>VWYI01014021.1:115756-234300 GCA_013399455.1 Anthoscopus minutus | reverse complement strand
GGGGGGTTACATTTTTCCATTTCAAGGGAGATTCCTGCCTTCCTTAGCAGACACCTGTCTCTTCAAACCAAGACAGCTGGGGACTCTGCAGAGAAGGACTTGAGGGGTTCTGGAGGACATCAAGCTGGCAATGAGCCAACAGTGTTCCCTCAAAGCAAGGACAAACAGCAACATCTGAAGTTACATTAGGAAAAACATTGTCAGTAGGTCAAGACAAGTGATCTTTCCTCTCTACTCACCACTGGTGAGGCCACGGCTGGAATCCTGTGCCCAGTTCTGGCCTGCTCAGTACAAGAAAGACAGGGACTTACTGGAATAACTCCAGAAAAGGGCAAAAAGATTATTAAGGGCCTGAAGCACATCTCATGTGTGAGAAGACAGAGAGCTGGGAATGTTCATACTATTCATCCCAGAGAACAAAATGTTTAGGGGTAATCTCATCAATGTGTATAAATATCTAGTGGCGGGGGGGAATGAAGAAGAGGGAGATAGGTCCCTGCTGACAGGACAAGAAGCAATAGGCATTATTTAAAACATGAAACTCCACCTGAACACCAGAAAACATCTTTTTACTCTATGGGTCATCAAAGACCTAGAGAGTTGATGGAATCTTATCTTTACTGTGTATCCAGTTATTTACTGTGGCACTGAAAGAGGTTTCCTAAATAAGTGGTGGAGGAAGTGTTCAAGGCCAGGCTGGATGGGGCATTGAGCATGTTGGTCTAATAGGATGTGTCCCTGCCACACCCTTAAGGTTCCTTCCAGCTCAAACAATTCTATGATTCCATCTATGGAAATGTACAACACCTGACTGGACCAAACCTTGGATAACCAGGTGTAGCTGCCTCACCTTGAATAAGAGGGAGTTGAACTAGATCATCTCCAGAGGTCACTTCCATCTGCCACATTCCTGTGATGATTCTGTGAGCCACTACAGTAGTTCCTGGTGTCCAGTATGCTCTTGATTCTTGTGTGTTTTGCTGATTTTTCCCTCAAGTCATTAATTATTGGTGTCATTAATTGAACTGAATGCATGTACCTCTGAGGATGAGGTGGTTGTGGAGAAACCTGAACTTAACAAAACAGTCAGAAGAATTGTCCATTAAAAAAAAAATAGAGGATCTGGGCATCATGTTCATGACTATGAGGTTCCATATACATGCTTTCAGCAGAGTAAGGAAGGTCCAGAGAGATGGAAGCTGACAAAGTGCACAGGGCAAAGTGTAGGGTCAGATGAGAAGTGGGAGAAGAGTGACATATGGCAGTCAGCGCTGAGTATGGCACACAAGAACTTTGGTTTTATTTCCCAGTCTCTGAGAACCAATGCCACAAGGTCTGGGCAGTCTGGGTGGTGGTAGTAAAATTAAAGCCCTAAGACTGTATAAAAACAGGGCCCCAAGCATGGACAAATAAATCAGAGTCAGTATTTTCAAACTGTGAACCCGGAAAATGGAGAAAACATAATTAGAAGCTGGATTTACATGACCACCCAGGAACTCTGAAGCACAGACAGTTCTCCAGGGCAGCAGTCCACAAGCTGAGCCATGAGCCTGTCCTTTCTCCAGCTGTGTTCCCAGTCTCCTCCACAGCATGGTCCCAGTATATTTTATGCACTAAGGCAGGGTGCCATTAAGAAAAAAATATGTGATCCTGTAATTAATGTCTGTCTCATAAAAGAAGATTAGAGAAACATTTGTCAAGAATGGTCTAGGAAGACTTGTTCCTGCCTTGGGAGAAAGAAGTGGACTGGAGTCCCCAGATGGCTCCTTGAGGTCCCTTCCAGGCCTCTTTTCCACAAAGTCATACATGCCAAAATTAAGCCAAATTAGGTTTGTGCACATTGTTTTAATTCCTGTTTTCTGTAACTTCTGAATGCTTGATTTCAGAGCCATTTTGGCACGGACTACAGTGTCCTGCTTTTTAGGATCCTGGTCAGTTTGTTTTAAAGCCAACCCAGCTTAGCAAGGATGCCATGATACGCACATCCATCCCTTGTAAGAGCCCCCTGACAAAGACCTCTTCCAGGGACTGGCAGAGAAAACCAAGGTGACTGTGACCTCACCAACTTACTAAGGTTAGGGTGGCAGTGGGAGGGGAAGCACCAGAAACTTGCCTTTCAGACCCACATGCTGGGAGCAGATGAGATGAAAATCTAAGGCTGCCTTGGTTCCACCCCAAACTCTGGAGAGCAATATGTACCACCAGGAGCTTTTTGCTTCTTGCCATCCATGTTCTCGCCAAGCCTATTTTTTTTTCAGATCCTTGAAAGCAAACAGCTCCTTTGTTACCTCCCCTGCTCCCTGTTCCACCACTGTCAAGTTAGGGTCTTTCCTCTCCCCACTCTCGCCTCCACTAACTGCATCCCACCTCAAGTCATGCCCACACCCTTCCTCTGTCCTCCTCCCAGTCACCTGGCTTGTCCTGCCATCACATATATTTGTCACTTCTGCGCTTTTCCCTACTCCCTCACCTTCTTTTTTGCCCAACAGCTGCTCCCAAACCTTGAGTCCTCGGTGGCTTAGCCCTTCTCTCTGTCCTCATTTCTGTTCATTCTTGATTCAGAAGTCAGCCTTCCCCCATTCCTGCCTCTGCCCCAGTCACACACCACCTTTCTGTCTTACACCACCTCCTCCCCCAGCTATTCCAGCACCAGTCACAGCAGATTCTACAAACAGATTTACTTCTTTCCTCCCACATCTGGCTTTCACAACCACTTCTCCTGCCATGCTGCTGCACAGCCAGTATGGTGGTCATCACTTAATGAGATAAACACCACTTTGCTCTCAGCTCAGTGCAGCTTCCCACTACACCATCTGGCAGCTGGGGTGGTCCCAGGTGACAGGTGCTCCAGCAGCTGCAAGAACACAGAATATATTCAGCCAGAACTTCTCAGGGATGATTTGGGGATGGCTTTTTGTCCAGTAAGTGCTAATAAGCCTTCACAGACCTATGTGGTCTATGATTTTTCAGTTGTAAAGTGTGGTTCAGTTTTGATAGCTTTTGTCAAGACCCATAAAAGCTAGATTTCTAGTTTGTATGATGTGAGGAAGTGTCTCAGACAAAAAACTAACACACGCTCAAAAAGGGACAAATGTATTTCTTTAGCCTTCTTCTTGGAAATGTTCTGAATAACTTCCATTTTAACTTTTCATCACTCTGAAAATTATAATCAAGTGAATCCAATATATTTTTATAGGAAATGCTGTGCAGCCTTAATATGGCAGGGGATATTATGTATCCCTATGCATAGGAATGTTAATTGTCAGATAATACAATCAAAAAGTATTTCACCTTTTTTTCACCTTTGTTTTTCTAATTTCCATTCTCACCAATTATCAAAATCTGCTAATTGCTGCGTACTCTGGGCCTCTAATATTTTACTCTTCATTGGAGACCTTTTTGCTGCAGGACAAACTCCTCATTACCTGGAACATCCCCTGAATTAATTTACTCTATTGACTGCTGAGTCATAAAAATAGTGGTATTATACTGAGGACTTAAGTCATAGGCAGTGTTAAAGGAGCAACCTGCTTGAGCAGCTGAATCAGTCTGAGCAACATCCTTTTCAGCAGTGTCATGAACTCCCCTTACACCGATCACTTTTCTTTTACAAGATGATATTCAGGTTTATTGAAGGTATTTCTGTTATCCTGGGCTTGGGCATGCTTGCTGAGTTGCTGAAAAAAAGCCACAAGGTTTATGTCAAAAGTGGAAGTCACTATGCTCTTTCCCACAGACATCAGCAGAACAGCTCTTGCTGCTTGAATGGCATGAGTAAATCAATTTCTTACATCTGTTTTGGTCAGCCCAGCATTTCTTTTACACTCCACAGGTAGGTTGCAAACTTGCAAATCCAAGGAGACAGAGGAGATTTCCCTGTGAGGAAAGTGTGTCTCTCAATGCTTCCAGGCATGTTGCGGCAGAACAAAGCTGTGACCCATTCTTTCATCTGCCACCCTAAGGGTAGGAAGATCTTTAGAAGTCAATGTCTCATTTATGACTGTGCATTAGAATGGCCTAAACTGGTCACGGAGAGAAATTATTTTACAATAATCCTGTAAAAGGAGGGACAGAATCTCTGTAGCTCAGCTGTTGGCTGCAGAGGGCTTGGCACTGATCTTGAAATCCAATTAATAACATTGGAAATGATATTGTTCCTAGATTTCCAGCTGTACTGGAAGGTAGGTGGTCAGTGCAAAACCTACCCTACCTCCTGCTGCTGCTGCAAGATTGATGCTGTCTGGATCAGGGGCAGGATAGCCAAACTGTAAAATAAATAGGCCCCTGCTCAGCACAGAGCATCTCTCCTTGTAGGAGTGTGGCCCCCCTGCAGCCCAGGGTCTGATTGTGTCGCAGGGCACTGATTTTTCCCAGTGGAAAACTGCAAGACAGTTTTTTTATTCAAGTGCTTTACCAGACATACCTCACATGCTTGTGGGGTTGTTTCTGATGCTGTCATTAATCCAGAAAAACCTTTGCCTCGTGGTAGAAATACTTGCTGATGGGGAACAGGGTTATTTTCTAATTGATGATTGTCAAATTCCAATTTTTCCAGATGGTGGGATGAGCCTGAGAAAGTGGGATGTTTTTCCTCTGTGTAAAAACACAAATATATGTATGAACATGCACAGAAATATTACTCAATTCATTATAACCAGCTGTTGTGAACAAACCACCCACATATAGCAGCTACTCAATAGCAAAAACATTGGTCTCCCCTGTTAATACTCCAGACTGATGTCTGAACTCCTCCATCTTCTCTGGCCTCTCACTCTTTCAAGAGGACATTCAGGATTTCCACTGCTATCCAAAACCTTCTGTTTAAGGAAGTTAAAAGGACCCACCTGGGAGCATCAGATCTTGTTTCCCCGTTCTTTCATGGGCCCTACTGGTCACTCAGCCTTGCTGGTGAAACACTCAGAGCTGGTTTTGCAAACACATAGTGAGGAAACCTTGATGCAGCTCAGGGAGGTGGCACTTGAATGCCAGGTGCCAGTGAAAGATAGAAGAGACTGTGTTTTTTCTCTCTGAGATGAGCTTAACAGTCAGTAGAAGAGACAAGGCTGTTGACTCCCAAATTTCCTCCTTGAGAAAATTAGACTGCATATCATCATCCTTGGATACACTTCGTTGTTGGGTTTGTCTGCTTTAAAGGCTTAATTCAGAAGCCCTCAGGCAGCTGTGGCTGAAGGCAGTGGGGGCTGGGAGCTTTTTTCCAGGAGAAGGCAGTGAGTATTTAGCCAAAATGTGGTGTACTGAGGCACAGCAGGTACCCAGTAATGCTGGGCTTCCAGGGATGGGAGAGCCTGGCTCCCCCAGTGACTGAACATGCTCCTATCAGTTATTTGCAGAACAAGGGAAAAGATCTCACCATTGGAGGGTTGTGAAGAATGGACTGCAGAAGCAGGAGAGCTCTAAATGTGTTTTTGTTACTGGCATGAAAAAGGCTGTCTGTAATAGCAAGGAAATTAACTGATACTTGCCAAAGTGTAATTCACCATCAATGTAAGATTCACCTGTCAGAAGAAAGGAAGTCTTTATCCACCACCTCTCTTTGGGGGACTGTTAAGAAGTAGCCAACCAAAACCCAGCTGCTTTCAAACAAGGGCTTGAATTTGCTGTAATCATGTACAGAGTATCCCACTGTTCATGGATCTGCCTAGCACTGCTGTAAATTCAAGGTGCGATTGCATCAGCTAATATAATTCCTGCCGTTCTCTTTGGTTTGAAATATTACCCGACTCATTTGGGTTAGATACGAGATGCAATTGCCTGGAAACCAGTGCACAACTCCAGAAGGGTGCCTTGCTCATTATATTCACCTTTTCCAATAAAATATCCATGCTATTCCTATGTTGGATCGTGTCATCAGGACACTGCAGAGAGGTGTACTTTCATTTTCCCCTTCTGTGAACCCCTTGAGAGGTACCAGGGGCTTTCTAAGAAACTCAAGTCCTTATGGATTTTCTAAGCCATGGGAAACTCCAAGAAATAAAAGCTCTTCATAGTTTCTGCACTTATCAGGCACAAGTGCATCTCTCAACAATTGCAGGAGGTGTGTTGAAAGGAAACATGGATGGACAGCCCTTCTATGAGATCACTAACATACTGGTGGTAAATCTAGGACCTGATGAGTGCTGGGCCCTGGTCCATCGCAGACTTGCAGAGAAAATGTCAGCTTCCTGATAACCCACAGGAATTTTGCCTTCTTCTGGCCTACCCTTCTGATGTCCTAACCTCCAGTGAGTGTTTCTTCTCTCTTTTCAAAGGTGAAAATGATCCTGTCTCAGCATGCTAGGCCTCCTGTGCTGCTGGAGACAGGGAACAATGTACACAGCCATCCTCACATGGCTGCCAAGAAAAGGGTATGCAATAAAACCAGATAGCAATAAAACCAGGGCTCTTCCTCAAAGCCTCCCTGCAGACTGAAAGAGGGGTAGGTATGAGCTGCTAGAGGGAACCAAAAATAGACAGTCTCTTCTCTGAGTAGACCAGGGATCCTGGGAAGAAGAGGTCACATTCTTCATCGGCACGGAAGAGAGTAGGTTGGAGAATGGGAAGGAAGAACAGCTACTAACTAGAAGACGGCATTGGCATGAGAACAAGCAGACAAAAATAGGCTATGAAAAAATGTGGGCTGCAAATCAGAAACAAGTTTCCTTCTGTCAAAGTGAAGTTCTTGAATAACCTGCCAAGAAAATTCCCAATGACTTAAGATGGACTGTGATAAATTAACAAGAGGGACTTTATGACTCACTGTTTGCCATTGCTGGGAAATATGATGATGACTAGGAGATCCCTTCTAGCCCCACATTCCTGCTGGTATGATAACAGAGGAATCTGTGTAGGGTGCAGCAAGTGCTGAGTCACTGAGTCCTTTATCTAGCTGCCTGGCAGGACAAAGTCCCTCATACCCATCTTGTCTGCAAGAATGTTCAGGACAAACAAACAAACAAACAAACAAAAAAAAAAAAAAAAGAGAAAAAGAAAGAAAAAAAATCCTTACATAAATGATTGTGCTCTGGCAGCACAAAGCATGCAGCTACAGCTGCCTGAGTTAGAAAACCAGCTCAGCTACATAGGGGAAAGGTGGTGGCGTGGGTGTAAAAGCAAGGAACCCCACTGTAAACACAGAAGAACACATTCCAAGGTGAATGTGCTCCAGCCACAATCTTATTGAGAGAAAGAAACTCTTGGAACCATGTGGCAGTGTCCCATGCACTTGCTCAGCCAGGTGTGTGCAGGGATCGATCAGGTCCATAGGCCATGACCGTGTCACCTGGCAGAAAAGTTCCTGCAGTTAACATCAACCACTAAGCCATCTACTGGTCTCCTGCCATGCCAGGATCCACAATTCTTCCAATGGTATTTTTTCTCTGTCTCCATGGAGTTCCCCAAGCACTCTCTGCCTGAGCACAAGGCCAGCAATCAGGATGCAGCTTACACTGATGGGTTTGGTGCCTCAAAACTGGACATCTACAGCTTTGCTGCTCTGGCTGCAAGTGCAGACCTTGGGGTAACAGCAGGAGCAGGCACTTCAGCAGCACAGAGCTGGAGGTGGAGGCCTAGAAGATAGCCCTGAAAATCCAGACAAGGTAAGAGACAGGCCTGGTTTCTTGGCTCAGAAGAGAGAGCAACGCTGCTCAGGAGGGGAGCACTTCTCCACAGCCTTCATGGCTGCCAGGCTCAAGGAATTGTCTGGAACTTCTTCCAGACCTGTGGAGGTCATGTACAGATGTGGGTGCTCCCTCACCTCCTCACAACCTGCAGCACAGGCTACTTGGAGTCGTAGGGCCCCTGACTTCTACTCCCCACTGTGCCACAGGAACGTCTCCACACAGATGTGGCACCACTGTGTCCAGGGATTGCACGGTCTGGTTACTCTAGGCAAAGAACAGCGGAAGGTTCTCTCCCCTGCAGAACTTTCAAGTATTCATTATTTCTCATAACTGCACCTGGTATCAGAGATCCCAGCAAGAGGTTCCCAGAGATCCCAGCTGCAAATGCCAACACGAGGCAGTGGGGAAACTTCCACACCTATGGTCAGCACTCCCATGGCAGAAAGCTTGTCATAATTCCTCTCTGCCTTAGCTAACAAAGCTCTTTGCATCTTTTTTCCCCTTTTATTTTCTCTTTTTTAACATGGCAGCTGAATCACAATCAAGATCAATTTTTTTTATTTCCTAAGCAGTGGCAAGCTGATGGGGTAACAGAGGCAGACTGAGCCCTGGCAGGTAGTTGTAGCACAAGAGCCTCAAGGCTTCCTTGCCTTCCTGCCTCTTGTCAAGGCTCACTGAGCAGGCATGGAGAGAGATCACATCCTGTCTGCAACGTGACCCTTCCCCTAAACAGCAAGGAAAGGGCCCTCAGCTGAACACAAGATCCAAGGTGTGACCTCACCAGTGCTGAATACAGGTGTATGATCACTGCCCTGGTCCTGCTGGGCACACTATGACACAAACCACAAAGCTCGTGGCCTTCTTAGTAGGTGCATCCACAGGCTACGCAGTTTTCAGGTGGTGGCTGCTGGTCACCACTCAGAAAAACAACGATCTCAAATTCCAGCAGCGAGTTTCCAAACAAACCCTAGGTTCAAAGTCCTCTGGAGGGTTTTTCTGCATTCACTAGTGGATTTAAAGTTAATTTTTATATCAGCCGCTTCCAGGTGGGTTCATGGTTGATAATTTCCTTTGCCTGTGCTGCAGTATTTCCCAGCCCCAGAGCAAAGTGTTATTCTAAACACGTTTGGGGGTGGGGAGAGGTTTTGACCCATATTTAATAGGGTCCCTAGAGCGTCTCCCCCCTTGTCCCGGCGTGGCGATGCCGTGGGAGGTATTTGGTGTTTGCCGGCACACCCAGCGTGGCAGCAGCAGCACCTGCTGCGAGCGCTGCAGAACTGCAGGCGGTGGGGACAGAGATCCTGAGTCCCACTGCAGGGCTTCCCAGGCTTGCTCTGCACAGGCAGGGGACCCTCCCAGTCAGTGCCCTTCTCCCAGGCCAGAGCCGTAAGTGCTCAGACAGATGCAAAAGAAAAACTGAAAGAGAACCGTTTCTATTAGCAAAAAGTGATGATGTAACAAAAAGAAAAAAAGAAAAAAAAAGAAAAACAAAAAAAAGAAAAAAGAAAAAAAAAAAAGAAAAAGGATTACATTCTGTTTGGGGTGTTGCCATTTTAAAAGCAAAGGGGGCTGTGGGAATATGGTTCCTCATAAGATTGCTGATTTCATGATTTGCCTTACATGGAAGCTTGGAAAACTGCAACAAAAAAGGTGACACGAGTGAAGGGATAGAGAAGTGAAGAATTTCACCATCATAAAGGGTAATGGAGAAGGCAGTCCTAACACGCTTTGTTCAAAACCAGGCCTGGGATTCCTCTGACACCTGCTCTTTTAATCAAGCCTTTCTCCAGAAGGTTGATATTGCACTGGGCATCAGGTCTCAGCATCCTGAACTCCTGTGGAGGCAACAATAAGCTCAAATGCCATGATAAATATCCCCAAAAAGGCACACACACTGGATTTACTGTTCTTGGTGTTTCTAAGATAAAAATTAAACAGAGCATATTAATTTAAACAAACCTTATTCCAGACTACATCATCCATACAAAGACGGACAGGAAGGCACAAGACCCAGAAATCAAGGTAAGAAAGAAACCCCTTTTCAGATCCTCCTTTACAATGGCTAGCTTGTCTTTCCCTTCAGCTCTGAGCTGAGTCCACCCTAGTGATGCACCTCAAAAACACAAAATGCAAAGATACCTCCATGGACATCACCTTTGGACTCCATTTTCTCATTCAGATGCTACAAAAATCCCACCAAAACCCACAAGTTTCCTGTGCACACCCCATTGCAAAGTCCTTGCTTTGCCTGGAAGCAGCACACCCCAGGTAAGCAGCAGCCTGTGACCGTTTCTGGCGTCCGTCTCCCATTCCCAGCTGGGGGTGATGCAGTGGGATGCTCTGCTTGGACAGCCTCAGGGGAAGGAGGCCTCAGTCAGTCCATATGGAGTGGTGTGCAAGAAGCAATTCTTGCAAATTCTTCAAAAAGAAGGCTGTTTCTGAGGCAGAAAGCTGCTCCCTGCCAGTGCCAATCACACAGGTGTCACAGGGAAAGCTCTCTAAGGCGATGAAGTTTGGGCTCTCACAGACCCCCAGTCCCGGCTTCTCCACTGCTGGCACCAGGATGCACAGAACTGCCGGCTACCTGTGGGACACAGGCAGCTCCCCAGAACAGCCAGGACAAGGCCACCACCACCTCCCTGAGTGCTGCCAACCCCTTCTCAGCCAAACTCAGGCTGCAGGCACAGCTGACCAGGCTGAGGCTGACACCGCAAAGCAGAACAGGGCAAGGTTTATTTCCAATCCCCAAATTCCAGAACAAGGCACATTCCACAGAGGGATGTGTGGCTTTAGCATTGCTGAAAACACGCAGTGTTTCTGGGGAGAAGGGCACTTGCCTCTGGGGCAGGGGTGCTCCCAGTCACACAAAAGTGGGTTTCAGATCGTCTTTGAAATTCACCACAGGCTGGGGCCCACCGTGGTGCTCTGTCTGCTGATCCTCGCAGTCACTGGGCTCTGTGTCTGTGTCCGTGCTGCTGCTGTCCAGGGAGCCACGTGGGCTCTGGAAGCAAACCTCGCAGCAGGGTCGGTGGCAGCCATGAAACATCTCCTCAGAGCTGCTGCTGCTGCTGGAGTCAGAGTCTGGGTAATAGTACAGCGAGCGCAGGGAGGGCTCAGCAGGGCCCCTCGGGGTGCCCTGCCACCGCCGCTGCTCCTGCGGGATGCACGATGAGGCACCCTGGGACTCGGGCCAGCCCAGCCACCCCTCTGGCTGGAGGCTGGCCGCCCTTGGGATGGCTGTAGGGGTTGGTGCAGGGGGGTGAAGGAGCCCTCTGCCAGCCATCTCACCTCTCGTTCCCAGGGAGTTATGTGTTGACTCCCCACGGCCCCAGCTGCCCACCTCCTTCACTCTGCAGCTGGCACGAGGGGATGTATGTCCAGAGAAGCGTGTGGAGGCAGGGGGCAGCGGGATCCTCCGACGATGCCTTGCCAGGTAGGGGCTGAGTGGTTTCTGGATGCCTGGGTAGCCCTCCTGACCCACCTGTGTTTCTCCCTGCTCACCTGAGTTGCCCCGGTTGCCAAGCAGGGGTCCTGCAGATAAGGCTGGGCTGTAGTTTTTGCCATCCAGACTTAACTCTTGCAAGATTTCCCACAGCTTCTCACTATTTACATAGCTGACTTTGGGGGACGACTCCCAGGCTACACCAGCTGAGTTGTCCTGGCCTGGCAGCTGCTCTGAAGGCTGCCCCTGCACTGCAGGTGTCCCACACTCCTGGACATCTTTCAGGCCACGCTCAATGCTGTCCCCTGTGTTAAAAAGCAGCACCTGAGAGCAAACAGGCTCCTGGGTTGCATGCTTCTGGAGGGCCTGAGCATTGCTGCCAAGAGGTGATGTACCCAGCAAGCAGGGGAGCTGCCACCCATCCCTCTCTGTATCCGGGGGCCAGCGGTCCCCTGGTGAATCCCCAGGCTGCCCTGAGCTCCAGGTGCAGGGAGCTGCTGGCAGCGCACAGGGGTCGCAGCCGCTCTCCGCAGACATCAGCCTCATCAGCTTCTCCTTGGCGCTGCTCACTTGCTCCTGCAGGCTTTCGATCACAGCGTTTTTCTGTGTCAAACAAATAAGCCTGTCAAATGTTGGGTGGGCAGAGAGGAGGAAAACGCTGCCAGTCTGGAAGCAGGCACTGCCAGGAAACAAATCACCACTCTCTGCCTGGCAAGAGCCACACCGCCAGCATGTGTGACCTCAGCCTCCCCTGCAGCCCCCAGGACGTGTGTGTGGGAAGGGCCTCACTGGGCAGGCAGCTCTTCAGGCTGGGGTGCTCCTGCCCATGCAGTGCAGGGAGGGAGGGAGCAGGAAGCTGGGGGCCTCTTCTGAGAAAGAGCATCTCCCCTCTAAATTAACCATGTTTGACAAGGCTGTGGGAACCAGGCTCTCTTGCACTCCTCCCTACAGAATTTTTTTAAGCCCTGCAAACTATGCCTAAATTGTGGTGTTTTGGAGTGAGACAAAACAAAGCAGCTCTTCCCCTCAGGAAGGAAGAGGCTGGTGAGGGATCACCTGTGTGGACAAGGGTGTAAAGAAAGGCTTCCCACCCTGCAAAGCCTTCAGCCCACAAAAGGGAAGGGGAGAAGCTGGAGGAGGGGGGCCAGCAGAGCTCCATACCTCGGTGAGCAGCCGCTTCATGGAGTTTTTCTCCCCTATGAGCTGGTAGAGCTGCTCCTCGCTGTACACTGAGCGGCAGCTCCTGCTAGGGCTGGTGAAATATTTTGCCATGTGGCTCATGGTTTGGCTTTCTTCTTCAAAGGCTTTCCACTGCATGAGCTGGGGAGTAGAAGAGGGTGTTATCCACAGAGCCCCAGCCGACATAGCGGGAGGCAGGCACAGCTCACGCGAAGGAGACAAAGGGATGGAGAGGGGGAGACAAAGGCAGGGTGTGACCAGGGAGCGGAGACAGCCAGCCAGAGATGGCTGGGCGAGGGGCTGCAGTGTCACTTGGAGCCTCCCACCCATCTGAGCCCTACCCTGTTCCTGGCTCCAGCTTTTAATGCAGGAGAGCATCAGTGCTTGGCTGCACTGAGACTGCTGAGCACACTGTAAAAGCCCCCTCCCTCTTCTCCCCACTCCCTGACAAAGGCACTGTCATGCATGCCCCCTTATGCCTGAATCACTTGTGACAAGCTGAAAACCAGCAATTTTTATAGTATCTGTTTTCTCATCTAGTGTCTGCCTGGAAACCTTGTGTAGCCCAGCTCCAGCTGTTTATTGATCTCAGATGAGCCATAGAAAAATCAAGCCCATTAGGAAAAACAAGGTAATGAATTAAAAGATCCAAGTTAAATAAAATGTTCAAGGGCCCCAGGCTCCCACAGAGAAATGGTACAGGCAGAATGCAAGTGCAGCTCATCAGCTTCTCCACCCTCAGCCCAAGAGACCTGGTGCTTAGCAGAGCACGGCCAGCAGGCCTAGTGCTCACCAGAGGAGTTTTGGATCCCTGCTCCCAAAGGCTGCTCATCTAAGAGCCTGGAGCTCTGCAGTTACACTGCCTCATCTAAGGAAGGAGGGAGCTCTGGAAATCATCTGAACTGCCCTGCTCAAGCAATGTCAGATGGAGCAGCCTGCTCACAACTTTGTCCAACCGGGCCTTGAGCATCTCCAAGGATGGAGTCTCCACTGGGCATCCTGCTTCAGTGCTTTACAACTTTCACAGAAAAAACTCCAGCCTTTTCCTTATGTTTAAATAGAATTTCCTGTGTTTCAGTTTGTGCCCATTGTCCCCTGTCCTGTCAGTGGATACCACTGAGAAGAGTCTTGCTCCCCCATTGATATTTATGTATGTGGCTGAGATCCCTTGAGCCCTCCCTTGCACAGATGTGCTTTCCTTAGCTTCACCTCTTCCTCCCTTTCTCACCTCGTGTCCTTGAGCCCAAACATCCCTCCAAACATTCAACTGAGTAAATAACTGTTTCCTTTCCCTCTAACAATGGGAGCATTATTCCCACTAATGTGATGGCCAGGCACACAAGGCTGCTCCTGGAGGACACAGGAAGCAGAAGTGCCTCACCTCCCCACAAAAGGCTTCCTTTAAACACCTCCGCCTCCTCCTTCTCCTCACTTGTGGCAAAGCCCAGTTTCCTTCTCCAAAAGTGCAGAGGAGAACAGCCTCCCCTGGGGACCACCAGCAGCAAAGAAGTCTCTGAGAGTGGCTGGGCCATCTGGATGGTCTGTGCCCGGCTCCATCCCTGCCAGTGGCAGAAGCTTCTGGTGCGACTGGGCATGTGAGGTATGAGGAAAGGACGGCTGCACAAAGGACAGATCCCAGCACCTGCATGGAGCAGGAGGAGGAGGCCAGTGGCTGCCCTGCCTCATGTGAGCTGTCTGTGTGGCTGTCACCACTGTGAGCCATGTTCCCGCAGGAGGGTTTCTGAGCAGCAGTGCTGTACTCCTTGGAGACTTTCCAGGACATAAAGGGGACAAGGGACAAGAAAGCTGGAGATGGACATTCTAGAAGGACAAAGTGATAGGACAAAGGAGAATGCCTTTAAACTGAAAGAGCGTAGGTTTAGATTAGATATAAGGAAGAAATTCTTCACTGTGAGAGTGATGACACCTTGGAACAGGCTTGCCCAGGGAAGTTGTGGATGGCCCAGTCCCTGGAAATGTTTAAGGTCAGGCTGAATAGCGCTTCAAGCAACCTGGTCTGGTGGAAACTTCCCTGCCCACAGCAGAGGTGTTGGAACTAGATGATCTTTAAGTCCCTTCCAATACAAACAATTTGAGACTCAGGGAAGTTGCTTGGGGAAGCAGAATGGTGGGGCTTGGAGAATGAGCTGTACAGGTGAATCCAAACATTTAGGGAAAAAAAAGCAGGAAAGTGAGTGCATTGATGCCCATGGCTGCTGTTGTTAAACTCCGAAAATGTGCCCATTTCCAGCCAAGTGACAGGGCAGAGGTGGCAGCATACCTGGGGGACAAAGATGAAGCAGTTGATCGTGGTTGTACACACAAAGATGCCTCCAGAGGTAAAACCAAACAGCAAATTGTGCCAAGTACGGAAAAAACGGTGAACTAAGCAGATGGTGCCAGCAGCCAGGAAAACGAGGTTGACCCCGACGATGAGTGTCAAGGATTGATTGACTGGTGAGGAGCTGACATTGTCGGTCAAACCGGCCAAGTAGGTCCCATATAGCAGGAGGATGCTCTGGAAGCAGAAAAAGAGGTTTCCAGAGCATGGAAAATTACAGCCTGATGGTGTCAACCCCCACCTCACACCAAGCCTGGTGAGCTCAGATACACTCAGCACAATCCTAATTAATGCTCTTTGATCTATAATGCAGACCTGGAGCGTGAGGTGGTGACGCCGTGGCAAACGCCTGGCACACTGCTGCAGGCCAGGATCGGGGCTGGGGACACAGGGCAGGAGTGAGGGCACTGGTGGGCACGGGAGGTCCCAACCAAAGGGTGTGAAGAGCCAAGAGTTAGAGATCAGCAGGTGCTGCCACAGAGCAGAGGATGACTGGGAGAAATTGTGAAAACTGCCCCTTGGGCAGCCTGGAGCAGGAGAAGCAAAGGCAGACAGACAGGAGGCAGAGGTCCTGCAGGGATGCAACAGTGGGTCCATCAAGGAGCAACAGCATACCTCTGAAGGAGCAGGAAAGATATCCAGAAGGAATTCAAAGAAGAAGGCAAGGAGAAATGGAGGTTTAGACTGAAGGGAAGAGGATGTACTTGGTGCCTCTTTAAATAGCAATAATCCAGGAAACTACCAGGTGCAATTCTTTTCCCTTCCCTTTGCTGTTTCCTGACTCCAGCAGCAGGGAAGGGCACTACAGAAGTGCTCTGTACACAGAGGCTCTCCCTCCCCCTGAGCAGAGCAGTTGTTTCAGAGCAGGCTGTCTCACCACCCTGCTCCTCAAGGGTCTCATGCACGCATTTTTCCGTGTGCTCAGGATTAAACTATCCAGCAGAATAAGCCTCTCCTTCCCTAGGTGACACTAGCAGGAAACACCAAGTAGTTTTCGTCTGTCTCCATAAAGCTAAGCATGGTCTGCCTTCAGCATCATTTGGAAATACCATCTAACAAAGTCCCAGCTCCTGCAAGGACCTGGAATACAGAGAATATGACCTACATTATTCCTGTGCTATGCAGCAAGTGTCAGCCTTTTACTAAGAGTCATTGTTATTTGGGCATCAAGAAGTGCTTTGTGACGCAGATGCTTTTTAGACCCTTCTGAACCCCTCTGTGCTGGTTGATGACTGTGATGGCCATGGCCAGGGTTAAGGTCTGGAGGGACACAAGCAAGAGAGGTTCATGTCCAGATCTCTGGTGAGACTCCCAACTTCAGAGCAGCATGAAGTCTCAAGGTGGGGTTGTAAGAATGAAAACTGAATGAACAGAAGTTCCTTGCTGGGAACTGGGCTGGTGCCTGACCCTGCTTTGTAGAATCTGCACTGGATCATACCTGTGTCCACCATGGGGCACCTCCAAACAGCCCAAAGGCAAGCCAACCTCTAATCCCTAAGCAGGAAAAAACCAGCACCAAAGTTCCATTTAAATTCGTACAGTGTATCTGGGACACAGACAACAGCGCTGTCGTCTCCTAAACGAGGACTCTCAGTAAGCACAGGAATAAGTGACTTGTTTGTTTGTTTTAAACTTGAGCACAGGACTTTGCTCCTAATTCCAGGCATGTCCTTGGCAAGTCATTTCTGTTCATTGCTCTGTGCCAGTATAACCAGGATAATACACTGAGTGTCTTCCCAAAGGGCTGAGCACATTAATACTGTGGATGCTAAGAAGTGCTATGTATGCAGAGATAAAGCCTACTCACATTAGTGTAAATCCAGACTAACTCCAGAGAAAACACCAAGGAAGTACTCCATGACTCCCAATAATTAGGAAGAAACAGGGCCAGATTCAATGCAACATTAAAAAGATTACCTGGAATTTATAATGAAGATAGTTTTATTTCCAAAAGGATTTTGTAAGGGCTCTAGGCAGAGACATTACCTTTCTAAACCCTAACACGAACTGCAGACAAAATCAAGAGGTGGAGACATAGCACTGAAAGCCCAGGTAATGCTTACATTCCCTAACACCAAAGGACTTTTCAGGACAGTCTAATGTCTTTGAAATTAAGTGTAGAAAGACCTGAGTTGTGAGGTCCCTTTCTGCTCTTTTTCCTATGATTCTGGGTAGATGGTCAGGGAGTATTACATTACAGTGAATCACAAAGGAAGTGCCTGTGCTGCACGCAGAGATGAAGCCATTCCCAAAAAAAGGCTGTGACTTCACAAGCTTCATCAACATCAGCCTTCTGAAATGTGTCCAGCCTCTGCCACACCAGAGACACATGAGACCACAGATAATTATGGCGATAATTATACTGAAATAGTTACATCAGTATAACTAACACTGCTGAAAGCCTGGCCATGTGCAGAGATTCACCAGTGAAAGTGCACCTCAGAGGTATAATTAACCTGATAAGCATCCTGTAAAGGTGGGGACCAAGCATTTGTCATCAGCAGCTCCTTGGTTTGAAGTCACAGGACTCAGGGCTGTGCCTTGGCAGTGGCCATTCACTAGAGTCTTTAGGGAAGAAATGTGACATAAAGAACAGCAGAATGTAAGTTTCAAGAAGTGAGATGGATGAAACTCAGAGTTGCCAGGAGAGACCTAGAGAGACTGACTGTATGTGCAAAGTGTACATAAAAGAGATGGTGAAGCAAGGAGAAAGCAGCTAGCAGGGCTTTCACCCTCCCCAAGATGGGAAGGGCTGGAAATAGAAGGGCTTATGAGGTGAACAGGAGTAGCCAGGATCTGCAATTTAGGCTGAAAGACAGGGAGGAGGTGAGATACAATGCAAGAAGCAGACAAGAGGTTACTCACCTTAAACCCTAAAATGAGAACGAGCCAGAGATCAGAATAGAGCGACGCACAGGACTGCACCCGGCTCACGGAGCACATCATGCCTTTCTCTGTCGCCTGCGAGACAAGGGAAAGGCAGAAATGAAGGCTGCAGCCTGGCATAGACCAACAGGAAGATGCATCTAAGCTGGTCTCCTCTGTAAATTTCTGAAAGGAGAGGTGACAGCTGGTGCTACCAGGGGCAGAGGCTTAAAGCGAGAAGATGCTGGCCTTCTGCTGCCAGCAGGGCTGGTTTAACATTTCTCTAAAGCAGATGCCTTGAAGCACTCCTGTGTCATTCTGGTGATCTCCACAGACCTGGAAATTTTGCAGTGGACTCTCGCCTCTGTAACAGACCAGACATAAACCAAATGCAGAGTGCCCAGAAGGTGCCTTGTTTTTCTTTCTGTGGTTTCTCAAAGACCACCTCCAAATGCCTGACCACCCACCAACTCTGTCCACAGAGTTCAGATAGGACACAGCAAAACCCTGCACCGGCCCTCCTCATCCTTTTACCCGCAGTGAGAGGCTGAGGCTTCGGAAGCACTGGACTGGGTCAGAGAACACCCATGTCAACAGCAAGACAGTGTCTGCCAGCACCAACGCTGCCACCATCACCAGCAACTGCAGGTCTTTGATAATCTGCAAACATGCAAGAAGTAAAAGTTACTATGGGCCACAAATGGATACCAATGACCTCCATCCCCCTTGAGTCCCTTTCTGTGGTTTCCTTCAAGTGACACATCCATCCTACTACTTCACCCAGAGAGGTGTCCAGCACCTATATTTGAGTGCGCCACAAGATCTCTGTCTTCAGGTCTCAAGTTCTTGGAGACCTAATCAGGCTTGAGGCCAGGTATAAACCCTGCCTGATGGTGTGGATAGCAGGTGAATGCTATGAGAGAAAACAGTTCTTCCAAGACTCTCATGTCTTATGACCATATCACATGCAGAAACAAAAAGAGTGGAGAAAAACACCTGGTAGGATCATAATTTTGCAAGTTTAACACAGATCCCAGCGTGCAACAGGTGCCCAGCTCCCCTGCAAACCCTCTTATTCCATCTTTCATCTGAGACCTACTTTTTTCACTGATGAAAAGTGACCACTGAAAGTTGAAAGTGCACTTTTTTGTGTGTGAATTTCCCATTTCCCTCCCAATTACTGAATTGCCATCCTTAAGTGCTGCAGAGGAGTGCCCAGTGCTCCCTTCCTGCCTTCAAGAGCAGATCAGATCCATCTGGGAACGGCCCTACATCAGATGCTTTTGATGACACCTGGTTTATTTTCATCCCACAAAAACAATCAGCACAGACCTGACCACAAACACTGGTGTGTAGCATAACAAAGGCATGTGGCCAATGTAAAATGAGAGCATTGCTCAGTGATGGGGCTGGGATTCCACCAGGGAAGAGGCAGCCTGGCAGGGCACTCACTTGCCTGTGGAGTGGAAAAGCTCCTGCTTCATTGTGCAGAAATAAATGAAGGGCCCATGCCCAACCAGGTATGAAACCAGACCTGTGATTGTGGCATCCATCCCTGTCATGTGCCAGTTTTATCTGCTATCCCACACTGGTCTGGGACTTGCTGGTGTTTGCATGGGAAGTCTGCTGCCCTCCCTTCCCGCCTCAGGCGCTGGGTACTCACCACGCGCTTGTCTGGCACCCGCTGGGTGAACACCCTGTAGAGCCGCCAGCTCTTCCCCAGCACAGGGCCAAACACCAGGGAGGTCCCCACGCACAGCAGGCACAGCCTCACCTGCCAGGGGTTGGAGAGATGGGCCTGAAAGGGGCTCACAGGGACGCCCCTCCCAGCCTGGGGTGCAATAAGGATGGCTGGGGACATGTCTACACTCTTCTGACTGCTGGAGGGGGATATCAGATATTAGAAAGCTGACCACAGGATTAAATAAATTCAAAGGCAAGTACTCCTCTGTAGGCATGCCTGCTGCTTACCTTTTCCTCCCCATCCCTAGAGACTCTCATTGGAAGAGCAGGCAGGGAGAAACAGGCAGCTTGTGAGCAGCAGGGGCACAGAAAGTCCCAGCACCCATAAATCACTTGTTGGCACCTCCATTAATTATTCTCAGCCCAGAGGCTGAGCAGGATGCAGGGATGCAGAGTGTGAACTGTCTCATGTCCCACTCCCCGACACAGGTGCATGCCCAGTCCTCAGTCTGGAAGGGTGCCTCAGGCCAGGACATGGGGGTTCAGCACACAGGTGAGCATTTTGAGAAAGATCTCTGCCCCCAAAAAACTCACCCACAGCCTCACAGCACCTGTGCTGTGTCAGGCAGTGGTGGCTGTGTGGGGGATTCCATCTTCCTTTGTGCTCCCCTCTGCCTGCTGCACTGCCTGCTTGTGGGACCTGTCCCCTGGGGACCTGCCTCAAATCTCTTCCTCTATGCAGATGTGGTTTGCAAAACAGCAAAGGCCATTCAGACAGAAAGTGTCTGGCTGCTGTTTGCATATATGAAAGCCACAGCCCAGATGAGCAAGGTAGTGGCTGGGACAGAGGTGACAGCTGGCTGGGAGAGAGCACGTACAAACAGGCCTGTATGTGAGTCAAGGTGCCCATCCCAGCAAAAACCCTGCTCACCTGAATAAGCTTTTCCATTGAGTCTCCAGATGGCAGGCTCTGCTCCTGAATCCCAAACAGGTAAGCACTTGTGTAAGTCAAGCCACTGCCCAGCAGGGTCACAATGTTGAGATTGGGGCTAGACATCTTCACAATCCTCCAGGAA
This sequence comes from Anthoscopus minutus, assembly GCA_013399455.1. NCBI lineage: Eukaryota > Metazoa > Chordata > Aves > Passeriformes > Paridae > Anthoscopus > Anthoscopus minutus. Next base: position 214,095 of record VWYI01014021.1, on the reverse strand, counting down.
ACAAAGCAGGGAATTTGGTGACAGTTACTGAGCATCATGACCTGGCAGCACAGGGGTGAGGTCCCCTTACAGGGATGATGATGGTCACAGGGGATGCTGACACACTGCCCACCCCCAGCCTGTGCTGTTCACCACTGCTCCCAAAGTTCAGCCATTACTCCATGATCCCATCCTCTCCTCTTCATTGCTGGAGTGCTTCACAATCCTTCATGTATTCATTTAGCCCTATGCCAACACTTCTGCTGCAGAGAGGCAGAGGTGGAAAACCACACCAACACAGCTCAGGGTGACTGTCTCCAGCAGTAAGCTTTGGGTGCAAGAGCTACAAATGCCCCCAGGAACACACCCTTCCCACTGCTCCTTCCTTTGAGGAGATACCTCTACACTCAGTACAGTCTCAACTTGAGGAAGTTGCCAGCAACGTTCAGGTTACAGTCTCCCCTCTGTAATTTCACCTCATCACTCATAGTCCTGTAACTGTATTCAGGGAGGGGAGAATCAACCCACTGATCTCTCATGACCTGTCACCCTTCCCCAGCAAGCCCATCGAGTGAAAGCTGTACCTCCTGCCATACCACCCAATAGCTCTGCCCTTTCAACCTGCTGCCAAGTCATTACTTTTCTCTCTTCTTGAGCTCCTTCCTAGCTTGCTGTCTTGCAGTCAAAAAGCCTGGGGTTCAACCTGTCTCTTTCCCTCCCTGCCTTTCTCATCATGTCTCAGCCCTTGGAGAAAGATATTTACTAGCTCATGCTCTCAGCTGCAGATGAGAAAGGTCTCCTCTGCCCTCCCAGGTTCAGGAGGCAGACCAGAATTTATTTACTGCAGAGCAAATAAATAACGCACATTCATTACAGCAGGTTCCGAGGACATCAATTTAAGTGGCCACTGAACTCAACACCACTCAGTAAATGAAGTGCTTCAGACTGGGAAGCAGTTGGGATGCAGGTCATGCAGCTGCTGCAGCACAGCAGGCACAGGGCCCTCAACACAAACCCTTATGAGCAGGACCCTCCTGACTACACAGTGGTTCTCAGAAGCATTAAAATCCTTAAAGCCACCAAAGCAGTCAAACAACATCAGTCCCAGGCTACACTCATGTACACCTCTGTGTAAAACAATGGCACATGGCTTTGCCAGGTGAAGCCTGGCAGAGGAATGTATCCCTGCAGGAGGAAGCAGCTGAGGTACCAAGGGACCAGTGAGGCTGAGGAGAAGGTGGCAAAGAAGCAGCAGAGACATCCAGAATTGCTGAGGAAGGCTCAGCACTGGCTGAGACAAGTTGAGCTATGAGGAACTGCCGAGCCTTCTGCTGGATTTATGCTGCCTTTTTATCTCCTCTGTGCAGACTGAGCAGCACCAAAAAAAGTCTCCACCAGCTTCTCTTACCAATGGAAACCATGTTCCCCCACCAATACGAGCAGCTACCAAGAACAAAAAGGGTTATCAATACCTTCAAAGTATGAGTGGCCTAACAGCAGGAAGGACATGGAGTGCAGTGGGGAGTATGATGGCCTTGATATGGAGCTGTCCTGCTCAGGATGATGCTTTCAAGCATGTGGAGCAGAAATGAGCTCTCTTTTTGCCCACTTCTGTTGATGGTTTTAGCACCTCCAGGACGAGACCATGCATCACTGTCTGTGCCAGAGGGCACCCACACAATCATAGAATCATTAAGGCTGGAAAAGACCTCCAAGACCATCAAGTGCAACCTTTGACCAAACACCACCATGAGAACTAAACCACAGCACGAAGTGCCACATGCAGTCTTAAACACTTCCAGAGATGGTTACTCCACCACTTCCTTGGGCAGCCTGTTCCAGTGCTTGCAACTTTTCAGTGAAAAACATATTCCTGGTGCCCAACCTGAACCTCCCCTAATGCCACTTCCTTTCATCCTGTCTACAGCTCCCTGTCTTGAGAAGGAAAGGAGTAGTCCAAACAGCACTGTCTCCACCAGTGATCAAAACTCTGTGTGATGGAAAATGCTGCAATATCCTTAGCATTACCCTTGCTTGCCCTCTGCTGCTTCTTCATGCTTATACCCTCCTGATCCTTAGCTGGTCACCAACTCAGCTTGGTCCTGAAGGAGCCTGACTCCACTACTCCAGCTCAGGGGAAATCTCCTAGGAGAAGAGGGATGCCCTTACCTGTTTTTTCTGAAGCGAATTGTGAAGATGAGAAAGAAGAGTGCTAGCAGGACTCCTCCAGTCAGGAATGTCCACACAACTCCCAGAAGAACAGCAGAGAAGGATGGGGAACTCTTCACACTGCGGTCAAAAGACGTCTGCGGGAGGCAAAAGGGATAAGGAAGAAGAGGACATTGCTGGGACTCTCAGCAAAGGAGGTCCCTACTCCAGCAGGATCACTCCTGCTCAGGCAGAAACCACAGCTCCCAGTAAGAAGAAACTCCAGCACCAGATCAAGTCCTGCAGGTAGGGCTACTGAGTGTGGACAGGATGCACACTTTGTCACTTGCTGAGTGCTCAGGAGGACAGTGTAGTCCAAGAGCCCTCTTCTGATGGCCAACTAGCCAAATCCATAATGAAGCTGTACAAGTGATTCATAAACCTCAGGCAGCCCTGCCTCTGGAACATGGGAACACAGACAACAGTTCCCCACTGTCTTCTGGAAAAAAATCTTTGGAGAAAGGCCCCATGGTGCCCCAGTTGGTATCATGCTTCTTTAGATGTTTCTTGGCTCCCACCCTTGCCCCTCCCTGCAGCAGACAAGTGATCAGCTGCGGACGTGACTGGGAGCCAGCAGCAGAGCTGCCAGTCGGTGCAGGAGCACAGCAATGGGAGTGTGACAGCGTTTTTCAGAGGCAGTGACACACCGAGCTGGAATCCACCTGTCTCCCAGGCGGCTGGAAACTAACTTGGTCCCAGGCAGACATCAGCTGAGAACTGGATTTTGAGGGACACTCCCAAAGCGGGTATGATGGAGGCACCTCTCTCCTTACACACAAACTGCCTTATGGGTTTAAATCTCCATTTAAAAATATTCTCTGCTATCTTCTTACTAACTTAAAATGGATAAAATGATCCTACGTGAAACAAGAAACCGACTTCCGCTGCTGATCTAAAATGCTCCAGCATTTTTAACAGGGTGTGCATCTGTGGGTTACTGACTTTTTTTTCCCCCTTAATAAAAGTACTGGCACATCCCCTTTAAGCGGGGAGGGAGGAGAATAGGGTTTAAGCTGGGATCACACATCTCCTCACTAACTTCTCTGATGCTGAGTCCTTTCTCAGGTATTCCTGCATCCAATTTCTATTGCAGAAGACAACTTTTCCTGACAGTTGACACTGCCTCAAACTCCCAGTTTTTACTGCAAGGTCTGAGCTGTTTCTGCTTCCAACTTTGCTAGAAATAAATCTTCAGACAGAAGAAAGACATTTGTTTAGAGCCAATGCCTCATGTCCCTCTTCCCCAGCCAGGCTTCATCTCCTCTAGGTGAGCAAGAACAACACACAGCTTGCAGAACTAAAGCCACCACATAACTCTTGAAACAAAAACGTGTCACTGCCACATGGGCACAGCTGATCTGCAGGCTCTTGGCAGCTTACATGCTGGTGCCATGCTGGTCACAGGGCAACTGGGAAAGGCAAACCCCTGCCTGGGAGAAAGATCCAGCTGAGACCCGCTGCTGCTGGGATACAGCTGTGTGCATGTCTCAGCCTTGCTTTGCAGCAGTATGGAGGGATCCCTGGGAGGATACTCATCTCCCTCTTGAAAATTGCTTCCCACCTCCTCTTCCCTCTTGCAATTCCCTGGGGAGTCTTTTGCCTCTCTGGGAAATGAAGACCACACCAGATGGTGGAGATGGTCAGCCATCCACAAGTCAGTCCCCCACTTACACCAGGACTCTGTGTGTAAAAACCCCATCATTCAGCACAGATCAGGCCCATGCTCCTCCCTGCCTGGAGCTGACAAGGCTGGTACAAGGCTGTAATGTCATTCTATTTCTGTGTCCTGCCTGCTTGAGCCCAAAGGCAACACCTGGCTCTTGCCACTGAGGTGAGCAGGGAAAACTCAGCATTCTGGGGCTTCTACACTTCACTCCCAGGTGCACCCACCAACAAAATCTTTTCACCTCTGGTTACTGTCAGAAGCATTATTGCACTCTATTCCCAGCAACCACTCAGGGAGCAGAAACACCCCTATGATCTCCACTTTTTCTCTCCCACACACCCTCCCACCTGACTGCTGTTTCCCTGGATGGTGATGCCACTTGAAGTTGATGGAGCGCTTTGCTGGCTGCTGAGCGGAGTAAATCCTGGTCCTGGCAGGGGGAATATTAATTGTAAGCTGGCTGCCAGAGCCAGAGGAGCCAAGCAGCTTACAGTCTTTTAATTAAGGGCCCATGTTCGTGCAGGACGTGATGGAGAGCCGAGTGGGCCAAGCCTCACTGCTCTTTCCAGCAGCCTCACGTGGTGCCAGCTGCAATTGAGTGCATCCCAGTGTCTTTTCTACCGCCTTACTGGTGGAGGGGGGGAAGGTACCATTTATTACAGATGATGACTTTTAATTAAATCCTGCTCTACTCATATTTGAAAAGCACTTTGAAGTTATAGGGAACAGGAAAGGTCAAGGGCAGATGGGGCCATCTCAGGCCAATCCTGAGCAGCTGGCTGACACATGGGAGGGCTGCTTGATGCTTGGCTGTCATAGATGCTTTCTCTCCTTCTGGATAACTGCTGGGTGTCACCTAGACTGGGCATGTCTTGCAGGCCAAGCAGGTGACAGTGTGCTGCCTTCAGCTGCACTGGGATTGCTAGGCAGCTGCAATCCCCTCTTCATCCCAACCCCAAATCAACTTCTGCAGAGCAAATCTCCCCTGCAACCATACATCCCCGTGCATCCTCACATCCCCCTGCACCCATACATACCACTGTCACAGTGCAGAGCTCCTGCAGCGCCCGCTGCTGCTGCTCCTGGCTGCCAAAACTGGAGCTGCCATCACAGAGCTCAGAGCAGTTGAATCCTGGCTCCATAGCACATCCTCAGCCGTCATCCAGCCGCACCTTTGACCTGCCGGAAGGATGAGCTTTGGCTTTCTCCAGTGAGAAGAAACCTCTGGCACACACCACATCCCCCTGTCAGCAGGGAAGGGTCTGAGGGCAGCCTGGGGCTGAGCTTACCCAAACTGATGTGATGCAGAGCCAGGACAGGGAGTGCCCCCTGCCAGTGTCCCTCAGGGTGTCCTCTGCAGCAAGCAGAGTCAGCTCGGGATCTGGGCTCCCACGGAGCACGGTGGCATTCCCAGCATTGCTACACCATCCTGCAAAACAGCACCTGTGGAGGGTCACAGTGGCCCCCAGCCCCTATATCCCAGCTGGGAGCTGAAATGAGGTGCTGTGCTGGTCCAAGAAGGAGCATGGCATCCTGGCACCCTGAACCCTCTGCATTTTTCCTTTGCCAATGCATTTTCCTGCAGTGGAGCAATTTCAGGGTCATTTTGCAAGTACCCTCGCTGTGCTGGCAGTGACTGGTTTCAGGGAACATCCCTTTCTTCCAGCAAAGAACCAGCAAGTGAAAACAACAACAAACAGCAGCAAGTGTTGCCACTGCCTAACAGGACCTACACCCAGGCCTGGGTGAGCAGAGGGGAAGGTTCTTGCACCCAGTGTTTTGGCTGACTTGGCCCGAGGTGCAGCCTGGCTACCTGAAGAGCTGGCTGTTTAATAAGGAGATTTAGAAGCCTAACACCTCCATGTTCCCCCTCCCTCTCTGTGCTCTGGCTGCCAAGTATTGTCCCTGCCTGCTCCTGCTCCCTTTGCACCACCTTTGCCTCTTCTCCCCCTTTCATTTCTCTTTTTGGTGTGGATTTTAATAGGCCTCATTACCATTTTAGACATGAGGTCATACTTATCCTCAAGCATCCTTACTCAATTACCATTGTCATCAGGTTTAATTAGCTTCCAGTGCACGACCATAAGCAAGTCTCCCGTTGTTAGCAGCTGGGGAGAAGGCGCAATAGCTCGCTCCCTATTTGCTCCTAACAACAGGTGGGAGGAAAAAATTATCCCTATCATTCTCCTCAGGGCTGCTCCCTGGCTGTGCATCCCCTGTGCCTGGCCAGTGCTCCATCCCTCCCTATCACTGCTCCTGACACTTTGATGCCCTCATCTTCCAAGTCCTTTCTTTGGAAGAACTCCTGTCATTATGTGAGCAAAGAAAGAGTAAATTAAAAAGAAGCATGGTTGCCAGGACCTGGTCTGAAACTTGATTTTCGTCACAGGGCACAATTGGGATTCAAACACTAGAAAAGCTAGAGGTGTTGTTCTCAGCCTGAGTGTAGACTGATTTTTCAGCTTTAGTGTAGTTGCTTACAAGTCTCAGCCCAAGTACATCAAAGTAAGAAGGCTACTTGTCCAAAATTAGCAGACCCACCTCTGAAGCAATAACCCCAGCTCTCCTGCTGGCAGAAGCCTTCGTGTACAGCGGGTCCAGCCACCGTCCAGCCCCTGCCAGAACTTCCCCCAGTGTGAGATCAGCTTGCTGTGCCCTGCAAACACAGTATCACACATCAGCCAGACTGAAGATTTTACACACATGGTGTGCAATAACATGTTTTTCAGGAGGGCTGAAGCCACCCAGCTCTGTCAGGCCTCCTTCTCTCTAGCTTGTGGCACACTGTGGTGGTGTTTCCCCTCTCCAGCAGGATCATCCTCTGGGACTTTTGATGCCCTCCATAGCTCAAGATGAGTGACTGGAAAAGAGCCATGACTGCTCTGGAGATATCCAGCTGCTGCAGTGAATGCCAGGATTGCAACAATGCTGGAAGTGCAGTGGAAAGGAGGAGACAGGCTCCAGCTGAACAATTCAGAGACCAACGGAGCATGGGGGGACTGGGTGGGGATGGAGGTAGGAGAGGGCACTGAAACTTTGATGCTAAGTCTTTAAGGTGAGCACTGCCTACCCTCCAAGGGGCTCAGCTCCTCCCCCTGCCCCTAGCTGGGTTTAAAGACAAAATCCCCTATAATTCCTTGTAACCTTCTGTCATGTCAGAGGGGGAACACACCTGGCAGGTGGACCACTACCAAGGCTGGCATGAGGCCAGCACAGGCACAGCCTTCCTGAGGCTCACAAATGGAGATGTTATCACAAGGAGCAACAGTTCAGCCTTCATCTACCCAAGAGGTCCTGGGGAAACTTCTTGGAGGAGGGCAGAAGCCCCTTGGGGTCTCCCCAACCCCCACCCCTGCATTTTGCAAACGGCTCCCACACCATGTTGATAACAAGTCGAGGCCAATTAGTGTTCATTAGTATGCAACAAAGCAAGCACCAGTGCAGTTGTCACTGAAAGGCAATAGGCATTTCCAGCCCAGCTCCTACCTCTTGTGAGAGCTGGCAGGAATGCCTCTCTGTAGCCTGGAGAGGATCCAAGGGGGACCAGCACTTTGAGGGGCCACTGACCTTCAGGGTGAGGCTGGTCAATGGTTGTCAGGACAGGCAACAACACAGGTAAAACCCCACATCCTGAAAATGTAAGGGTCTGTTGAGAACAGAGACTTGTGGGGTTTGGCTTTTTGGGGGTGTTTAAAATGCCAACCAATTCCGATGGATGACTTGCAGAGCAGAATCACAGAACGGCTTGGGTTGGAAGGGACCCGGCAGCTCTGCTTGCCTTGCTCTCCCCCTGCTGCCCTCAGTCTCTGTGGCCTTGCACCTTGCACCTTCCAGCTGCCTGGGACATGGTGAAGAGTATTTGACCACAGAGGAGCATTGGCTTGCATGCAGACCTGATTCAAAAAGCCAAAAGTCGATACGAAACAAGTGATTGGACCACATGAAAAATGCTAGCACCATCATCTTCTAAGGTAAAAGGGAAGCATTGACTGCTAGAAACAGTATTTGGATAAAAGCAATTTGTGGTCACCTCAGTGGTTGATCCCCGGGCCTGGAAAACCTGTTTCCTTAGATTTGTTGAGATCCAGGAATACTTAGCATAAAATCATTTTGTTTGTTAAAGAGCTCTTAGATCATCAAGTCCAACAATTAAGCCAGCACTGCTAACCCCTCCACTAAACCATGTCCTTAAGCATGGCATCTACATGTTTGTTAAACACTTCCAGGGACACATACACAGAATCACAGAATCACTAAGGCTGGAAAGCACCTCGAAGACCACTGAGTCTGGTATCTAACAATGCTGAGTAACTGTAGATTAATGCATAAAGAGCCCTCAAAATAGATGCAGCTGATGCCATCTCAATGCACATCTTGACTCTCTCAAAGTTTCTTCTTCCCTTTCAAAACAGAGGGGAAAAAACCTTTAAAGAAGCTGAAAAATTGGCACAGCATGTATTGACCCAGAGCAGGCAGAATGAACTTTTCACCCCAACAGGTTCATTTTGATGTAGTGTTGAAAGAGAGGCTTCTTCCCAAGGGTGACATCACTGCTTGGTGAATCAAAAGGTGGAAAACCAAAGATGTCAAATCACAGACAACAGAACAATCACATTCAGAAATGTGCCAGCCTTCATGAGCTCTGCAATCTGTCCGGTCACACTAGCCCTGACAGAGAAATGGTACATGCACACCTCTGCAAGGAACACATCTGGAGAAACATCTGCTGAGAACTTGTAGGAAGGTGGCTGTGTGGCCAGAGGCAGAGAAGAACAGCTGGGGAGAAGGAGCAATGTGCAAAGGGCAGAGCCATTCCTGCTGCCTCAGGAGTGGAGCAGCCTTGGCTGACAGGACACCAGGCTGCACACTGACAGTGGGAAATCATCCACATAACTGTTCTGGCAACCTGAACACCGCAGGATGGGGTTTTGCAATTCAGAAATCTGGCGCTTCCGAGACAGGCTCCTGCTTTTCTCTTCTGCTCTTCTTGTCCAACAAGATCCTTTCTTGTTTGGCCTGAGAAACCTGCAAAGTTGCCATCCTCAAGGCAATCAAAAAAGTCACAAGCCAGACTTAATGCAACACCCCCCCGCGATGAAGCTACTTAAAAACTGAGTTAAAACACACAGCATATCTGAAGATTATTTTTAATTTATATTTAAAACTTCAGCACCTACATTTTCATGCTTTCCTCTGAAAACACAAAAATAGAAAGAAAGAAAACCAAGAAACCTTGTTTATCATATAATCCTAAAATCTGGGTTACAAAGGCTCAACTCCCAGGAATACTGCAGAGCTACAAAGTTGTGACTTTTCTTCTCAGGGACTGTCCTGTGCTCATCTCTGGGATTTCCAGAGTGACTTCTAGGCCCCTCAGATATCTTCATATCTCATAGACAGACAGCAAGCTCAGCGAGGATAACCACCAGGAGCTGCAGGACTCACTGCACACAACGGAGAGAGGTGCAGGACAAGAGTGTTTCTGACTCTGCATGCAAGGGGAGCTCTCTGTGTGACTGAAACCTGAAATTTTGACTGAAGTTGGGTGTGAGTTTCAAGCCTCCTATCATTTTGGAAAGCACGTCCTAACATCACAAAGGCAATAACTTCTGAATGTTGATCTTACTGCTTGTCTGCCCACTGTAGCTTCCTCAGCTTGGGAGGATGGCACGAGGCGGCACATTTAGCTCTGCCTCTAGACTTTTTATAACTGCAGGTTGAATACCCACATGGCTTTTTTCAGTTCTGTGGTTTACATTTTGAATTAAAGAAACCTCCGTGCAAAAAAAAACAACCAGAAAACCCCACAGTAGTTTTCTGAGCTAACACACAGTCCTGTGAGGAGCTGACTCACACTTCTCCCACTAAGGAGCTGATAAGGCTTTTAACTCTCTAACCATAATTGCTATACAATGACAAGCATGTGAGAAACAGAGACAGACCAGATTGGAGATGCTCAAAGGAAGGAAAATTAGGAGGGACCAAGAGGCATAGGGAGCATCCACAGATGAGGCCAATATAACCAGAGTTGATGGGGGGGTAAACTAAATCCTTGGAGCTGCCAAGGAGTGACTTTGTGCCACTCAAAGATCTGAGCCCTCCCTTGTCTCCAACTGCAGCAGCTGCTGAGCAGCACATGGATGAAATGAGCTCCAGGTTTCTACCTCCCCAAAGTGGCTGAGAGCCCAGGGGTCAGGACCCCACCACCCCCCGTGCTGAGCTCATCCCTGCTTGGCCAGGTGGCCTGGCAGACTCCTCACACAGAGCCAAGCGACAGCAGCGAACAGCCAGAAATTCCTTCCAGCCGAATTTTAGTGACACCATGGTACCCCCAGGTGGAAGCTCACCTTCCTGCAGCCAGTGAGGGAGGCAGTGGGATCTCTGCTGCAAGACAGCAGCCTCACCACTTGGGGCCAAGGAGGGCACAGCTGCCTCCCCCAGAAATGGGCAGGGTACCCAAGTACCGCTCTGAGAAGGAGCAGTGCTGCTCCCATGCCCTAGCCTCTGCCCACAGCCGGGGGCTGGGGTGAATAATGCCCCAGCAGCTGTGCTGCATGGACAGGATGGACATGCAGAGGCTTTTCACCACTTTGGGAAAAATCCTGGGTTGTCATTACTCTGTAACAACTTCATCAATCATTTCATTTATTAGTGGGAGACCACACCTGTAGGTGTTTTGCCTCCATGGGAGAACCTCTGCCCATTCCCAAGCCCTGGGTCAGGAAGGTCTCCATCCCACGTGCTGGGCATGTGGCAGATGGTCTGAAAGAGAGATGGCAGGGGTGCCTCTCCAGAGACACACAGCAAATTTCATGCTGCACTGCACCTTCACCACGAAGAGGCAGAAGTGGCCAGGGCTGGCTACAGGGTCAAACTGCATGGCCACCATGCCCCATGCCCACAAGCAACACAGCTCCTGCCTGCCACACTGCCAGGCACAGCCAAAGAGAAGAAATGTTGGAGGTGTGCAAATCTCCCCAAGCATCTGCTTCACAATTTGCCCTGGTAGTTCCTGCAGGCACTGTGAGCCCCCCAACTGCCAAGCTGCTCAGTCCTAAATCCCTGCCACAGATCACACCTACATCCCTGCCCCAGAGAGGCTGGCACCCTGACACAGGACAAGGAGGCTGCAGGACTGCACTGCGGCTGTGTGACACTCACACTTTTCCACCAGGATGCTGATTCAAAGTGCGGCGACTGGTGCAGCACTACCAGGTCTCAGGGCTCTGTGCCCATTCCTGGCGCCTCTTGTTGCCTTTATACCTCCTCCCATCCTCCCATCTATCCATCTGCATGACCTGTTTCAGAAAGCTGCCTTTTCCCAGGCTATTCCCATCAAATACTGCTATTTTCTCCTTTGGCCGTGTGGCCCAATATGCTGCTCTGAGACACAGCTCAGCCCCGAGCAGCACTGCTGGAAACTCCAACATCCCTTCCTTCCATCAGCTTCCTCTGCCTCCAGGGTGTTAGCACCAGCCTAACAAACAGGAACACACTAAACAGCCTTACAGGCAGGTGTAGCCTGTGATTTTTTTCTTTCTGATCCATCTTTGGAGAGCCACCACAAATAAGAGGCAAAAAAGCCTGATGATTTAGAGTTTTGATTTACAAGGGAGATCCACCTTGTGGTAGAGGCGTGTATGACTTAATTAAAAGCAGAATCTCATCTCCATTGAAGCTGTTTGCTGCCGAGCTATCAAATGCAGAGGAGGAAGAGACCTCAGAAGGAGTATTTCCATAAAGTTATGTTTCACATTAAGCATATGCCTTCAAGAGCTCTCCCATTCCAAAGCTGGCAGAAAGCTTCAGCTGCTCCTTCATGCAATCAGACACTATCCCCTCACAGCTCTAGCAGCACCAGCACACCTGTGTTTTCATAAACAGGGCTAGCGTGGCCGGGCTGCAAAGTCACACAGCCCGAAGCATGGGGACAGCTTCCAGCCCTAACAAGGTCAGCGTGGTTTTTTTTTCTCTATTCAACTTTTTTTCTTTCAAATTTGGCAGGATTTTGGAAATCAAGTGACACATTTAGTCCTTAAAGAGGCAGGAAAACAGAGCACTACAGCTCTTTCACCTTACCCCTGATGACCAAGCAGCAGGGAATATTTTCCCCTAGGAGACAGATTTGACTTAAAGCTCTGAAAGCCAGAGATGTCGACGGCTCCTCTGGCTCTCCTCCCGGGTACCACAGGCTGCCAAACTGCACCCAGTGCTGCCCTGCTCAGGCTTCTAAGTCTCTTAGCTGGGCAAAACAAGCCCCCCACCAAGGGGCAGGGCCACATCAAGGTTTCCACGAGGTCTGCCAGCCTGGCTTCCCTGTGGACAGTGGTGAGGCTTGCTCAGGGGTGGAGGGGGCAGCTCTGAAACTGGAGGCACAACCAAACCCGTGTGGGAGGTGCTGCTTGTAAGCTGTGTCAGTACCCTGAACAAAACCACACACCAATGCAGAATAGAAAACCCAAAAGCCCAAGGCATCAGGGTCCGCAGTCAGAGCGGAGCCTGCAGTGCCCAGCACCAGGTGGGTGAGGGGAGGTGGCAGCTGCGCCAAGGCTGCATTAGAAATGCCAGCTGCAACTCAACACTGGCAGCTCCCGGTTACCTGGGATCTGGTTCCCTTGGCCTCCTCCCTGCCCCTCTGAGGATGCAGAGCACCTGTGGGGCAGCAGAAAATCCAGCTCTGGGCCAATGAGCCACCCCTCCCCGAGAGGTGACGGAGTCCCTGGGAGCTGTATCATGCTCAACTCTGGCAGCCAAGGGGAAACAAACAAGATGGGTCCCGGAGTGTTTCCTGTGGGGGAGTCTCACCCCTTAGCAGCACTGTGAAACCAGGGCACACGGGTCCCTCTCTCCCTCTCCACCCAACAGGTTGCTGCACTGCGGAGTTGGTTGCAACTTTTCTTCTCCCCGTTCCGAACTGCGAAAGGCACACGGCTCGCCCAGATAACAGCAGCTTGGTTAGCACAAACTGACTTAGAACCGCAGCTTCACATCTTTGCATCCTGCAAGGCGGCCCTTTCCCATAGCCAGGTGCCGGCACGCTCCCGCTCCCACAGGCGCCTTCCAGGGGCTGCTTGGAACCTTCGGGACGGTGTTTTCTCGAGAACTGCAAAAACCCGGCCCAAGCCTGCCCCGTTTCAAGTTCAGGGGTGCGCTCCGGGCACAGCCAAGCCAGCGGAGGCGAACGAGGAGCTCTGCATGCCCCAAAAGCGTGCCCAGAGCACGGCTCCGTGCCGCAGGCGGGAGCGCTCGGGGCTGCCAGCCCATCCCGCGGCCTCTCCGCGCCGGGCTCCGGCCGGCTGCACCCGCGCACCGCGCAGGCTGCGGGGAAAGGGGCACGGGGATCAAAACCATCAAAGCGAACAGCGCCAGGGCACGAAAGCAACTCGGGAGGCAACCTGGGCACCCTCATGTTAGCCATCCCGCTCGCAGCCCCAGCCATGGATGCTGGCCCCTCTCTCCCCGCACCGCGCCCGGCGACCCACCTGCGGGGACGGCACCTGTACACAGGACGCCAGCCTGAGGAAACCTGCGGGAGCCCGGCAGGAGAGAGCGGGGAGCAGCCCCGCTGACCGCCNGCGGGCGGCGGGAGGGGCCCGGGCAGCCGCGCTCCTCCCGCCGGGGCGCCGGCCCCGTTCCCGTCTGACCCGGGACGAAGCTTTTCGGCAGCGGGGAAAAAGCCCGGGGCTGGGGCTGTGCCGGCACACCTGGAACCCGTTTCACGCCGGCGCCTCCTCCAGACAGGAGCAGCATCGAACCCTCCCCAGAACGCCCCCAGAGCCGGGAGAGCGGGACCCCTCCGGCACAGCCCCTGGCTGACCTGGCCCCGCCGCCGCAGCCCGCTAGCCCCGCGTCTCAGCTCATCTCCGGCCCCTTATCCCGCTGCTGCCGGCGGGATGCGCCCGGCTGCGAGCGCCGCCCAGCTCGGGTGCTCCCGGCAGCTGAGGCAGCACAAAGCCCCACGCCTGTGGCAAAACCGGCCCGAGAAGGTGAGTAAACGCGAGGGCGGCCAACCTCGTGTTCCGTGACCTGCTTGTGCCGCCCCATGGCTAGTGGTAGCCAGAGTGACTACTGCAATAGGTATGTTTGTGTGAGCAGCACTCGGTGTCTTGTGGACAGACCCACCGTCACTCTCAGCATCCCCGTGCTTGCCTCCCACGGTCCTGCAGCTCGCTCGCATCAGCTTCCTGCTCTCTCCCGTCGAGACACCCACTCCATTTTATTGGGATTTTTCCCCAACTCTGAAAGCCAAAAGCTCTGTTCCAGACAGTAGTTTCTCTCCCAGCCTGCAGCAAAGTGCCAGGTGCTGCTGGAAAGGGCTGTTTGCAGACAGGTGTAAGCCCGTGCAGGTTTTCTCTCTTTACACCGTTCTGTTTACCTCATTTACTCAGCTCTGCTAGGCCTTGGCATGAACAGTGGTAATTTTTTGCTCCTGCCCATTCCCAGACCTGCAGAGCTATGGACCAGGGGCAGCTGTGGTCTGAATAGGAGTGGAGCGATTTGCACAGCACTTGTGCTGTCAGTGGAGAGCCCCACAGCTCCACTGGAAACAAACAGTGACCTGTTAGTTCCCAAGCCTGGTAAAAGCATCCAGTGTGCAGCCTCTGGTTCTGGCAGCAGCTCCCATTCCCCTTTGCTAGATTTGACTGATGTCCCAGAGGAGAAGCTGCTGTAGGACCTCTCCACTCCCTTTTCCCATCCTCCTCTGTGGGAAAGCAGAGGCACATACCTTGCCCAGGGAGTCCAACACCCTCCAGAAAGTGTTTTCTAGCCTGGGCAGTGATGGGCGATGAAGGCTCAATGGGGCCAAGGGTCACATCCAGAGCAGGTGAAGGAGGTAGGAGCCTTGTTACTGCCACATACAAAGGAGAATGAAAAAGCCTCTTGGAAAGCCTTGGGAGACCAAGGTCCAGCGATTTAAAAGATGGAGATTCATGCATTAATTCTGAATTTTGGCCCTGAAAGCAGCCCTCCTGTTTGCAGAGGTGCAAATTATCTGCAGTTCACAGTGGCCATAACTAACGATGGTTCCCCATATTTCAGTATCTCTTGAAATCTGATCTCTTTTAAAATACGCAGGGTCTTAGGTTGAACTTAACAATCTGGTCTCCGCCTCCATAAAACCAGGGCCAAAAGTAGAAACATCTCTCAGCAGGAAGTGAGGGGAGAGGAGTGAGACCCTGATGGTTCACTCAGGAGCAGGAGTGAACAGGAGTTATTTCTGGTTCCTCCCAAAGCTAGCAGAGAGCACTTCTGTTGCCCCACTGACTCATGCTTATTACTAAGCACTTTGTAAACTGTGATAAAGAGAAATGGCCTCTTTGTGCATGTTTCAGTTTTGCTCCTGGGTTTTGCGCTCAAAAAAAAAAAAAATCAGAGCTCTGGGGGTATGGACAGTTCCTTGGCAACTGTTACAGATGTAGCTATGCATCCCCTCTTATTCCTCATGTAGGACCACAACCTCATCCCAGTGAGCTCTGCAGCCCTACAAAAGCTGGGACATCCTTCTGGTGTCACTTGGCATTGTCAGAGAACATGAAGTTGCAGGCAGGATATTGGGGAATCTGGGAAAAATGCCTGGATGTTTGTCTGGAGGCAGGAAAGTGCCTGCTGCACTACAGTTATTCACCAAAAAGGATTTGTGCTGCTGAGCAGGAAGGAACAGAGGTCTGAAAAGGCACAAGTGAGGGCAGAAAGCCGAAGGTGAGTTGTGTTACAGACTCTGCAGGGACGAGGGGCCCCTGTTGTGCCAAAGGGTCCTGCTGTGCTTAAAGCGTGGTCAGTAACCCCACGTTGGGAATATATCACCCCGTGCCAGAGAACAACTGGAGCCCAGCAGCAGCATGGCTCAGCCCAAGGCTGGATCCTAGGAAGGGAAATCAAAAGCTGAACTCATTTGAAACTGCCAGGGGAGGCAGGATGCAATTTTCTCCATTTGTCTTCAGTGCCTTTTCTCACTTCTTGCTCTTTTTAAACATCCTGTTGAAGAGCTGGATTGCTGAATTCCCTGGAGGGGTTCAGTATCCATCACAACACTGCCTGATAAGAAGGATAAACCACTTGCTCATGCCTCTTCACTGCTGCTCTGGCCCTTAGCACGTTGTTCATCCTGCATGGAGCTACTTACACGTTACAGCTGCCGGATCCCTTGTGGGAGTTGAGATTACCTGGGACACAGCACCTCATTTTGGAGTTCTGGCCCATGCCATTTGCTCCAAGATGTAGACAATGGTTGGATACTTATTTCAAGTTTACTGTTGAAAAACTGGGGCTTGGAGCTGATTTTTGTGGACTGAGACCTCCCCTGCTTGCCAGTCATTAGCAATAACACTTCTCTTCTGGCTCGGGGTTTTAGCCCATTTAACACTTACACTTTGTCCATCCTCAGGGGTTCACACCCAACCAGGGTGTCACACAGGACTACCAAAAATACCCTCTACTTTAACTGTGGCTTTTGGTCATCTGCTTAAACTCTTCTTAAGCAATTTATATTGCAAAGTTCACTGAATTTGTCCAAGTTTTCTTTAGGATGAATTGCATTTGGTTTTTGCTTCATCTTGGGGAAAATTAGTGTCTTGGAAATGCAAAATTTATATATGACTACCTATGATTGTCCTGACTTTGCTCAAGTCTGCTGCCACTGCTCAGCTCCACTGTCTCTACCCATCATGATGAATCTGAAAAGGAGACAGGGTGTTCTGGATGGACACATCCTCTGCTGGGAAATTATCATCCAGCTCACTTAGAAACTCTCATGAGACTTGACTGTGGCCTGCAGGCAATCTCCACAGATGTGTCCCAGAATTAAATTGTCTATGCAAATACAGTTTTCTTTTCACACGTTGCAAATCAGCCTGTAGAGAGAGATCTGTGCTGGGCCTTGTTTGATGAGGCAGTCAGGTACACACAGGCTTGCACAATGCTCCCTCTTGGGCTTTCTTGATCTACATAGTCTGCTGCGAGTCCCCGCTGTAGAACGGGTAATGTTGCCATTAGCATGAGGCACCCTTCTCTCTTTCATGCACTCTCTCTCCTTTTGCAGCATGTGGCAGCCAGCAGTTGTAACAGCCCCCCTAAAAAAAGCATGTAGCCACACTTAGGCAATACCAGTTTTGTCCAATTCATTCCTAAAAGGGGAACTTCACCTCTTTTTTCACATACCCACCTAGTCCATGGTCCCTTGGGTGTAAATTATTTTTACCTGTTTTGAAGGTTCATTAAAACCATCCTGCCTTTCCCAACCCATTTCCAGGCCATGAGGTTGGGCACTGGACTTTGGAGAGGCAGCCATCCAGAGAACCCATCCACAAGAACAGGGCTAAATGCCCCACAGAGTGAAGCTTCTCAGCAAACACCAGACACTTCTTCAGGCTTTAGGAGTTTCTGTTCTTTTCTCAAGCTCTCAGGAGCAGGACCTTGGACTTTTTTTCTATTTTCCTGAGATTTCTGAAGGCTTGAACAATCTTTTACGGTTCCCACATCATCCTATTGGCTTTCTGACACCATCCAAACAATCTCCTCTCCATTCCCCTTGACAGAAGTTCCCTATTATAACCACTTACCTTGATAGGGTAACTGGGAACATGTGTGGACTATTTTAACAGAAAGAACTACCCTCGGGGAGGTTCCCACTGCTCACTCTGTTCTTCTCAGTACATCCTGGAAGACTGTCCATTCATATGGTGAAATCTCTGCCAGGAGTAGTTAGGTGCAGCTGAGGACATGAGTATGAACCAGATCACATTTCCCTTTAATGCTCATTTTCCATGGCTCTGTGCTTTAAGATAACTTTGTAACTCGTGCCACAGAAAAATTTTAGCCAAGTTAATGTCTCTTTATCCAGGGTGAGTTGAAAAACCTTCCTTTGTAGTACAAGGCTCTGCATCTTCCCAGATTTGAAACAGTCTCTCAGAAAGATGGTCTTTGTATGGTTGATGTGGACCTCACTGTTGCTAGGTGGACAAGCCAAGACCTTAGGATTGACCCAGGTGGAAAAAGAAATAGGAAAGAGTGGGGAAAACCAGAGGGATCAAGAATATGGTGGAAGAAAAGCACCATGTGAAGAAAAGTGACATGTGTTCCACATCCCCTTGTAGCAGAAGCTACAGCATTTGGAACATGTCTAGGGCAGGAAGATCAGCTCCAGCGTGGTTTCCACCATGCTTAGAACTGCAGCTCACTCCCACCTGTGAAAACAGGTTTGTTAGCAACACCCTGCTCATCCTGCCTGTCTCTCATGCAAAGTAAGGCTAATCCCAGAATCACCTGACAGGGGGCCAGGTCAGAAAGTCACAGAGGGCTTGGGCCTGAGACACAACCTCCTTCAAGCTGCCACTTGGCAGCTCCCTGTAAAAGTGGAGTTAATGCTCACTACTGGAAGAAAGGCTGGTCTGATTCAACTCTCCCTAATCCTTTCTGCTCCATCCATGAAGCTGATCTGTGGGGTGTTAGAAACTCTCTGGAAGAAGATATTTGGCATCCTACCAGTGGCAATGCTGGATGGGGACCAGCTGGATGGAGAAAACCTTCAGTCAGTCTGTCGGTTGTGGGAGAAAGGCTGACAACCTTTGGTAAGCTGGTTTCCCACATGCTTTCTAATTATTGTTTTTTTGGGGGATAGCATCAAGGGGAAAACACAAGGTTATGAATTAGGTACTGTGGCAAGGAAAAGGAAGCCAGGGTAGAGCTTCTGAGAAAGCAGCAGGATGATCCTACTGTGCTTCAATGTGTAGCCAGAGAGTGTGGGAATCAAGTGAGGCTGTGACCGAGCTTTCTGGTGGAGGAGGCACCAAGCAGCCCTCTGGCTCTGACAAACAAAGGATGTTCATACAGATTTGGTCCTGGGACTCAGAGGCAAATGGCCTCATCTTTGGTGAGATACTTTTCAAACAGTTAGGATCATTGCTCCAAATGTCCCCCCATTCCTCTTTCTTCCCTCCACTTTACATACTGAGCATGATGTCATAGGGTGTTGAATAACCCCTTTGGTCAGTTGGCGTCACCTGTCCTGGCTGTATCTCCTCCCAACCCCCTGGGACCCCCCAGCCTGGCAGCATGAAATGCAGAAAAGGCCTTGGCTTCATGTGAGATCTGCTCAGCAATAACAAGAACATCTCCATATTATCAATCCTGTGGACAGCACAAATTCAAAATACAGCCCCATACCAGTCACTGTGAAGAAACTTAACTCTACCCCAGCCAAAAACAGCACAAAGTGGAGAGAGAGACTTGGTGGATAATTCCCCCCTCCCACATGGGGTAGGAGCTCATGCACAGCTTTTATTAAACAGCAAATCCCTCTCACAGGGGGTGATCTGGCAGAATCATAACTTTATAGCAAAACACAGGTTCTGCCAGTGGGAGGACAGGGCATCCTTGACTAAGCTGTCCACAGGTTGACACATTTATTTACCATAATATAAAAAATAGTGCAGGAGGGTGGGCACTTGGGGTGGAGGGGAGCAGAAGAAGAACCACAGTTTTCTTCTTGTTTTTCTTTTCCACTTGTGTTTTCCATTGGAGTCTCGGTTTTCATCAGTCCCTGTTTCTGGTGAGGGAGTAACAACTGCCCTCCAAGGTTAGACAGTGCTTCAGTGAAAGGCCATGCCTGGTACCACACTTCAGAAAAGCCTGCAGAGATCCAAGCTCCTGAAGGACCAGCCAGGCTCTGCTGAAGCTCTAGTGCATGCTGACACAGGAGTCCAGGAGTTCAGCTAATTTTAGGTAAGGGACTGGTCATGCCAGATGCAGGCAGTAAACTTGCCCACTCTTTCCTTTCATACTGAGTCTTAATGTAGGATTTTTATTAAATGTTTAGCATGACCTGGAACCCAGAGGAAGCATTCAGCCTTTTGGATGCTAATCTGAACCACCAAAGCTTTTAAGGTTCACTTCATGCTGCCAGCAACACCCAGTGCCAGCAGTGATTAGTGGTCTCCTGGGAGGTATCTCAGCCTCTTAGGATTTGACAGGGAAACAATAAAGTTTGCAGTGGAGCCGAGTTTCAGCTGTGCCCATCTGCTAAATAACGAGTGGTAAATGATAGTTTCCTTCAATTGTAGCAGTCCATGACTACTCATGAAGTCATATAATGATCTCATCTCACTTATTCACCATGTTCTTTCTTCTACCTGACAAAGTAAAGATGTTTTTCTTTCTAACAGCAGAGAGTAAAACCAAACCCAAATCCCCATTAATACAGATCTAATGCACATGCAGTGCAGAACAGCAGCATCTCTTGTTTCTGGCTCTAGCTGCCACGTCTGAAGTATTTTTCCATCTAAGAGCTGAAAAGACAGGCCACTGCCTTGCTTTTAAGGTGTTCCCTTGTCACAGCAGGGGCCTGGCACCTGTCTCTCTGGATGCTAAGCACTCTGCTGCCAGGTAAGGACTGTGCATCCCTGTTTCCAGATCCTCACAGACAATGCCCTATGCTCATGGCAGTCCTTAGAAACTTCAGGCTGAGAACCATGTGGCACAGAGGGCGTTGGTGGGAGATTTCATCACTCAAAATTAGTTCCTGATGCTGGTGGGAATGTGTTACATGAGAAGGTTCACACATCCATCCTGAATGGGCCATCCTGAAGCAGAGACCAGCTGTGTCCTTATCTGTCCCCATGGGGACAGCCATGGAGTGCTGGGGGCCAGCTGTGGAAGGTGTTTTGGGCTCACTAGGAGGAAGAAGAGGAGGCACTAAGATGTGAGGACAGAAGGAAAGGCCACCAACAACTTGCACCAACAAGCCCTGTAGAAAAGCACATCCATGAGAGTGGGCTCCTTGGCATAGTGGATGTCTATGCTGGCCACCAGAAAATGTGCTGCTGTGTGAGGAATGGAAGGGAAAAGGGTTACCATGGGGCCATGGAAAAATCCCTGTGGAAAAGGAAGAAGAAGAAGACAGGAAGGGGGTGGAGAAAAATGGGAGTAAAGATAAGCCAGTAATGCTGAAAAACTGAATCAGTTTGCTAAATCAGTGCAAAGCCTTGGCTTTCACAAGGACAGCACTGCTCACTTCACAGACAAAGGCAGAAAGGGTTATGAGAAACAGAGCCAGGAAACAGGAGTTACTGCTATCTGTGTTTGGGCATCCATAATGTCAAGAATATCTTAGTAAATAGGAAGTTAAAATCCAGGAGCTCATCAGCTGAAGCGAACAAGGAAAGTAGACCAGGAACAGGAGGGATGACAACTAAGAAATAAGGCAAATGCAAGCCTGGTGTTCAAGGAAGCAGTTGTTTCTTATCATCTCTAAAAGCTGGCACAAACAAATTTTAGAAGCAGAATTATATTTTCCAATAAATATTTATATGGATATGCAACACCCAACTTAACAACCACCAAAATACACCTTACCCTTGGTGGATGCTGATCTAAACACACCCACATTTTACAAGTCACATGATAGATTTTCCATTTTAAGCTATTTTGAGTCAAGGACATGAACCTGAACAATCACAGGCCTTTAATAATAGAAATTTTTGACTAAGCTGTGAAGCACTTTGATCAATAAATTCACTGCTTCATTGCCACTAAGAAATTCAAAGCAGCAACTGCTGACTGCTTTACCCCAACATTTAGAATCTGAGATGGGAAAATATTGTACAACTCACAAGAGTTTTTGCTTAATGGCTTTTAAAGGGATTATAATCACAAGCTCCATAGGATGACACACACCAGCTCTGAAGTTGTGAACTCCTCAGTCTCTCTGAAGGTTCTGAAAGCCCATTCATCATCAGCTGCTTTAAAAAGAAAAGAAACACACCTTTCTTTCCTTAAGAAGAAATTGAAAAAACTGGATGTCTTTGAAAAAGTTTGACATTTGCCAATGAAATTTGCATGAGGAAGACGTTGCTGAATAAAAGATTGTAAAGACATTTGTCAGCTTTTTTCACCCTGGAGAATTCTGAAGAAAAGTTTGTGACAAAAGCAACAGGACTTGCAAGTATGAAAAGGTTGTTACTGTAAAAAGAAAGGAGAGAAGAGGGGAAGAAATGGCTGGGGTGCCTCGTACAGCTCAACGGTCCCATGGAAAGCTCTCAGCTCTGGGATGTTCAGGCATGTTACGACAAGGAGAAAACACAGACAAGGGAGGATGCTTTTATCACTGTAGCCAGGAGTGCCAGCATTGATGTCTTCTCATGAAACAGCAACTCTGCTTCTGCAATGGTTAGTTAAACCCAAGGATGTACCAGGTTTCTGGGAAGCAGGCTTGGGAAAATACATTATGCTTGCACCTGGAACAGTAACAAAAGATGACTGGAACAGCCTTTTCAAATGTGATTCCAGCCCTTCTGTTGCCAGGCTATTACTCTGGACTTAGGAATGAATGCACTGAACAAGCAAAGTTACTGCAGACCCAAGCACAACTCCTGTGGTTGCCTGGACCAAGACTGTAACCAACATGAAGCTGTCTGCAGAGCCTGTGGAAGGACGAAAAGCTTTCCTGCTGGTGATGAACCCATCACCCTCAAGATTTGCTGGGTCATGATAACCATGAACCTCCTCATCCATCCCAGACATCACTGGAGGATTCACCTGTTAGTGCATTAATGAATGTGAAAGGATTATTTGTGGAGCATATTTCCATATTCCTACATCCCTATCCATGGAAAAACCAACATCTGTTATCTTGACACGTCATAAATATGTTCTGCTCTATCCAAAGGCCCTTTGTCACACAACTGCTGCTATTTTGTCATGTCAAATTATCATGAGGCTTCACCTTTGGCCACAGGAGTCTGGGGACACCACCATGATGGTTTAAAAAGCATCATGTGAGATATCCTCACTAGACACTTGTGATGTATGGAGTGATACAGAAGGCATGTTTATGGAAAAGTTGTCTGAAGAGGGCGTGGCATTCAGAATATGCCATTAAAGAGGATGTTTGCTTGTCACTCATCTGGTACAGAAGCCACCTTCAGAGCCCATGATGGATGGCATAGATCACCCCTGGTGTTCTCCTTTTGCCAGGAGACCACAAATGATGTTGGAAGGTGTTCTGTTTCAGGACACCCTTTGTTCAGAAGCTGGTGTTGGGTTTGAGGAATTACCCTGAGGTTGATGTGATTTCATAATGTGAATCCCAAAAAAATGTAGGTAACTGGCAGTGTGATGCAGAAGTGACACTTTTGCCACCCATTTTCAATATGCTTCTATTCAATATGCTTCAGTATGCAAAGGGAGTCACCTTGGAGGGGCAGATCTGTGACTGGGAGCAAAGCTCATGTGACAATCCAGAGCAGAAGCAGGCAGGCACTGGTGAACCTCTTTCTCCAAGAGAAATTACTTTTTGGATACAAAACCTCAAGTGTATAATGGCAAAGGCATCTGCCATTCCCCAGTCCCAAGGAAGAACCTCACATAAGTCTCCCTTGGACCATGCATGGATGGGCCCTTTTGACATCCTCACCTGCAGCCAGGCCAGCTCTTTAGGAGAACTTCTTTTTGGACCAGCCACCTGCAGCATCAGCAGCAATTACAGTAACACCCTCTCCCCTTGCACATGCCCTTTTCCAGGCTGTTGGTGGAAGACAAGCTCAGCTAATCCCCTCCTGTGCAAATGGCATTTATGTGCAACTGGTGCAGGTAAACAAGCACAAGCTCAGGCTCCTCCTTGCCATAGGAACACGCTGGCCCTGGGAGCCCTGCCTTTGCCCTCTTTCCTGTGGGGAATTCACTGGCCACAAAACCCTGCTTGAAGTGGGGATCACAGGAGCAGGAAAATACCCCATCAGGGCTTTGCCAGCCACTAATAATGCAGACCATATTTACAGCAATAAACCAAAGCATGTACCTTATACACACAGAGTTTAAATGTAACATGCCCACAGCCCTCTGTCAAGAGGTATGGAAGCAAACAAGATGCTTCTGGACATGCTGCACAGTGGTTTTCTTCCTCATGGCTCACAATTGTAGGGACCTCTGTGCACAGGGATGAAAATACCTGCTGCCACGACATGCCTGCTGTATGCCAGCTGTCAGCACTCAGTCAAGGGCACTTTTTGCTTCCCAAGGCCATACTTCTTCCCTCCACGTACACACCAAACAAAATCTGTTTTCCTAGAAGCACTACTAAGTTTTTCTAGGCAGGATACTTGGAGGGCTGTGCGTGGGACTAGGGATGAGCCATGGCCAGGCACCACAGTGTGGGCTCTCCTTAGAAACCATAGCAAAGGGTCATCTCTGAACAGGTTTTCAAAGTGCAAGGCAGCCAGATGGGGTTGCAGGTTGTGAAAGACCAACATAAAGTTTCAGACATTCCTGGACCATTTCAAAACGTGTTTTGACGAGCCCGGTTGCATGGGGTTTTCTGCAAGGCCTTTTATGATTATATCTCTCGGTAGAAGACTCAGGACTGCTTTAAAGAAAGAAAAACAAACAAAAAGATGCAATTTAACTCCAAATACCTGAAGAGAGTAAGTAGGGAACCCAACTTTGAAAAACACACTGCAGTGTTTATTTGAAGATAAAAACCACTCCTGCAAACCACTTGGGTCTGATTTAGATTACAAGGGGTGTTTGTTTATATAAATGCAAGGGATGTTTTAAAGTCTTCCAGCAAGGCCTTTTCAGCAGCGCTACTCACAACAGAAACAAAGTGCTGGGTTCAGCCAGTGCTTTCACCAGGCCCCCTGTGCCTGTGGGGAGGTTTTATGAGCAGAGGTTGAGTTGAGTGTCCTCTGAGGGAGAGCAGGACAATACACAGGGAAACAAAGTGCTGTCCTGAGTGGCCCAAAGGGATCCTCTGCCAAGGAAGTGCAAGACCTACAGTGACCCACTAATCTGATGCAAAGGATGTCCCCAAAAGGACAGATTTACCCCAGCCTTCACAAAATACCCAGCATGTTTGAAGCAGAGAGTTATTGTTCAGGGAAATGCAAGGTCTCCAATTTCTAGCATCCAGGTCCCCACCCATATTCTGCCCCATTCCCACGAAATGCCAGTTTGGTCAAGATTTATTCAGTGTCACCCTGCTCACAAGGAGCATCCATTAGGTCACCTACACCCATCACATGGCTGATCCTGACACAGGCTGCCCTCCCGAGTCAACAAATACCATTTGCAAAGCAAGGCTTTAGAACAACCACGTAACACTGGCTGGCAAAAAGGATATTGCTCAATATTGCGCATGTGTGTTACACTAACATTTACTAGGGATGCCAGGAACACCAGGAATTACTGAAAAACATTTTTCCACAATAGCATTTTCCTACCCGTTTTCAAAGCCCTAAAGCTGAAATTTACTCTTTCAGGGACAGCCCCCCAAACAAAACAATGCTGTGCCTTTCATACATGTCCTTTCACCAGCAGTAAATGTCTGTGTCCTTGCAGATGCCAAGGGTGAGATGCTGATGTGCTGGGCTCACTCTGTGACCCCCTGTCCCCAGCTAAACTGTCACCCCAATGAAGGGTTGGCCTGCATTCCCAACTCACCTGTTCATCAGTGCCCAAGTCAAGCTCAGGCAAAAACCCTGTAACACTCTGGTCTGTCTCATTCCCTTACATGAGGAGTGACAGAACTTGATGAAATAATTTATTCACCAACACAATGGAAGTGTGTAAAATGACAGCCAGCCTTTTGACACTCTGGTGAAAGGGTAGTATTTGGGATAAATATACAATTCACCAATACTGACTTCAGGTCCCACTTTTTCCATGGAGTCAAGAAAGGGTTACAGACAGGGCACATGGACAACACTCTGTAGATAAATTAATCCTCCACCACTCTGAGAATAGCTGTGAGCTGCAACCAGTAAGTCCCAGGCCAGGACAAACAGACAGCCCTGCCCTTCTTCAATGCAGCACTTGGACTTTCTCACAAAGAATTTTTTTTTAAAGGTGAGCAACTGCAACTCACAACCTTAGTGCAGAGAAAAAGGTGCATACATTCAGCTCCAGCTGTATTGATCACCCAAGGCAGCATGTCTGAGTAAAAGTACATATCTGCTTTATGATGAAACACTTCCAATGCATCATCATAATGCTTCCCTTTAGATTTGTGCAACTGCATGAGCCTAAAATGTCAATTTGGCATTCTGAGCATCTGGTTCAGCTCTCTTAAGTTACTCACATTTCCTCTGTGCTCTTCCCATTGATTTAGTGCTAAAGGCAGAAGAGAGGATCTGAGAGGGAGAGAGCCAAGATTTGCTCCTAAAGACTGAAATGTGGGCAACTCATGTCAGGAATCATCACTTCAAGGATTTTGTTTCCAAATGTCAGGTAGGCATTAAGGCAAAGAAAAAGGGATATCCTTAAATTTGTTAACAAAAAGTTATAAGAATATTCTCAGCCTGGCTATTACTGCAAGGTCACTGCACTCCTCTGTACTTTATGTTACTCAAAATGGAGCTTCTGCATAATTTGAGAGGTTTTTCCTTACAGATGGAGTGGAACCATCTCTGAAGTAGTTCCTGCTGAAGTTAATATCAAGTCATTCTTGTTACTCACTATCCATTTTCCAATACACATTTCTGCACTGACAACTGGTAATTGCATGGCAGGATCTGAAACATTTTGGCAATAGATCACAAAACTCTTCAGGCTGTAGGAGGAATCATGGGATTACTCAAGAAATGGGAACACATTAGCCAGTTAACATGATCAGAAAATGAGCATTCAAAAAGTAATTTCCAGGTTTCAAGGTCAGAGTATTAAGAGGAAAAAATTCGCGCAGTTTAGGACTGTTGTTTCATATTGCTGGAAAACTCCACCATAACACCACCCACTCTTGTTTGGGTATTTATCCTGTCTGTGAGTTACTTCTGCCTTTGAACTGTGGAGCAAATCTCTGCAACACTCTTCCAGAAGTAAAACAAGATCTGATTCTGTAGCACACACTGGTCTGTCACAAGTAGGCCAGGAGTTTCAGCAGTCCCTTTGGAAGTCTCACCTATTCTTGGTTTTACACAGCACAGGTCAAATCCCATCCACTCCCAGACCATGTACAACTCCATTTCAATGCTTCCAATCCTACATGAGTTCTGTCTGCAGAAACACCAGGACTGAGATGTTGGAAAATAAGGGACAGACAACGGCAGAAATTTGTAGGTTTAGTGTTTGCAATTTGTTTTACAGCTTAGAATGAAATACTGTTAAAGATAGTTTACATTCATATGTTTCAGGCAAAATACAGTTTTAAAATCGTAAGGCACTTTAAGATGTCCTAAAACAAATGCTTACATAAAAATTCAACAAGAGGGCTGGATGAGACCCTTTTCTACCCTTAGTGTTCTGGTCAGTAAATGATCAATTCTCTAGTCAGGCAAGCAAGTGAAATAATCAATAGAAAGGTTTCCAAGACAGACTTACTGCTGTATTAATGTGCACTCTGGAGTAGTCTATTTGACGTGTCTTCAGTTGGGGAGGGAGGGCATGGTGTGAATAAGATGCATTAAAATAGTTCTTTGAACTGGGCAACAAAGATGCATTGCAAGGATTAAGTTTCATTACTTTCATTGGATTAAATTCCTTCCATTCATTATTGCCAACAAGAGTTAGGAACAAAAAAGGAGTTGGTTCTCCCCTCCCTCCCCCGCAGTCCCATTATAATTCAACACAAGATTTCAAAGACTTCAAATGACCAGGACAGAAGCCCATGAAAAACTGCATCTGGCCACTTCAGAGTATGTTTAAATATTCATTACTGACTTCCTCAGGTCTCCCCTCTTATTAAAGAAAGAGAAACATAAAAGAATTGGCATCTGTCTAAGTTGCTTCCCATCAACTTGATATTTTGCTTCTATTTAACACGACCCCACTGTTCCCATCAAGTACCTGCATTCAGAAACACACCAGCAGCTCTCCTTGGCAGAGGCTTGGTGGGACAGGGGATGAACACAGGCAGGGCCCCAGGCCCCATGGGACAGAAGGAAAGAGCAACTTTGCTCAACACACTTGTGTCTCAGCTTAAGAACAGCATCAAAAGCTGGTCGTGCTGGGCTGCTGTAGCAACAGAGGGACTGATACCAAAATACTGACTGAAGACTTCACTTGAAGATGCATCTTTAGGAGCTAAAATCTACTAAAAACTGATAGAAAACAAACAGACAGTGGCAAAAACACTGCCTGCTTCTCAGGGCCCCTGGTAGAAACCAGTGTCTATCATCCATCTGTGTATTTTCTAGTTGTGGCTCACCTATTAATCTTTGAGGGCCAACAGTTGCTAAAAAACAACTCACGGGGGCTCAGTGTGTTAGGCACTGCAGGATATATTTGCATACCTAGTCCTCTCAAAACTACCTCAGAGGGAAAAAACCTTAAACCCAACCAACCAAGCAACCAATAATTTGTTTTCCCTACAAGATCTTGATTGCTTCAAATTCTGACTTACTTAAATTGCACTTTAAAGCCCAGCAGCAAAAAGAAAACTTGGTAGCTATATTCAGGAATATATATATAAATTTTTAAGAGACATTTTATCAAGTCTAAAAATGCATAGATATCAACTGCATAAGCTGTCAAGTTTGGACCTGGCTACAGTGAAGAATCTGTGAAAAAAAAAGATGACCCTAATAGACCATATAATATTTGGGCAGGAGTGGGATGCCTGCTTAGTTAGGAAAGAAACTGCAGTTAAGGATTGAGCTAAATTAGAACCAGCCACCACTGGTCTGAACTCATCACACACACACAGAGGTGCTACTGTGCAAACAGGAACTCTGATGAAATCTAGCTTTGTGAAGTGAAAAAATGAATGACTTCAAGGCAGCTGCTGCTAAAGACAGGAAAAGAAGGTGGTACCTCATGGCCCTGAGCTCAAAAGATCTTGATATCTCAATTTGTGTGGCTCGCTTTTGCTGGCAGGAGAGTCAAGCTCTAGATCACTCAGTTGATTGCTACAGTTATACCAGCAGGCAAGTTAAAATTGTGGCTCTGGAATCATCTTACTGTCATTCAGCATTGCTGTTGGGACAGCAAGCAGTATCTGAAAGAGGGAATGAACAGAACAGGCCACTCACTGGTTGCAGTTTCACTAACAGCATGCAGTTGGTTTCTCTCAAATACTGTAGGTTCTTCTTCCCAAGCAAACCTCATAGAATCTGCTAAAGTGTCATCCAGTTGCTTGGCACATACACGTCATTGTGTCTTAAAATTATGCTTTAAAAAAAGTTACTTGGAAAGGCATAGAGCACATGCAATTAATTCCTTGTGGATCAATGCACACAGGGAATCACATGTGCATGTGGGAACTAAATTGCAACGATTAACAATGGACAGGGTATTATTTTACTATCAGATAATTTCTTTCAAATTCCAGTTCTTTCCAAGGGAAACCGGGGAAACAAAGAATTCTGTCAAGGAAATGCAAGGCAAGAAATTCAACCTGCATGCCAAGACAGACTAGAACATACAAAGTTTCACAAACCTTGTTCTTCAGGTCACATGAAAGCAAAAATTGTGGTATAATTAAAAAAAAAATCACTAAAGCTAGTTACAAAGAGCAGAATTAGAAAAGTGCTTTAATACATAAAGTGTCAAACATAATTAAACAGGACCATTAACACAGAGCTGCCATAAGATGTTCAAATAGATACATGTGTTTTCTGAATGCAAGACAGAAGTACTTTTAAATTACCCTGTTGGGCCAAAGTGGGTTAAGAAAGTTTTTCTTGTTCATTTCAGCTTCTTAAAATGATGGTTTTGCTCTGTTCATGCATTCAAAGGCACAGTTGGATTCGCTCTGTCAGAAACTGCATCAAAAGGAATGTCTACCATGAAATATTAATAAAGGGGCAGCTCTCACTGAGTGAAGCACACAACAGCCTCATACAGTAGATTTACAGATACCTGTCAACTGGTAATATTAATAAGGTATTTCTTGATGCTTAAAAATTCTGAGCTATTTTCTGCAGCTTTCCTTTAAACATAGTTTAAGATAACTGAGTGTGTTATTTGAGCCATCAACAGACTGCCAAAGCTGTTGCAACAAGAGCAAATGCTAACAAATAAATAAGGAAGACATTTCAAAAGCACCTCGTGCAAGAAGCTCAGATAACATGCCTTTGCCTCCCTACCAGCTTCTCCTCTCCTGTTAGGAATCAGGAAAAAAGACACTCTCCACAGCACTTCTCTGAGTACTTTCAATTCACTGAGCTGCTATGTACCTTAGGCACAACACCTTAAAGATGGAAAGTAACTTTACCAACCACAGCAGAGTAAACTGCAGTGGGGAAATGTGGTTGTTTATAAACAAAAAATGTCAATCAAGACCTTTCCTGCAATTCACAGCTGTAAGAGCAAATTTGCTCTGGCAAGCTGGGACTCAAAAGTATGACACAGAACATTATATGTGGTCCCTTGCACAGGCCACAAGTCTGAAGTAATACAAATGTTAACAGAATAACTTGCCTGTTTTCTGAAGGCACCATAAAGACAGCAGCACTTCAGGTGTAATGGGAAGAGGGAGGAGGAGGAAAACTAACAAATATTGTTAGAAGGAGACACTAAGAGCAGCACAGTATAACACGGGGGGAAAAATATGGCTCAGTTCTATGATGGCTACGACATCTGTAACAGTACAGAAACCCTACACCTCTAGGCAAAAGAAGAGTAACCAGAGTTTGGAAAAATACTAGTCCTGAATAAAAAAAAATTCAATTTTCATTTTCCATGGATGGGTGTAAAATCTGTAACTGAAATCAAAGGAGACAGAAAGGAATCAAACTGTTATATAAAACACTGGGGTCCAGACCTACTCACATGGCATCATTAGCCTGTTTCTGATTTACCACAGTGTTAAAGGATCTGGACAGTCTCCTTTGCTCTGCAGGATGACTAAAGTCCAGTCAAGTTTCATATATTAAAATCCTTCTGAATCCGCCAGTGAGAACAAATCCCTCTCCCAGCCCATCTGAGGGAGGGGGGTGCCTCCCAGCCAGGATACATTTCTAACAACCCCAGGCAACCTACAGGCAGCATGCTACTGAGTTAGATCTCCTAAGCAGCACTGCACCAAGCAAGTCCAGGCTTGCTAAGATGTTCAGTCCCTGCATGGACTTGAGGACAATTTTTCATGAGCCGTTCAGGCCAGCGGCTCGTGCTTCACCATTCCATTATTGCTTTTCAAATGCGTTTTCCTTCCCCTCTGGCTCCCCGTTATCCCAGAAGGACTTTCTGCATCCGGTGTGCAGCAACGCTGGCCTCGTCCTCAGAGTCAGACTCGCTCTGGGAAGTGGAGCTCTGGGAGGCAGAGCTGTAGGGAGAGGAGCACTCTGGGGAGCACAGGTAGTGCATCAGAGGGAGCCGATACTTCCCACAGAAGTCAACAAACTTGATCTGTCTGACGCAGCTGTCAAAGTACACACCTGTGAGGGAGAGGGAACAGAAAAGCATGAGAGCCTGTGCCCAGAGACCTGCAAACTGCAGGGCTCTCGTTCCTGGAGCATATGCCTTGAATCTGAATTAGGATTTAACTGGCACTGCACTGGATGGAGGAGCACAGGGGATTCCGGTGGAAGGGAAGGGACCAGGATACCTCTGAAAATGTGAAATTTCTTTTCTTAGTAAAAAACGCCTGTGAAACTGCACTTGGTAGGTGATTCAGAACAGCACACTCTTCACATAAAGACACAGGGCAGTTACTTCCAAATAACATGGCAATTTCTTCTAACCATTAGGGAGAAAACTCAGGCTGGGAATTTGCAAACTTCTTGCATGAATTAGGGCACTCTATTTTCAAACTTGTAAAACCTCTTCTACCAGCTAGTAAAAATGCATTCACAAACAGACCTTCACAGCTCTACTGCTTGAGTGAAGCCACCATGCTGAGTTTGGATGCTATTTTCCATGGCAACAGTCTTGCTGTAACACACAATTATATTCTCTTCCTGTCACAGCAAGTGATTTTAGACGCTGACATTTTCAGAAGTTTCCTGCAGTGTTTTAAGTCCTAGCTGGTTAGGAGTACGTTTTTCTCCTGCAGTGCTAGTGCAGTGCTGCAGTACTGTGTGAGTTCATAAGGCATAGTGAAAAAGCACTGTTATCCCAGCTGTGCAATACTCTTAAAAAAATAAGTTTTTCTTTCCCTCCCAATCTAAATACCAGCCCTTCCATCTTTGCTTATGGAGTATGCTTTGATATTGTCCTGTAAGAAGGTAACAGCTTGCATTATGACTGCAGGGTAAATACTAATTAATGATTTTTTGCCCCCCTTAATCTTCTAAATGCTAAATGTGCAGATAATTTACTCTGGTTAAAGATTAAGCATTGAGCCAAATTAAGCCCTAAGCATTCCAGGTTGTTTTATGAAGTCTTCTCCTTCCAAGAACTACAGACTAGTGGTCCCAAGCTAGAGCTAAACAATTTGCTGCTGGTAACTGCTAAGCACTAGAGCTACTCTCCTCTTTTCCACCTAGAAATGATGCTCACCATTCAAGTAGGAGTGTGAGCAAAAGTTCTGCTGCCCATTACTTGCTCTGAGCTATTTCAGGGCAAATGGATCTGAAACTTCAGATCATAAAACCATAGTGGAGTGCTGGGATGAGCTACAAAGACTCTGACAGAAGTGCTGTCTTACATTCCCATGCAAATCCAGTAAACCAGCAGTACAACTCTGAATACTGTTCCTAAGTGAACAAGGCTCCTTAAAGACAAATTTCCAGGAGACCTGGAGCCAGGGAAATACAGCCAGAATGTGGCTGCAGTAAGTAACACTTTGAACATGAGTGAGCTTATAAAGTCACGGCAAGTCAGAGGGAAAGGCATCCATATCAGGTAAGAGCTCAAAGCAGAGTTGTAAAGGTGAACTTACCCCCACATTTAGGATTGGGGCAGTTGCTGGCCAAGCTCAGGTACCGGACCAGGCTGTCTGGGAGATCGCTGGGAGCGTAGGGAACGTTGCGAGTTTTAACCGTGCGTCCAGCCAGCTCCTGAAGGCTCGGGGGATTGTATGTCAGGTCACGCACAAACCGCACCACCAGCGGGTTCCCACGCAGGCTCAGCTCCTCCAGGTGAACCAAGTTAAGGATCTCTCGGGGAAGGTAAGTCAGCAGGTTATTGTGCAGGCTAAGGGAACGCAGGGAATGCAGCCTAAGGATGGAGATGGATACCCTGTCAAGATGTGCAAGCAAAATTGCCCCCCCAGCTGCATTAAGCAGATCTAATTACTCTCCTCGCTCCCACCGATTTCTTTTTCTTTGGCTATTCTCCCTTTTAAAACATAAATTAATGCTAAAAGAACTGCTCTTACTCCAGTACACACAATGTGCTAGAAAACTCAGCACCAGAATACCTGCTAAAGAAACACAGTCTTAAGCTGTGCTGCTATGCCTCTCAGTATTCCCCACACACACCTCCCAACAAAGGTAGAACAAAAGTGTACAAAGCAAGTGCTTTCAGGGGACATAACGTTTCCTTGTACCCAGGGCATGCATCAAGAACAGTCCCATGCAGTGCTCTGAATAAGCCACCTGCTCTGTCTCATGCATTAAAGGTGATTGCTGGGAGGCTGCCAGCCCTGGAAAGCCCCATGTTTTCATTGCTTGCGGCTGCACCACCTCGCGCTGATACCACCAGATCTGAGCGAGGTCAGGCCAGGCCAGCAGCGGCACAGGGGACAAGCAATTTTTGCTTTTGGATGAGGTTTTCCCCTCTCAGGAAGCACAAAGCAATGCCCCAGCACAGCATCCAGGGCTGCTCCAAACTTGTAGAAGTTACAAGACATGGTACTTTAAGAATAATCCCACCACACTTTCAAATTCCAACTTGGAGAACTCCATGCTGCCATTCAGTTGTTTTTAGGGTTACAGCTGTACCTCCCATCTTCCTTAGGTTACATATACAGAGCTGAAATAATCTTTACCCCCATTTTTAACAGATAAAGCACTAACCTAGCCACTAAAACTGTGCTGTAGGATTACATGAATACTCTGAGATCCTAAGGTAAGGAATGCCAAGGGAACGGAGGGGATGGTACAAGACAAAAGTACACACAAAAAGGTTTTGGGTGAAAGGCAAAACTCATCAAGCATTCATTACTAATAAAACTGTACCATTCTTACTTCTTAAGGTAGCAATTTATCTTTTCTGAGTTGCCCAGGTACTTTTCAGGGTCCTCTATACAAATCTATTAATTCATTGTAAGGTGCAGTCTTGGTGGTGGTTTTTAACACAACCCTTTCATTGAGTTTTCCAGGTCATGTATTCATGGTCTGCCTGCAGTGCACCACGCCAAGAACATTCTTTTTCAAATCTAGTCACATTAACAAACTAAAGGACAAATAAGTCCTACCAGGTATTTTTATCCATACATATAGAAGAAAAAGCTCAAAGAGTTAATTACAGCTGGTGGTTGATGACAGTAAGTACTCACTGTGCCAGTTGAGGTGGAATGCTCTGGATCTTGTTGTCACACAGAACTAGATACCTCAGAGAAGGCAGTTTTGCTAATTCAGGTGGAATTGCCGTAATTAAATTCCCTCCAAGATATAGAAACTCTAAACTGAAAAACAGAAAAGAGTGCATTATTTCATTAATTTCACGTTTTATTTAATACCTAGGTTTTCACAGCTACTGTATTTATTAAAGGAAACTGACAGGTGACTACTTATAAGATAATTTGCTGAGAGCAAGAAAAAAAAAAAGCTGAGTTGCAGATCAAAATTACAACAGAGCTGCTGTTTTACAATAGATAATGTCGAGATTTTACCTCCAGACTCCTGCAGCCACCATTCCACCTGCAGGCAGGCACCAGGCAACTGTGTATTCCTACACCAACCCCTTATGCAAAGCTCCTGCTCCTATTTCCAAGGATGTGCAGCCTGCAAACACAGGGTCTGCAGCACCACCACAGATCCAGTTGCAGCCAATGGCAGCTCTCAGTTCCAGCAGGAGTGAAGCACAAGCACAGTGTCTCTCCCTGGAAATCCTGGCCCTGCACCAGCACTAGTTGCTTTTTGTGGAATCATCTGACTCCTTGGTGACTAACTGGATGGAACCTTTCAGCATTAGTCAGAGGCAGCCAGTCCCTCTTTGATACAATTCACATACCAACATCACAGCTGCAATAGCACAGAGTGCACCTGAATCACACAAGTACATGCATGCCATTTGTCAGAGATTGATTTCTATCAATTTTCAGACTACTCTGAAGTCATGAAGCCCAAAGCTAAGAGAAACCATAGCTGGGCTTCACTGCAGTTTGGGCCCAAGTAAAAGAATCACTGGATGTCCTGTGAAAACTCAGTGGACTGGAGAAGGAACAGAGAGCAGCATTAGATCACTTCTGCCAGGCAGAGTAGCCAGGATCTGCTGTGCACCTCTGCCCTCTTAGGAAGAAAAATTGACAAGCATTTATCTCTGACATAATAGCTTCAAGTCCCCATTCCACTGACTCAAGTAGCTTTCTCTCCCTGTTCTCAGATGTTGTCTGAAAGAGGAACAAAGGCAGGCTCCATTTGGGTACCTCTTGCTAATCACAGTCCAGCCAAGATTTTTTCCTATGTTTGAAAAAGGAGGATCCCACAGTCCTGGTTCATTATCTCCAACACACACTCAAGTTGCCTAACTACAATACACCTTGGCCTTCTCTGATCCAGCAAGCATTACCCACAGGCAAGGGAAAGTGAACTCATCCAGGCTCCATCAGCCTTTCTCTAAGTATAGGTTATAACTTCCTTGGAATAGGAGACACCTTCATCTCACCCCAGCAACTGAGAAATGCTATGGATACAACTGGCACAGAAACACGGGAACAGAGCACCCAGACAAGGTCTGAGCCCTGAAACTCTGTGCCACAGCATATGTGGAACACAGAGAAGCTCCCCCTTGAGTCTTCCCCTGGGATGGAGCAGGAGAACAGCAGAGAGAGTCAAATATTTTGCTCAGTTCTTGCAAGAAACTTGAACCCCAGAGATCCAATGACAGCATCTGCTTAGGCTACAGAGGCCACTACTGCAGCACAATGCAGGTGCCCAACAGCAAAGGACAGAATGACAGACCTTTGCAACACACCAGGAGATGCTTGCAGGGCTCAGCTTTCCTTGGATTGCCTTATATTTTTGGAGTATGTCAAAGGCAAGCTAAATAATTGAAATTGGACAAAGTGGGCAGAAAATTAAGCCTTAAACTGAATTTGATTGTATGGAAGGCAGTAACTGCAGACCAAGTGGGACAGCACATTTGGAGGTTGCTCTGAACATGCAAGAAAGTACACAGAGAAAAACCACCAATTGCTACGGCTTCAAAGTAACCTTAACCTCTATTCTGCTCAGACAACCTGTATGTTGAGGAGTGGGGGTAGGAGGAAGGCTGCTGTGCAGAGACCTAGTCAAGGAGAGATTATTTTTAATTAACTTTTGATCCCCTAACAAAGCCCTGAGTTTTAACCAAAATTCCTCCTTCAAACCTCCATTGTTTCCCAAGGTGGATTTAGGCTGCTTGGCTCTCACTGGGGACTTAACTGCTGAGTATACAGTTCCATACAATTCTGAACTCCACTGCTGGAGCCCACACCAAAACTTTTGGGCAAGGGAATTCTAGCAATGTGGATTTCAATATTTAAACAAGGTTTAGATGTGTACAAGTTTGCACTTCCTAGGAAAAGTGAATAATTAACTCCTCATCCTTTGTGTTTGAGGACACTAATGCCTGTAAAGCAACATGGCATAAAAACACCTCTTACCAGGGAAGAAGAGGGCACAAACTATACAGTAAAAAATGTTTTGGGAATTCATTTCAAGGCGTGAAATGCATATGTTTCAAGAGCAGCCTACTGTACAAACTAAGTGTGCAAAAACACTGCCTAGAAACTTCTTACAGCTTCAAATCTGTTCTTTGTAGCGTCTATAATGAGAACACTCAGTCATACCAGGAAGGATATAAAGACCTAACATCAGAATACAAACTGTCTCTAACTAAAAACCCACTAAATAAGGTAACTCCTTCATTGGCAACAAAATGATTCTCAAAAATGCTTTCTTTTTACTCATCTTCTGAATCACCTTTTTGGGGTCAGTAGACTAAAAACTCATGGGGCCCAGTCTGGTACAGCAAATTCAGAATTTCCACATCAACTTAGGGTATTAATTATATAATTAATTTATTTAAAAAAAAACACAGAGAGGAGGTTCTGAAATTACAAGGAACCTTATTTAAAACACAGGAAAGATATTCATATAGCTTCTACTGAAACATTACTCATTGTGAAAACAAAATCCGTAACTTCCATCGCTCAAAGTACCATTTGCTAGGAAGAAGGATCTAGCCTAGTCTTGGCTAAGCAAGGTGAAGGAATCAACAGCAGCCATTTCTGCATCAAACTGAAGTGTCAAGAATTATCTGAGCTAAGCTAATCACGATGCAGGAAAGGATTTTCAAGAGGCATGACCCTTGAATCAAAAGCACTGACCAAGCACTGGGAAACAGATTGTTGCCAGCTCATCTACTCCTGGCCTGGTTTTCATGTCACACTCATACTAAGCCTTTATCTAGAGGCAAAGGTAATACTGGCTCTTGAGTTGTCTTACTCAGGGCAGGGTAGTTTGCTGCTTGGTAAGACAAGCAAAGGCACTGCTCAGCTCTGCCCTCTTGGCACAAGAGCCTGCAAGGCAATCCACAACGTTCACAGGTCTTAGCACGAGGACCACAGGAGGGATGGCACTAAGCTTAGTGAATGCTTCTAACTAACCTTTCACACTTGGACTGAGTCCTTCTGACAATCATTAATCTGTACAGTCATTTTGATCAATCAGCTAAAGTCTTGTGAACTGCTGTGTACACAGGTAGAATTTGATTTCTTTCTGCACTTGCAAAAGTCCAGAATCTTCAAAAAGCTAGAGATCAACTATCATCCAACAAATATAAATTCAGTTTCAATTTCTGAAACTAGAATAAGTGATTTACGTCCAACCTGCCACACAGACTCTGGCTGAATGAGTTTCAAGAGGCGAAAAACACTAACAAAATCAATCTCAACAGACTCTGAAAGAACCCCAACAACCATGTGACAGAGTTACTAATGAGGGTTGACACCTTCTCTCCTGCCTTTTAGCAATGTTGACAAACACATTTATAAAAGGCCAGAGCCCCTTTCAGCCTCACACCCAGCAGCCCCCTGCTCAGCACAACCAGTCCTACTTGTTGCCAAGCACAGCCAGCATGCTGAGCCCCTCATGTGGTGCTCTTCTCTAGCAGCACACTTCACATCACTGGTGGCAATGAAAATAGGCAATACTTAAACCTACTAGGAAAGGAGTAGGAAATGCTCGTACAATTATGATCAATTCAGGGAGTGGCAGCGAAGTTTAACATATAAAGAGACTGTACTTTCTTGCTTGAGTATGTCCTCGATGTTTTCAGGTCATCATATAGCACAAATCAAATCCAAAGCCCCCAGACACTGAATATATAAGAAAAGCCACTCTGAGCACTAGATGTATTTTTTATACCCTATCAATTACCACAGCACTCCCATAGTTATATTTCGAGAGGATAATGTCTTCAGGCATAGGAGATACTAAAATTTTCAACCCACCCTGTTTCTCCACAGATGCTTCTTCGGATAAAATTTAACAGCTGACATCAAACAGATGCATCTTAATAGGTAATATGAAAAAAAAAAAAGAACCAAACCAACAACGGTGCCTGAAATCGCTCCAGGTCTTTTTAAGATAAACTTTTTAGCAAGAAATTTCCAGGGCAGTTTTGAGACTCATGCAAGGGAGGAATTTCAAAGCAGCCCACAATACACTCCTGTTCACCCTGTTCTACAATTTGCTAATTCCTGAGAGAACTGCATAGCCTTTGCTGACACGCAAATTTAAGATCAAACGGTCGTCTGAACACTATTTGCAAAACGTTTGAAGAAGGGAAGAAGAAGGGAGACAGCAAGCAGATTTCCTAATGCTACATCTTTATCAAAGCTTGACTTGCCCTTTTTCCCACACTAACAGCTGTCCTTTAAGCATATGCTTGTCTAACATGCTTAATACTACCCACGAATGAAAGCAAATGCTCTGGTTTTCAATGCGTCTAAGCCCTTACACAAACCTTGGATGAATCCAGTTAGGAGTTTGAGCTCTTTGATCCCAGCCCTTGCACAACCAGGCTTTATTAGAGGAATACCAAAAAGAAGGAAAGGAACATGCATGGGTCTTTTCCATGCTTTTCCAAGCTCTGCCTGCTCCCGGTGTTCTACAAAGTATGAGAGTATTCACTAGGAGAGTATGGGTAAACTTCAAATTCCCATGGAAAACTTGAAGTATCAGCTGCATTTTGCTAAGCCCTTGAGAATTACTCATATTACAGGACACTTGCAGGACCTTTCCCCAGGCCTGCACTGATCAGGGCAAACCTTGTACCCTTTAAGCCAAAAGTCTCAGCTGCACCATGAAGATCAGAGTCATGTTTACCAGATTTTCCCTACAAATTTTGTCCCAGGAAGGGCTGAAGTAGATGGCCACATTTCTAGCTCACCAGCTATAATACACCTTGCCCCATAATGCATCCCCAGTTGGATCAGCAGAGGAAGGATATGCAGAACCAATGCAGCAGTGGGATCTCTATGCAGATCACAGTTCAGGAGCTGCTGAGGGCTGTGAATTGAGTCTGAGAGAGAGTGACTGACCATAACATCTCCCACTGAAAACACAGCAAGGTCAGCAGGGAGCACTGTAGAGAAGATAACACCTGTGTCTGCCTATGCTAGGCTCACATTTTATCTGGCAACAGGAAAGCAACGCAAAGAAGGCTGTGCTCACACATCTGGTGCATTCCTCGCTCTAAATTCACAGCAAGAGCCAATGCTCAGGTCTTGCACTGTACTGACACACAGCTGACAGGAACTGGGGATGCTGGGCATACAGAAGGACCTGGCATGGCCTCAACATGATCAAGAAAAAGTCCTCAGTAGGGTCAACATATACATTTCTCAGAAACACACAAAGCTATTGCTGGTCATGCTCTATGCGTACAGTGAAAATACAATGAAAGAGCACTGAATTTTCCTTAGGGAGAATATGAAGCAAAGGTTATTCATCCCTGGTGCCAGCTTGCTATGATCAGCATCATCCTACTGCCATCACCAGAGCAATTATGATCATACCCTTATGATGCCATGCAAAGGAAGCTTCAAGCATATTGGTCCTTCCACAACAGCCTAGGAAATAACCAATAATCAGGAATGCAGCGCTCACTGTCCATGGAGGATCTTGCACTGCACGCAAAACATTTGTATGGGCAAGGATGGGGCAGATGGCTGAAGCTGGAAGGAGCAAGACATGAGTTCTTGTCACCAAGTTCATTAACTTGCCAAGTCACCAGGAATATGCCAGAGAAAAGTTTCTGCACAATACGCCTGACCCAAATACCACTTGTGTGAAGTGGTGGATTTATTATCTTCCTATGAGTAACAACGCACAGCACACACCTCCTGTTCCAGGACCTTTGCATTCATAGTTACCAGCATATTCCTCTTCCCTTGGCAGCTCAGTCTCATTAGGTTTTTATACTTTCAACTCTACCACATACAAAGACTCCTCACCTGTTATATTCCTGGGCCTCACTAAAACTGACATGCTGTCCCTTTAGAAACTAAAACAGGAAACTATGGGGTGCAGAGGAAAGACATGGAGCTTAGTTATTAAAAGTATTTAAAAAAAAATCTCAGTTCACATTCCCTGGAAATCTAAGAAGCATTTCTAGATTTCTGCAACTCCAGTCAGCTCTATAATCAGTGACTGCAGCAAATGGGAACTGCCAGGGTCACAGGAGAGGAGTTCCTGGTTTGAGGAACTCTAGTAGCAGCAGGAGGAACCTGATCAGTAAGAGTGCTGCCTGCATTCCCCTGTGGTCTCAGAACCCCTAAGATAAAAGAAAAAAAAAATTTTATGAGATATTGCACATAGAAAAATGGTCAAGGTCGTGGCTTGTCAGAAACAGCAAGACTGGCGTTTACAGACTGAGCTGTGAGGTTTATAGAAGCCACAACATCAGGTCCCACCTTCAATTTCTAGAGCTCAGAATCTAAGAGGTGTCTATGTTGCTGTGCTGTAACAGCTGGCTCTGCTTTGTCCTTGCTCAGGCTCATTTTACTCGCTTCCACGACAAGCACACTCACACTGAGGACACCTCTCTTGTCAGCAGGCAGGAGCTGAGTCTGGCAGCAGTTTCTCTCTAGAATGTACTTCCTATGATTTTGGCAAGGGTCACTGGTCATCTGGGTCCCAATGAACCAGGATTCTCCTGAATTCTTCTCTGGAGGAACAACACATTTTAAAGTGTTGTTTTCTCCCACTGCCAGCAAAGCTGTGTGCAGTGCAGCTCCCTTTAGTTACTTAAGCAGTCCCAGATACAGAAGTCATTGGTGGCAGAGTGGTAAAAAAGCTGACAATCCTAGTGGGGCACACAGATTTGCTATCTTGAGCTAAAGTTCAATTATATATTATGTTGACATGTTAGCAGAAGTTCAGTGAGGTAGCAGTAGTGACGTGGGCAGCAGACAGAAACTGTGTCTAAGCATAACTTTGCCTCCCAACACGTCACTTTGCAATGAGGAACAGACAGTTCAACAGCTGCGTCTGCATTTGCTCTCTCCGAATTCTCCTTCTGGGGGTCGAGCACGACCAGTCCAAAAGAAGCTGCAGGACAGGACAACAAGGAGCCCTGCTTCAGGACAGGTCAGAGGAACAAAGCAGAGTGACAGAGGTGCAGCGTGGAGCACAGGTCACAGCGTGCTGGGGCACCATGTGTGGTGCTACACAGCCCAGTACCTTCCTGGGGACATCACAGAAGAAAAGCAGGGCTGAGGTTTGCTTTCTTGGGGAAAAAAGGAAAAGAGAGAGAGAAAACCACAACCCACAGAGATCATGTAAACAGCAGCAACAGGGAGCCTCTGACTCAGAGGTGGGAGCAAGAATCAGATCCCAACCACATCCTGGATGCTATCAGACAATGTGGATGGATGCTATGGAGACAATGTGTATCATCTTCCTCATGCAACTGCCCTCCTCCACCGGCCTCCTCTCCCTTGCCTCATTTCCTTTTTCATTCCTGAAGCATCTGTTCCCAGAGAGAAAAAAAGCTAAGCTTCCTTCTGCTCATGACAGGCCCAACCCAGGATGTATCTCAACTCTGCCAAGAAGGATATAGGCATTCTCCATCACTCAAAATGTTTCATAGCATCTCTCAGCCCAGAGAGCTGAACCCATAATTGCTCCAAATCCTTAACAGGTGCATGCTATGCCACCTGGACAAAAGCCACAAACCCAATTGTATGATATTGTAGCAGACAAAACTGTTCCCCAACAGCACCCATGCAGTTCTGGTACCTTCCACCTACACCTATAGGAGACATCACTTCACACAACATCATGTGCTTCCACTGGATGCAGCTCCACTGAGCCATCAGAGTGAATCCAGGTATTTAGGGTCAAGGGTGCTGGAATTTGCATAAGAGAAGCTGGCTCTGGCAAGTCCCTTGGCAAAGAGCTGGAGCAAACAAAGTTCAGATCCAACATCTTAGCAGAGAGCCACACTGAGGCCAGCCTGAGGCTTGGGAATTCAGCAGAACACAGTGAATTAACACTGCGTCACTTAAACCACAAGCAGCATCCCACTTGCCCAGGAAGACACCAGGCTTCAGGAGCACCCAGCGCAGCCAGCACATGCAGCCAATACCCAGTGCTGTCTAAGGCCTGTTCCACCCCAACACTGTTCCCAACTGCTGTGATTCAGCCACAAGTTCTGTATCACCGGCCTGTGGTGGCCAGATACAGCCCCAGAGCCAGATGTACCACCGCACACGAGCACAGCCTGGGGTTCCAGGCTTTGGGTCTGTTGGTATCTGTCGGTATCTACACGAGTCGGGTTGAGAGAAACATCACAAAACCCCATCCATGACAGCAACCCCCCAGTGAGACCGCAGCTGTACGGGCAGAAAGGCCCTGTTGTTTGCACGAGCCACAAACACATCTCTATCCTCCTGAGCAACCCAGCATGCAGCCATGAGCTGCAGGACACATGGGGTTTATCTCACTGTCACACAGAGATGTGCATGAGAGGAAAGCCACCGAGAGCCTTCCTCGTGCCAACACTCACACCAACGGCATCATCACCAGGAGAGTGCCCCGGCACCAGGGCAGCCTCGGCACTGGGCAGTGCCAAGAGTCACTCAAGTTTGTGAGCACAGAAGGCCCATCATCACCTGAACAATACACAGGATCGGCTGACTTGGTAGGGACCACAGCAGGTCATCTCTTCTAACCTCCCTGCTCAAGCAGGGTCACCCTAGAGCACATGGCACAGGATTGTGTCCACTGGAACACCTTCGGTGAGGAAGACTCCATAACCACTCTGGGCAACCTGTTCCAGTGGTTGGTCACCCCCACAGAAAAGTTCTCCCTTATGTTCAGAAGGAACTTCTTGTGCATCATCATTTTGTGGCTGCTGCCTCTTGTCCTACTGCTTGGAACCATCAAGAGCCTGCCTTTAACCTCAACACCCACCCTTCAGATACTTTTATATATGTGGACGAGGTTAAGAACGTCCTGGAGTTTTGGTAACTCAACATGACGAAGAGGAAGAGCCATGCTTGCAGACACCTGACCATGGAGAGAACTGACCCCCCGAGGGGCAGAAAACCCGGCCGGTCTTGCGAGGTGGTCCCTGCTCCCGCGGGGCCCATCCCTCACCTGTGGAGCTCCTGGATGTCGGGCGGGATGCCGTGGAGCCGGTTGCCGCCGAGGCTGAGGCTGCGCAGCCCGCGGACCTGCAGCAGCGCGGGTGGCATCTCGGAGAAGCGATTCCCGCTGAGGTTGAGGACGCGGAGGGAGCGAGCGAGCGGCGCCTGTCCCAGCCCCTTGGGCAGCGAGCCGGGCCCACCGAGCCGGTTGTTCTTGGCCAGCAACGTGTGGAGGCACGGCAGGGACAGCAGCTCCGTGCCCATCTCCGCCAGCCCCGTCCCGCTCACGTCCAGCACCTCCAGCGCCGGGAACCACTGCGACAGCCCGGCGGGCAGCGGGCCCGACAGCCGCCGCGGCGACAGCACCAGCCGCCNGGGCTCGGGCTCGGGCTCGGGCTCGGGCTCCATCGCCAGCTCCGGTCCCGGCTCCAGCTCAGACCCCTCCCCGCCCGCCGCCGCCATCCCGCCCGCACGGACCGACGGCCCCGCGCGAGACCTCCTGGGCCTCCACTCCTCGCCCCGCCCCGGAACCTGCATAGCCCCGCCGCGCCCCCGTGTCATGCTCGATCCCGGGCGCGCCGCCGGCCGAGGCCGCAGCGGCCGTAGAGAAGCGAGCGCTCTTATGCAGGTTGCGGGGCGCCTGCGGGTGGGCGGCGGAGGGAGGGGGAGCGTTCGGCGGCCCCGGATCGAGCACGGGAGGGCGGCGCGCAGGCGGGGCGGGAGGCGGCCCCGCGGCCGATGGTGCCCGGGGACTGCAGCTGCTCCGGTGCCGCCGCTTGCCCCGGGTACCCGGCGGGCCTGGCCTGTCGGGCTCATGTGGAACTGCTGGTTGGAAGTGCCACCTGCTCCCTGCCAAGTGTTTTACCAAGCTCGGGACACTAGAGCTGCTAAGTGTAAAATTAAACCATATCTTTTCCTCTGCCCCTTTTGGTCATCCTCGGAGCGCGAAGGAGAGGAGCTGCGGGAGCCCCATGGCCTCTCCGCTGTGGCAGCTGGTGGGGGGAGCCTGGCCCAGCAATCCTTGGTAGCAGGTGTTTTGTCCAAGAGTTGATCTGCTTTGGCCCCTGCCGAACAGGGAGGTTGGAACTGAGCGATCTTTGAGGTGCCTTCCAACCCAAGACATTCTCTGGTTCTGTAAGCTGCTGCCGTGGAGCACCAGCACGGAGGTGCTTCCAGAAGCACCTCAGTGCCTGTCCTTGCCTGGATGCGAAAAGACGAGCCGGGGCGTTGGCAGGAGTTAATGCGTAATACACGAGTCCGTCAGGCGAAGCGGCCTGATGATGGTCACTGATGGACATAGGGCTGACACCTGCTGGACCGGACATACACAAACAGGCAAGTCAATATCTACGATTTCAGTTCATTGCTCCTCGAACACCAGTTAACGTAAGTGT
The DNA here is from genome assembly GCA_013399455.1 of Anthoscopus minutus. Taxonomy (NCBI): domain Eukaryota; kingdom Metazoa; phylum Chordata; class Aves; order Passeriformes; family Paridae; genus Anthoscopus; species Anthoscopus minutus. The sequence goes on along the minus strand of VWYI01014021.1, from coordinate 169,235 downwards.
AGTCAGTAAGCAGAAGAAGAAGCAGCAGCAGCTATGTGTGATAACAATGAGAAGATTCACAACCCAAGGGAACTTTTGCCTCGACTAAGTCCAGGCTTAAGAAGCAGACTTGCTTCCTTGTGATGCATGGAGAAGCCAAAAAGAAGGGAATAGCAACCTCTCACCTGCCCAAAACACTTCATGTACACAAGTCTCTGACATCTTAGACTGGGAGAAACACAAACAAAATCACAGTTTGTGTGTACCAGCCAAGAGTTTAAAATGATGTGTGAAGTAGCAGCAATGTTGAGTTCAAAGGTATCCAGAATACTCTGGACAAAACCCATGGTCCACGTGCCGCTCCTATGGTGCTCTTATGAACTCTGGATTTTACCACCACAAATATTTTGATGTGACAGCTCTCACTGCTGAGAGGAGGAATTTGTCAGGGCTTTGCTCAGCCTTCAAGAAACCGTGCCATAGTGGGTAGGAATGAACAGAGCAGTTTCCACTGGACTTGTTTAATTTGTTTTTCAAGAGTCTGTGGATTCACAAATATAAGCCCTTATGTGAACCCAAAGATAGCTGCAGAACAGACACTGCACCGGTATCGTTAACGTCTTATCAACGTAATTTTTCCCACTCTACAAACATTGTGCTGTTCCAGGACAGTTTTAGGAGTTTATGTAAGCACAAGAGTAAGGTCATCTGGATTTTGCTTGTCTTCTGTAGTGCTTTAAGCCTGGTTCTCCTCGGTGTGTCCTGTGACATGGTTCAGGAACCGAGACTTGATACAGATCAGTCTGCTCCTGTCTTCAAAACTGAAGTTAATAAATACCTTACAAATGCAGTTCAGAGTCTTGATCAACCACTTAAATAGCCTATTTCTCAACCTGAAGCTTAACAGCACTGGAGAATTGTGATTAAGGGTATGTAACTATAGTACAGCAATTTAATACTCAGACGTCTGTAACTCCATAAACAGGTCAGAACACTTTCCAGGCCTCTACAAGCAGCAGGCAACAGAATTTTTGCTTTTCCTCTCTCCTACCTCAAAACCACTTTGCTTCAGTAAATATGCATGGAGCACAAGGCAAAGAATTTGTAGTGCCACCTAGCTAAATTTGTGGCTGCAGCTTCCATTCATTTCTTCTTAAAATCCTGGGAAATTTTTACAGCAGAAAGTGCAGTAATAGAGCAACGTCACTTTGCAGTTGAGCGATGAATGGGCAGGGAATTCCACAGAAAAGACTGCATGTGCAGCAGCTGGTACATGCTAAAGAGGCCATTTGATGGTGAAAAATTACATGGAAGAGCCAGTGTTTGTGAGTTGTTTGGGGTTTTTTTTAAACAGCTTCGGATGGAGCACACCAAGTGAAACAAAGCAAGGCAGCTTTCTCTTCTGGCAGACCATTTTCTGCAGAGAAGCACTCACAGCAATGGCATTACACTTACTTAGGGGAGATGAATAGTAGGACACTTTCTCCTGTCATTGAAGGCTATTTCACCATTCAGTCACATTTTCAAGGCCTTTAGTTATCGTTTTTACTTGCCTATGGGTTCTTTCCACCTGATTTCCCCAGCTATAAAACAGAAACGGTCATGTCTCACATTTGTCCAACACACTGAGGGCTGTGTATGAATGTGTAAAGACAGATGGGGTTTTTTTGAAAAAAAGTTGTGTGGCTTGTGAAAAATAAACCAAACAAGTGTTATTTTTTAAATTTTGTTTCATTTATTTGGCAGTAATATCCAAACCCCCCCGCTTCAAAAAAATTACAAAATCAAGTAAAGTAAGTGCACTAAGGAAACCTACAGAATACTGATAAATTTCACACACGTACAGGAGGGAATATAGAAGGAAGAGTGGGGCTTTTTTGTTTGTTGCTTAAATTTGCTTTTTGGGGAAAACCAAAACAAAACAAAACACATTCCCTGCCCCATGTAGTCTGAACAGCAATCATCCCAGAAGGCAATGGCTGAAATTCAGCACTTCTTTCCCCGGCAGCCAGGTCTCCCTGCAGGAGTTAGTGACTGACCAGCCTGCAGAAGCCTGAGCATTGCTTAGTCTGGGCTGCCCTTCCCCTCTGTGCAGGGAGCTGAGATGTTTGGGTCCCATTTGAAAACTGCAACCCTTAGAACGGGCCCTGCTTTCCACTGCATCCCTCTGTGGCGCTACAAGGAGGAAGAGGCTCCACAGGCAGTAGCCCTATCCAGAGGCACTGTTGCTGCACTCCCAGCCTGCTGCCCAAGCCTACCCTGGGATCTGTTGCATGGCTTCTCGGAGAGCTCAGCGTGCTGGCCGCAGCTCATCCCTCCGCCTTCAGTGCAAGAGCAAGCTCTGTAAACCTCAGCTGCCAGCACATCTCCAGCTGCCCCAGCAGCCACCACCATCCACATGGCTGCACAGCCACAGCAGGCAGGAGGTGAGAGAGAACATATCACAGTGCAGCCTACCGAAGCCCTGAAGCTATGCATTCGCCTCTCCTTCCTGCACGTGCTCTGGTTTTCACAGTTGGAGATGTTCCTGACTGAACAAGATGTTATCCCCATCCAGGGAAAGCCTTTAAGGCAAGCTGTTGTGTTTTCTCTAAGGCACTTTCAACAATCCAGGCTGGAAGCGATCTGGGAGGCACTAACTACCTTTTAGAGCAGGGCTGGAATAAAGCAAAACATTTAACAATGTTCCTGTGACTCCAGATCCAGCACATGAAGCCCTTTTGCTCATACTCTTGGGAATAAGCAAGCCTATGTCTAATTGGTGCTCCTGTTTCACCAACCACTTCCTGTGCCACCAGAACACAAACCATGACTGCCCCAGTGTAGCATTGTCCACATTAGCCTCGGCTCATATGGACTCATTCCTCTCACCTCCACAGGTGACAGCTGCTCAAATGCAGGCCCTCATGAGAAAAAAAAACCCAGTCTCCTTCTGTATTTATGATGCCAAAACCTCCATGGCAGGGTACATTATAATTCTCATTGGAAAAGTGGCACAATGCCACAGGCAATGGAAGTCCTCTGACTTCACATCATGAAAACAGCTCAAAGACCAAACAGCCTTTAACACATCTGGCTCATGGGGAAGAGCACAGGAGTGACCAAGCTTTCTTCTTTTCCTATACTTCTAGGTACTAGCTCATTCCTCCTCTCCAGGGAAAGCACTGTGCAAAAAGGGGAAGGGTGGGACAAAAGTCCTGCTGATCTTCACTCAAACCGGACATGCTTTTCCAGATGCAAGTGGAATTTTTCTTGAGTAAGCAATAGGGACTGCGAGATACACAGAAACAACTGCTGAAATTGCTCACAAACAGAAAGATGGCAGTCACAAGCAGTTGATCAGGGCACATGCAACTGCTTGGGAAGCACAGCACAGGCATGAAGGGAACGTGGATGTTCAGGTGTACGTGAAGTACATTTGACAACTGCACAGGAAAATCAGCTCAGCTTCAGGCTACAGAGGTGACTATCAACAAAACAGCATTTCATTTACATCTAGGACCAATACTCTGAGAAACATGTGGGATGAAACTGGCCCATGAAGGAATGCGAGAGTGGTCAAAGGTGTTCTGATCAATGACATTGAGAACTGTGTCAGTAATGAGGCTTCCAGCCCTGACTCCACACTCAGTCCTGGAATCAAAGAATAATGCTGCTGCCTCACCCCAGAGAAAGATGAAAAGCCCAAGATGATCCCAACAGCTACAACAACTAAACAGTTTTCTACATAGTTAAGCTTTTTAAGATACTGTACTAATGGCATTGCCCAGTCCCTCTGTCTCTAGACTGCTTTGAGCAATTTAGAGAGGCACGAGCACAGACTTTGAGCACATGGTCAATGCTAGGTAAGGGAGCGAGAGCTAGAGAGCTGCAGTGGCAATGTGTGTCTGGTGAAACTAATTACATCCAGCCCTGTCTCTTCTTCCCGTGAGGGACACTGGGAAATCCCCAGCTGGGAAATACCCTGTAGTGCAAGGCTCAGAATTCGCCTGTGGTGTTTGTGGCGGTTAAGCGCAGTGCGATACAAACTGTGCATGGGCATTACAGCACTGTCAACAACAAAACCCACACGCTGGGTTTTCTTGAAAGATCTAGAGCTACAAAACATACAAAAGCTGAATCACTACCATAGGAAATAAAATAATAAAAAACCCAAAACAAAAAAAAAAAGGGGGAGTCAGCATGTGAATGTGATAAGAAAAGATAGCACCTCTAAGGAGGGGGCAGGGAGAATAAAGGTGAGATGAGGTCAAAAGGAACCATGTGTTGGAGCCCACAATGTACTGGAGGAGTTGCTGGGGACAATCTGGTGGAAAGCAAGGAGGAATGTGCTGGACTCGTGCCAGCAGCATGGCACCATGACTCCCAGGTGTCACGCCAGGCTGACCAGCTTTGAGGAGCTCGAAGCAAAGGGTAAGGTCCTTGGATAATGATGCACTGCAGCACACGTGTTCAGCCACAAAACTGCCAGGCCTCTATTTCTGCAGCCAAGGCTGGTGCTGACAATTGTATTGACTGAAGACCCCCTTTTCTATCCAGCACTGACCTCCATCCTTTCCCCAGATCCAGGGGAACAAGAAATCCCTGTTAGTTCTTGGAAGGAGCAGCTGTCTGCTCTGGGGAAGGGTCCCAGAGGCTGCTGTAAGTCCCTCTCACCCTTCCAAGGTCCCAGCAATGAAGCTCCCTGAACAGGTGGGCTCTGCTCCCCTTCCCTGGCCCCATTCTTTGTGTATTACAAAACAAATAACCCATCGCTATACATGTAAATATCTGTGACTGGGCAACTGTAGCAGACACTTGTGCATACTGAGATCAGCTCTGGAGGACAGGGTGGCAGGTTGGGCCCATCCTCCTGGGCTCCTCCGCTGTGGAGGCCCCTTACATCTCCTTGTTGCTCATCCTCTTGGTCTTCTCAGCCGTCTCCTAGAGAAAGAGAGCATAGAAGTGAAGCTCTGCACCAACACAGGAATTGGCAGTGCTCTGAAATCTTTGGTCCATCCACAGGCAGTGCCAACATTGGCGTATATCAGAAAGTCCCACACCTGTATTTGTCCCCACAGTCAAGATATTTACTCTGCTCCCCCTTCTACCAGACGTCTCCAAGTGACAGAAACAGAAGGAATCCATCTGGCAAGGGGAGGCTTAGTGCAAGCAGACCTTCCCAGGCTCATGCTAACCTGATGCTTCTGCAGTTCCTGAATATAGCTGGCCATCTCCTCCTCAGTCAAATCTTGATCAGATCGGTGTCTCTGAGCAGGCACCTTCTCATTCCTCCCTGGAAGCAGAAATGGAGTTTAGTATTTCACAAATAGGGGATGCAAATTTCAGATGCTGAACCGTGAAGAACAAAGAGAGGCAGTTCAGCCACAGCATCCCTCAAGCTTAGGAAGCCTTTGCTGGAGGATGGTATGGGTTGGCTTCTTAGAAAGAGAACAGGCATTGTGGCTGCCTGGGACTTCACAACTTGGGTGTGCAGTCTGTCCCTGTCCCTCCCATGTGACTATGATAATAAAGACACATGGAAGGCTTTATTATTCAAAAGAAACACCTATAATTAGTTCAAACATCTTGGCCTCTTATAGGGAATAAATGGAAGCCCAGTGTACCTAATGGAGAGGTAATTCTGCTCAATGAAGATGTAACTTGCTGATGTGTTTGATCTGATTCTTCAGTGTCATTATTCTTCTAACCCCTCTGCTGCTCTGACACGAGCAGAAAGTCAAGGAATTGTTATCCCATTGCATGCTTCTGTCATGGATGCAGGGAACAAAGTAGGCAGCAAGAACAGGTGTTGCATAGCAACTTTGAAGGTTGTTTCTGGGGAGGCAACAAAAAGAGTCTCTCATTTTGTTGCTTAATCTATGACACCTACACACAGATCCTCTGGAAGCTCTATTAATACTACAGTTGTCTTTTCTAAGGTGAGTTCCTGCTGCTACACCTAAGTCTGAGCTGAGGTGATCCTGAAGCCTCGGCTGCAGATCAGATAAACTCTGTAAAAAGCTCTGTACACACTGCTGCCATTTCCTTCTCTCCTACTCTGCCCAAGATACTGGCTATAGATCTGAACCAGTGTACTCCTGACAGGTCCCACACAGCGCTGAAACAAAGCTCCTCAAGGGCCTGGTTTCTTCTGGGAAGAAAAATATAAAAATGCAGCAAGAGCTGGGTTTCTAGGGAAGAAGGCCAGAAAAACGCAGCACCATGCTGGGAGGATGGATGTGGCTCCTTGGGAAGGACCCATGCATTTGCTAACACAGGGAAAAGGTGGCATTTCACTTGCCCTGGGCTATGGGTGAGATGGTGAGACAGAGCTGTTGTTCACAACTGCACCGTGACCTCTCACAATTTTATTGTGGCTGTGCAAGTTTAATGGCCTTCCAAAGGAGGAACAAACAACCCTGCCTTACTATGAGCACCACCTCCCTTCATCACCATTATTTTGCAGTTTTTGTGTCAAGAAGTTGAAGTGCTTTCTTGGCATTGGATGAAGGTCCATATATCCCCTCTTGATCAAGACAGGATCCTAGATCCTGTTTTACAAATTCCATAAACACAGATACAGTGAGGATATGGACACATAAACAGGAAAGCTGACTTGCTCACACATACAGGTACAGTAGCAGCCAGTGACCTATTTGGTATGCACCAGCTGGATGCACAGTAACTCTGGTCTGGAAGATTTGGTGCTGAATTTTCATGATACCAAATCCAAACTACAAACCCCAGCAGCATTGCCCCGGGCCCAGTTACACTTTCTGAATACTGGAACAGTACCAACTTGGGTTTGACTAGCATGGAACATGTGAGGGTTATGCAGAAACCACCCATGTAGAAGCTGAGGAAAAGCTGGATAGAGAAGAACCCTGGATAGCTGGTGCCTTTGGAAGGGCAGAGAGTGAGAATTCCTTTTGTCCAAACCCAAACCCAGTAATTTTCTGGAGAGCATACGGACCGTCGCACGTCATTGCGGTGCACACCCAGTTCCCACAGGCACAGACACAGCGGTTGCACTCCACCTGGGTCTCTGCTCCATCCTCATAGTTCTCATCTTCCAAGGCACACTCTGAAGAGGCACAAAACAAGGATGGTGCTTGTGAGAGAGAGAGCAGGCTAAAGACAACATACTTTGGAGATGCCTTGAGAGAGATGAGGTTTAAGGGGAAGCCTTCCTTCTCCCAACCACCACAAGTTCCTCATGACTAAAATATTCATGCTGAATTTGGTGAATGAAATCAGCCAAAATATAATTTTAAAAAGTCAAACCCTTTGTTTTTCTTCCTCAGAAGAACAGATTTCAATTTCTCAATTCCAAATGAAATCTCAATGTTGGATTTGTTTGAATTTTCTTATCTGTTATGCAGAGAAAAGAACCCCTGAAATGAAAGCTTGGGTTATTCTGACCCAGGTGGGGATAAGCTGGGGAAATTATTTGGAAGGATAGTGAACTCTGAGATGGTCATCAGGCAGGTTCTCTGTGTGAAAGGCAGAGCACAGCAGGACTTTGGTCTGGTCTGACTTTCGTAAGTTATCCGGCCGTGAACTCCTCACATGATTGACCTCTGCACTGTTAAAATACATGCCTTGACCTTACAAGCATACCATACCCATTCAACCTACATCCTTGCTTCTAAAATCCAAACCTTTCTCATCACAAGAGCTGCAGAAGCTCTGGGACAGTAAAAGCAATACTTTCAACAATGCAGGGACAAAGGGTACTGTTGGATGAGAGGAAGGCATGTATTAAAATTATCTCTGGCAGTGGAGTTACAGCACCCAATGCCTGGCCTGAAGCTGATCTCTTTCCTCCCTTCCCAGGACCCCTCTTGTTCCCCAAGATAAGTGAGGGGTTCCTACTTTTCTCGGGTGGGTTGAAGGATGGGCTGAGGCACTTGAGAAATTCATTGAAGCTGAGCTTCCAGTCAGCATTTTCATCTGACAGCTCGATGAGGGCATCTACGCAGAGTCCCCTGAAAGGAAACACAGAGGCTTGTTCTGCACAGGGCTGTGCTAGGCTGGTCCCTGCTCTGCCTTCAGATTGCAGGTGAGTAAAAACAGTAATAACTAGGGAGACTCCAAGATGTCTGACAGAAATGGCTTTTCTAAAGAATCCTCATGGGATACAGGGAAAAGAAAAACAGTCACAAAATACTCTGTCTGGCAACGAGCTGGGCAGTGGGGGAATATTGAGAACAGCAGGAATGGAACATCCACATTTGTTGGCATCTACATGCTGTTACACAGGTAGAGATGCAAGCATAACCACAAGCAGCTTTTTTTCACACAGTGGCAGGATAGGGAAACCTCTCAAACTATGGACTGTGTCCATAAACAGTGTTTTCCCACCATCTTCCTTTGCAAGAGGCAAAAGGTGAGGGCAGTCCCCAGGAAAGCTAATTTGTTAGGAAATAGAAGATGACAAATCTTCTGTTACCCAACTCCCTTCTAACTGCACAAGTGCTAGATTTAAGGCAAAAGAGGGTTGGAATACATGCCTAACATAAAGGGTAGAGATAGGACTGCTCCTCTTGTAGTGTTCACATCTATTTAAGTAAGAAGCCACTTAATATACAGTTAACTGTCAGTGCAAGCCCTAACTGATATTTACCATGAGTGAATTTCCATGTTCCATTCTACCTCATCTGCCCCCCTGGCCCTCCCTCCGGCATCCTGTCCACTGCCCACCTGAGCAACTTGTTGGTCTCCTGGTCCATGTAGGTGGTGATGTTGATGGCAGTCTCATTCTGCTCCACAAACTTCAGGAATTCAGTGGAGTCCAAGCGAGAATCACCATCATCAAAGCTCTGTAGGGGAAAATGGGAAGATGTGAGAGACTCACATCAGTTCAAAGTATCCCTTCCTTCTTCCTCTTCCATATCTACATAGCATTTTGAAGCTCTAGTGAGACAAGTTCTGTTATCCCTGTTTTTCAAAAAGAAAGAGGCTTAGAGAAAAGCAGCAACATATCCACATTAGCCTCAGAATCAGAGAGATATGATCCTAGCCTTGTTCTCACAAATAAGCTACACTGACTCATTCACCTCCTGCTGCTTGATTTATGGCTCTAACCCTATTTCTTCTCTTTGTTCAGCTAACTCTTAGCTTTCTTATATACCTCCTGCCTTAAAGCAGACCAGCTGCATCAAAGAGGTGTCAGTTTTCCAATATGTGTAAACCCAAAGCTGTGCCTGGACTCTGACAGTGGCAAAAGGGAAAAATCGTAGGAAAAATTTTCTGCTGATACTAGGGAAAAAATTTAATACAATAGCACAACACCTTACCATTAACTTCTTAAGGTCCTGACAAGATTCCTGGCACTGAAAAGCAGTGTTTTTAGCCCCAGAATCCTGGCTGTACTCCCAAAGAAGTAATTGCATTTTGCTTTCCTGTTTGGAGATGTGACACCGCAGTGCTGGGCACTCAGCAGAAACTGCTGTGCCCCCTCAGAGACAGCTGCATTGCTGTGAGTGGAAAATTAATCCTGCACACAGACTGCTGCCACCTAATTTTTGCTGTGTGATTGGGGCAGGTCGCTGTGGCTCCTTGTGTAGTGCTCTCAGGAATGCTGGAATAGACACTGCTTGTTGTTACCTCTATGTGTTTCAGGAGAAACATCTAGGGCTAGGGAAATTATTCTGCGTAACTGCTCCACATGTCAACTTCCACTAGACTTGAAGCTTCTTGTCCTGCTTTTTTTGTGTGAAAATGACTGCAGTTCTCTTAATGGCCCAGATTGTTAAGTGAGTTTTCTTGCCTTTCAAAGCTGTGGTCTACATTAAGGCATGCCCACAGAGATCCTCCAAAATGGAGCAGCTTCCCAACTACTGGCCTTGCTCCTCTTGAAATAATGTCCTTCAAGATCATGGCCTGCCTGACAAACAAAGCACATCCCAGTGAGCTCCAAAAGTCAGGCTTCCAGGAGGAGATGTAGCTTAAAGCCACATCTATAAACATCTCCATCAAAGAGAAAAGGGAAAAGCTTAATTTCAGCTATGCCTCCAGTGTTTCCTACACGCAGGACAGGAATCAGGCCATTTGCAGGAATGCAGGGCATGAAGAGCCCCACATCTTGGCATGACAAAATTCTTCCAGTGACAGTAGACACTCATTTCTGACACAATTTTCTATGTGTTTGAAGCCATTTAGTTTGCTTTCCCTTGATTTATCCTAAGTTATTTCAAACTCTGAACTCTGCTTTAAAAATGTTTCAAAGCTTCAAGAATAAGGTAGTTGAAAAGGTGGATCTGACAGAATCACAGAATCATGAAGGTTGGAAAAGACCTCTAAGATCATGGAGTCCAACCTCTGATTGAACACCACCTTATCAACTAAACCACAGCACCAAGTGACAAATCCAGTTGTTTCTTGAACCCTTCCAGGGATGGTGACTCCACCACCTCCCTTGGCAGCCACTCCTTCCCCAGCCTGTAATGCTTCCTGGGATTGTTGTGACCCAAATGCAGGACCTGGCACCTGGAATTACTGAACTTCATACTGTTCATTGACCATGGAAATTCTCCCTTTGGTACAAGCAGAGGTATTTCTTTGCCATAAGAACTCTCACCCAGTGGCTGAGATCAGTGCTCCAGAAAAAGTGGGACAATAAAGAGAACATGAGGCTGCCTGCCTCTGAGGTGCAGCTTCAGGATATCACCAGCATGCTGACAGGCGTGGGGACAGCAGGTGTGAACGGCTTGTGTGGTGACAATGGAACAAGCCTGTGACTGGCTCATGCATTTCAGCAAAGCCCATGACCTGGGGAGACCCTGCAAAAGTGGTTGGGGACAGCACATTTGCAGGGAGAGGGACTGAAACAGGACACTGCCACTTTTGGGAGCTGGCAGGCACTGACAGGGATGCCCAGGGCAGTGGATTTCCACAGACAGAGCAGCAATAAAGGCTGCAAATGTGAGGCTGCTCTGTGGAGAGAGTGGACCAGCTCCTCTGTCTCACCAGGGGGTGCCATTGCCATGGCAAATTCGCTCGCAGCGCTAACTCCTGTCAGGCACCATTAATCTCTTGCTGTCAACAGCTCATGATTTAAATGCTCTCTCCTCTTCCCCACCTGCTCCTCCAGCTCCATCATGAATGCTTTGAAGTCTCTTTCAGGAGCCAGGTGTGAGGGGGAGGGGACACAGCAGTGCATGTGACAGGAGCATGGGAGAAGCTTGGGATCTACTGGTTACAGAAGGGGTTGCAGATGGTCTGAGGGACAGACTGAGAGGGAGGAGAGAGGAACAGGATTATTGCAAGGCTCAAGACTCAAGTGGCTCATTTCACTTGGCAGAGTACTAGGGAACTGCCAGCTCTCAGCCACAACTGGGACATATTCCTTGAAGCCCTCAAGTGTCCCCTATACCCATCTCAGCATGGCCTTGGGACTATCTGGAACAAAGGATCAGCAGCCCCTGACACAGCTTCCTGCACTGCGAGCACTTTTACCTTTTTTTCCTCTGGCTTTTTACCCCTGAGATTAGTTTTCTACTCTGCTACAAGCACATGTGGCTTTCCCTCCTCCTTTTTCCCAGGGCAGGTCACACGCCAGGAGCCAGAGATGCTCCACATCTGGATGTCACATCTGGCTGTCAGTGGCTCAGGCAGTGGCTGCTGCAGGCAGCCCATAACACATCAGGCTGTAGGACTTATCAGATCCCTCACATCCCCAGTTCCACAGGCACATCACACACTGGAGCCTCTCAGCTGGGGGCACAGCAGCTGTTATGCAGTGACAAGGCAAAAAGTGTTGTCTGGGCTCTGAGGCAGGTGCTGCTCTACTTGCCTTGAAATATTTGTCCAGGACTTCACTGTAGTTACTGCCCTTGGAGAACCAGCCATCTGGGATAATCTCAGCTTCCAGCCACTGGATGACCCGGCGACGAAGCTCATCCCTGTCTGACTGGTAGCAGACGACTGTAATGGGAGACAGCGCAGCAGAAGGAAAAAACAAGAGTGAGAGGAATCAAACTGGCAGGGAGATCACAGAGAGAGGACTGGGAAAAAAAAGCCAGCCAGCCTGCCCTGACAGCAGCTTGCAGTCCCTCGGTTTGGCCCTTGGAGTTGCATCACTGCCAGATCCAAGCAGATGGGTCATGTTCTGAATAGTGGATGGGCTGTTGGTGACACCATGTGGCAAGGCCGGAAAACAACACTCCTGCCAAAGCTCTTCCTTCCCATTCCTGAAGCTTGTGGAAGAACAACCCGAAGCTGACACATCTTGGTGTGAAGAGTCCCACACTGAGGCAGGAAGGCAACTGACAATTTCCCCAGGCTTCCCAACACTGCATAGAATTCTCAGTCAGCTGTCAACCCTAAAATACCAAAACCTCTATTCTCTGCAAGGGTGAAGACAAGACTGAGCAAGCCTTACTACCACTGTGTCTCCAAGACTTGAATTTTAGGGCTTACTGTCTCAGGAAATATTGTTTCTTCAAAGCCCTGATTTGTCCACTCTGACTGGAAATGAGAGGGGGTCAAGTTGGGCTTGTTCACTCACAGTGCTTGCCAGTGTCACAGGTTTCTCCAGGGCGGTTTTCACTTTGTGTGAAGTACAAACCATGTATTTAGAAGCAAAACTGAAAGCCTAGCTGTGAATTGTCACACCTGCCCAGTGGTCAGTGAGGCCAGAAAAGGAATCAGTGTGCATTCACGTCACTTACGCACACTAAGGATCTTCTGAATCCAGTGACTACTATCACAAAGCAGATGGAGAGATGAAAAAAAAACAGCTCTGCAGGGACTCTGCATGTTTAATTTTGTACTTCTTTAAAACTGCTTTAGGGTAATGGCCATGCTCTGACATGGTCCTTCCTCTTTAGTCTGTATGAGGCTTTGCTCTCATCTGTCCTAGGAAGTTAAAGTTGATGATTATACAGCTCTAGTAGAGGTCATGAATGGGAAAAGGTTCTCCTGAGCTGTGACAAGCCATGGCCCTAAAATCTAGTGTTAAGTACACGTGGCAATTCATAAGGGGAAAAACCAAGCACAGGGAATCAAACAGACTTATAATTTAGGTGATCATAGAATCATTTAGGTTAGAAGAGACTCTTAAGGTCATTGTGTTGGCTGATGGTAGAGGCAGTTCAGCTGTACCTCCTGACTCTGCCTCTGCACCCACTGGTTCATCACTCCTAAAGCAAAGTTTCCATCTAAAAGAGTGCTCCTGAAGCTGAGGACAACAGCTCCACAGTTATGGTCTTAGATCCCCAATGAAGGAGGTAAAAGAGTGCTCCATCCCTCAGTCTGGGTGATGAGCACAGACTGAGTCCCCAGGGGAAAACTGGGTTTCATTGCACCTTGTCCATGCTGAGTCCCTGAGACATCCCAGCACAGTGAAAAGCCCAGGAGATCTACGAGCTCTGAAAGGTTACCCAAGAGTAAAGAGCTGGGCAATAAAATTTCAGCTGATTTTATCAACTCAGACTACTCTACAGCCCATGCAGGATATAACTTTTACACAGAGCTCTGCACTCTGCCAGCACACCCTCCTGCCCATCTCCCACAGCATACAAATTCCTACAGAGGCCTCAGCCAAACAGGAGACAGCTTCTTACCTGGACTTGCAGCTGGAATCTCAGACTTCTTCTCTGTTAATGGAAAGACAGAAGAGGACATTTCCGATACAGTGTGAAGCAATACAAATCTCTTCCTACCATGGGTAAAAGCAGAAAAACCTGGGAGCCTTTGGATATATGAGGGCCACATACATGACTGAGGGGCTGGAATCCCCTTAGTCCCCTGGGAGATACTGAGGATAGTTTAGACTAAAGAATTGAAGACCTAGGGACAATCTCATCAATGTTTATAATTCTGATGGAAGGAAATGAGGAAGACTGCACCAGACTTTTATCCATGGTATCCAGTGACAGGGCAAGAGATAATGGGTACACATTTAAACACACAAAACTCTGTCTGAACACAAGAAAACCATGCAGCTGGTGTGTGTGTGTGAGTTAAACGACCCCACTTATGAGACAAAATCCTTGCTCTTAAAGTTACTGAGGCTCCTTATGAACAACTATGATAGTATTTTTTTTATGAGTTTATCCTCAGAGCATGACCTTTCCTCAGCAGTTAAACTGAGACACTTACCTGGTTGAATCCAAAAGCTTAGAGTGAGGCAGCAGGAGCAAAAGGTTGTCCTGCTCTCCTGAGTGCCACACTCCCAGAAGCTTAGGGAGACAATAGCTCCAAGGTCACCCCACAGTCAAGGTGTCAGGGTTTTGAGTACACTAATGAGGGCCTTAATGACCCTGCTGGCCTCACCTAGAGCCTCCATCCATACTCTCCAACTGTGAGCCACGAGGATCCATTTCATATCTGATGCCTCAACTCCTAATGCTTGCCTGTGATTATTGTTGTAGCCATGCCTGTTGTAGCCATGCCTGTCTCCAGCTCTATTGCAACCACTCTCTTCCATGATCCAGTTCCTGACCTGGTGACTGTGTTCCCACCTTGATCTCAGTCCTGCTACAGATTGTATCACTATGAGCTTGTCTGGCTGCTGTCTGATTCTGGTTACCACAATCACCAGCCCTGATTCACGACTTGATATCAGGCCTACTTCATCACTACCAGCTTGCCTGGTCATCTGGACTCCTGCTTGAATCTGGCTACTTTTCAGAGACTTGCCTTTTTTACCCCACTTAGCAACTGTGGGGCAAGGTCTTGGCTGGTGAGGCCTCTGCCTTGCCTTGTTAACATGCTTCCCTTCCAACTCTTTGCCCCTGAGAGTTCAGCCAGCCCTCCTTGCCAGGCTTACCTTTGCAGTGGCCATCGTAATCCACCTGGATCTTGGAGCCAGTGAGGCAGGCGTCACGGTGAAGCTCACAGTGGTTCAGGTACGTCTTGCCATTGCTCCCGCACACAGGCCTCTTGTGAGGTTTGCATTTCTGTGGGAGAGCCAGAGAACACAGCACTTCACCTGCCTCCTGGGACAGATACAGGGAGGCAGGTGAGTCCAACCATCAGCCCAGCTCGAGATAAGTCTTTGGCATAGTCCCCTTGGCCCTGTGCTTGGAACAGGCTAACTCAGCCATCATTACCCCAGAAAAACACACATAGGGAATCTGTGGGTGTGAGTTCAAAGGCCTCGCTTCATCCCAGTTTCCATCACCACCAGTATGACAGAAGCCTTTCTGATAGCAGATCCCTGCAGAGAAATCAGTGTTCAGCATAAATATGAAGCATAATCCTGCAACTGCTGCTCCATGTGCCATGGCCACGCCTGCCCAGAGGTGTTTCTGTGCCTCTGGTCCATGCACCTGTGCTTGCTTGGCTCCTTTCCATCTCTCTGTAGACTCTGCTCCATCCTTCTGCATCCAAATGACAGAATAAGCCATCAGCCATGAACAAACAGCACAGCCTACAGCTAAGAGAGAGTTCCACCAGTACCACTGTTCAGGCTAGAGCTTCTTCTGTCCCTTTTGGTCCGTCCAAGCCTACCCAGAGTGACAGACTCTCTTCCTACTCATGGGGCATTTCACTTTCCAGTGCCCAGGCTGGCTGTGCCAGTGCTGCAAGCTCTGAGGGAAGGGGGAACAAAGAGCCACATGGCCATTCCCAGGAGCCAGGCAGAAATGTTTTGAAGAGCGGAGTAGGGAGACACTGTGTCTCTACAGCTGGGAAAGACTCTTCTAATCATCTCTGACTCCCTGCTGGATAAAGCTATTCATACTTAGAGCACTCTACCACAATTATTTCCATTTTACAAAAGCTGATTTTTAGTAGGGTGCTTGTAACCTCCTCAAACAAGATACCAGTGAGGGCAGGCTGTCTTGGAGCTCACAGACCACTCCCTAGAGTGACCTTCAAAGCCAGATGCATATCCATACTGCACTGGACTTTCCCAACAAAAGAATTCCAGTCAAGGAAGTCCTGCAAGCAGCACAGCTGTGAGTCCCAGGCTTTATCTATCCTACAGGGCTCTTCCCCTACACAACACTGGAAACAGTCCTGCTGCTAGAAACACAACACTGGAAACAGTCCCGTTGTAAATTTGCAGCTGCTTCAAAACAGTCACAGCCTTATTCCATCATGGGATCCTTCCAGTGACAGAAACCCATTGGGAGGGTGATGGTGGTCACACCTGTCCCAGACACAGAACCTGTGCTGCTCCCATACCTCAATGCAGAGGCAGGTTGGCTCTCCCTTCTCTGTCACAGCACACTCACGCCCAGCTCCACAGAAAACATTGGCACAGATCTTAGATTTGCTCCTTGGCTCTTCCTGCAAGATACAAAGTCAGAGACACAAAATACATCACTACGAGTAACACAGTTTAAAAAAAAAGAATAACACATTTAACTGGTATCCGGACCAAGTACCATGGTATTAAATAGGGGATGACAGAACAAGAGAGACATGACTTCAATAGATAGCTCAGACAGTCAGAAGGAGCAGACACAAGAAGAAGGGCTACAGTCCCAAGAATACAGGGTTTCCTTCAGGTCATTCCTGGAAAATCATCTGGGAGAATTGGAGCAAACATGAGCAAGAGGAAGTCTAGCAAGAATGGCAAGAATGATTTGCTCATGTCAAGGACTGCTGTCTTTAAAATTTCTTTTCTTGGAGGGCAGGGAGCAGAAATGTCTTTGCTTGAGATAGGAAGAAGCTGAACATATCCCTAGAGAAAGGTACAATACAAACAGGCAGAAGAAATTGCCATCAGGCACCAGATAATGTCCTTGTTACAAAACCTCACAAAACTACATGACCTCTTATCTTGCCTTCACTAGTCAAGATTAAACACTTTAAAGGAAGAACACTTTTTTTTATCACATCAAGGAAGATGAGATAATTACCCAGTAATCCTCCCATAATGAAAATTCCTTCCTGGTTCCTGACAGACTGCAGGTGACTTATCCTCTGCAGCACAATTTATATGGTTTACAGTTTTCTCCTAGCCAAAGTCATCGCAGGTATAGTTGTTCACATAATTGTCAAATATTTTCTTTTTTTTTTCTCTTGAAGTCCCACAGCATTCCTAAACTGGTGACACGTAGCATGGAATATTTCCATAGTTTAATCATGTTTTTGATACAACTACCCCTTCTTTTTATCCATTTAATGCCTTTTTTTATAGAATTTTAAAAGAGAAGGTAGTTCCAGGGGTTCAGACTTTGCAGAGTGCGGCTTAATTCCCTGCTTTGTCATTAATTTCCTTTGTGACTCTCATTTCATCTAATTTTCCACCTGTATGTTGAGTATCTGGTTTATGCCAGTCAACTGGCTTCTGCAACAGTTTTGCATCAGAAAGAAGACTGAGAAACGGAAAATAATCAGTGAGATAAATAAATCACATCTGCTGTGTTTCTTCCCCCTAATACAAAAATGTGTTTTCACCTTCTCATCTGAGTATTATTCTTATACTCTGCTCATTTGTGGTATCTTTGTACTTCTATCACATAATTTTGAAAATTAGTGATGAAAAAGCAACAGAATTAGTCAGAAGAGCAAGCATTATTAACAAATGCTAAACACATTTTTTCCTCCTGTTTCTTCTTTATCCTATTTTTTTGTTTGTTTTGCTTTTAAACCACAATTTCACAGAGAGTTGCTAACTTTACTGAACAGCCCACAGGCACAGCCAGATAATTTTCTGAATAACCTTGCCCCGGTCTTCAGAATAGTTTGTTTGCTGGCCTGCTGCACAATTCATCAAACCTGAGAAGGTCTTTCAAAGCACTGCAGGAATCCCTCCAGGTTCACATAGTGACAAACATCTTTCATACTCTCTGCAGGTGTTCCTATTTTGCTGCTTATTCTGTCAAATACAGTATTTGGACATGCTTAGCTGAGAAATGTATCCCACATCCCAGGCCTGTTCTCCCCATGAAGAGAGCCCCTCTCCTTCTGCCTTTTCATCTCCTTCCACATATTGTTTCTGAGCCACAAGTGACATGCTATCCCTTCTACTGCATCCACCTCTCTCTAGTCACCTTCCAGTGGAGGGCTGGGTTAATGAACTGGGCGTTTCTGGGGTGGGATGGAACAATGGGAATACTTCACTGCACAAAGTAACCTCATGCAACTCAGGGAAGGAAAGGAACAATAGCTCATTTTGCAAAATGTACAAAGAAAAACCCATATTGTCCAAAACTGGAGTCTGACTTTGGGGCACTCACACCCCTAAAATGCACTGTAGCTACCAAAGTGCCGATCCATTTAAGGAGTTTTGAACAACTCGTCCCTTCAAGCAGTCCAAGACAGAAAAAGCCAGCTGGGCACGGCCTTGAATGGCCACGCAGAGAGGTCTGTAATCCAGGTGCCTGGCAATAGATGGCACTACTCTGCCTCTCCCATGGACAGGCAGGACTGCCAGCAGCCTTCCATGCCCACCAATGCCAAACTAGGCTTTTGTTTCCTGGCTGGGACTTAAGGAACTGCTACAATGCAGCCGGCCTCTACAAGCATCCGCAGTGCCCAAGCTGAGGTTGCAGGACTCCTCTCCCCACGGGAGCTTACTTGGAAACCCAGTCCTCAATGTGGCTGTCCACAGCTCTCTCCCTGGTAGTGCTAAAGCCCAGGAACCATCCCACAGCTCTTCCATTGGAACCTGGGCTGGGCATGCTGGCAGGGTGACACCACCAGAACAGCTTCTGTAGACACCCTGCCACCTGCCAGGCTGGAAGGCCACATTACTCTGATTTTTCTTATTAATCAAAGCAATGCAATTTTTGCTTCTTCTTATTGCCTTAAGTTGCCCTAGCCTGGCAGGGGGTTGGAGCTGATTGCTACATTCCAGCATGGTTTTTCCCACCTCAGGATCCAGCCAGAGGAAGAAAGGAAGCAAGCTGCTCTGCCTGCCTGCCCTCACTCTGGTACAGGGTTTCTCAAACCCAGCTGTGACATACCACAAGGTGGGAGCTCTTTCTAGCAGCTCCTGACTGCCTTCCCAGCAAATGTGGGAATCACCTGTGCACAACTGAGAGTGTAACAGGGATATAGAGGTGGATGACTGGATGAGTAGAGTAGGGGTCTGTGGATGAGAGTGTACATTCTCCCAGTTCTCTGGTGATCTCCCAGAAGCTACCAGCCAAACTGGTTTCTTGTGACAGATACTCTGGTCTTACTTTGGACCTTGTCATGTTTGCTTTTTATAAAGCTTCACCTGCTGGAGTCATGTGAGTACAGACGGCAGCTGCCACTTTAATATTGAATAGCTCATCCTTGCACCTGCCTTGTAAAAGCTTGAAAACATGAACTGCAAATTTTCAAATTTTTAAATTTTAAAGAAAGATGCCACAGTGTTTCAACATCATTGCCCTTAAATTAATTAATATCAGGACTTGGGGGCTGGAATCACAGCTTTTACACTGCTTTGTCCCTGAGAGCTGCCACTGCCTTTTCTGTCATCCTGCGCTTGAGAAGTGTCACCCATTCCGGTCCACAGCACGCTCGGGCAGGCGGAAGGGAAAGGGCAGAGAGTCATTATTAATTGCTGCACAGTGGCATTCCCACTGCAAGCCTTGGCAAGGCAGTTCCTCTCTTCTGCCTCGAGTGAGATGGCCAAGCTCTCTCTCTGGGCAATGCTTTTGCATACTCCTCTGCTGCCCAGAGAGAAAGTGGGAAGGTGTAAAAGCAGCGAGGATTAAACCAGGGCAAGAGAAGCTGTGCCTTTGGATTGTCTGCCACAGCACAGGGCCACTCTGATTCTTCAGCCTGCAGGGGCATGACCTTCCCAGACATCTTCTCTGGCAAAGATCATGGAGAAAGCTGTTCCCAACAACTCAAGGGCCAAAAGTTCAGGGCAGCTGGACAGCATCATGTATGCATAGCCAGCTTGTCTACTGAATGGAGACGGGAATACACAATGTTTTTGGAGGGCTGGGAAGTGTTAACCCTGTGGGATGAAGGTTCTTGCATGTTAACAAACACTAAGCAGAAGACCTGAGCTAACAGTGCAGAGTCGCATGCAATGCCTCTGCCTCAGCTGGTGCCTCCTGAGAAGCAAGGAGGAAAAAGACATTTCCAAGGCACCCGCAGGCAAGAAAGCCAGAGGCAATGCCATTGGTGAAGGATCACCATGACAACCAGCAATGCAGGGCCTCAAGGTGGAGAGCTAAAATTAGGAAACTAGGCAGTGGAAAGGGCTGTTTCTCATCTCTGGCAGCATCTGGTGGTGAGGAGTTGGACCTTCAACACAGACTAAGCACAGATGTCCGGAGCATTTCCGAGTCCCTGCCTGCGCCTGGATGTCCAGGACCGTGTGTGGCACAGCACACCAATGCAATGCCACATGCAGGTCTGCACGGGATCCCAAGGCCCTGGGAGGTGCTGTGCCTGCTCTGCACTGGTGGGACTGCAAGGAAACAGTGTGGTGTCTGCAGTGAGATGTGAGTGATAGTACATATGACAGAAAAGAGGTATGGCCGCTCCTTGCCTTTGCAAGGGAACTGCCCACTGCAGCTCTCCCTTGGCTGCCTCTTCCCCATGTCCCTGTTGAGCCATGACTGTCTAGTGTCTCTTAGTGGGGATTGGGACTTTCCCAACCAGCCTGTGAAAGTTGTAACCATGAACAATTCAGTGACAAAGCACCTCCATAAGGAAGAACAAGCTTCCACCTGCAGAGAAGAGCTGTGCATACAGCTCCGTGCCCACAGTGTCCCACTGCCTGAAGAAAGCAGCAGGGATTACTGCCATTACATACATTCTGGGAAACAAGCAGAAAGATTGCCCTGCTACTAGGTGGAGAGTTAATGTGCTTCACAACAACCCCTCATACTGCCTTGCTTTCTACATATCTTTCCATACAAAATCTCTTGGAGACCTCAAAAGTCTTTTTCTCAGCAGTCCACACTGCACTGGAGAAGTATTACCTACTGTCCTGCTCCTATTGATACAAGTAACAACCTTTTCTGCTATCAGCAGTGAGGGCAGGTCTTTTCTTCTTTTGGCATCACTTTCTGTAAATCCATAAAATTACTTGACCCTCACATAATGCTCTGTGCTGTTTGCTATAAAATCAAGGCTTTGTGGTTTTGCCTTGCGTGATGTGCAAGGAAATCAAAGTGCTCTAAAGCACTGAAAAATCAAAGTGCTGGAGCACTGAAAGCTCCTATGGGAGGCAATCCCATGTATTATACAAACTTGAGTATTGCACAGATAAGGCAAAACTAAAAGGCACCAAAATTATGTCCGGGATTGCAAGACATGCAGAGATTCTCATGCCTCAGGGAAGGCAGCAGCAAAAGCTGGGTGCAAGTTTTCAGATATAATCAGTACAATTTGCAGTAGACTCCCCTCCATGCAGTCAGAGAGAAATAAGCTGTGCAGTTATGTATTTCTGCCAGTCCTCCCTACATCTTCCCATTCACATCCCCTTTGCCACAACTAACATGGGAGTAGGGATTTAAGGGATCTCTGAACATGCCAATGTGCCACCTATAAACTGCATAGCCTGCACAATTTCTAAACCAACTCAACATGCAACCATGATATCTAGTGCTTTCTCTAGCTGTTGACTTGGCAATGTTTGCTTCTGAATGCAGAAAGATTTGGAAACACAAGTCAGTAGGTCAATGATGCAGAAAGCTGAGATAAGCTATGTGTCCTGATTTCCAAACCTCCCTCTTCTCCTGTTGTGGGGCTGGGAGGGAGAACCACTACCTTGTGCTGCAACATTCAAAAACAGAGGGCTGGGCAGCAGAGCAACTCAGGGGGAGTCAGGAAAATTTAGCAACTCCTGTAACAGTGATGGCACTGAGAAAGCATTTGGCTCATGCATTTCATCCCATTACCCAAGTGTTTCTCCAGGCAGAACAGCTCTTTCGGCAACAGTGTCCTCCTGCACAGCTCCAGAGAGACCAGATCCCGTGTTCACTGGAGGGCACAAAGGGGCAGCCAGCTTGTCACCTCTGGTCATTTGTGCAGCATGCTCTGTCAGCACATTTGTTGCATTGTTCTGATATGCAACTAACAAGCAAAGCACTCATTCCTCCCTGCAAACATGACCAAATTCCTGTGGCAGCTCCCTGGATCCACTAACACTCTGGTGTGATAGCGCAGAAATTTGGCAGCAGCATAAACTAAGTAGATTAGTGTGAAACAAGCAGGCATTCCTGACACTGAGTTTGCCATAAATAGATAGGTAAGGTGACCATTACAGCTTTCCTTCCCTTGGCTCAGGTTGGAAGAAAATCCACACAACTAATCTTAAATTCTTACTTAGGAGGCTTGAGTTTCATTTAGCAAAAATAAGATGGAGATAAGCCCAGCAAGTAGGGATTGAATCATGTGATTCTCAGTTCAGCTCTCCAAAAAAAACCAGACATCATCAGGACAATCACAGGACATCATTACTATTGGGATGGTACAGCAGGTTGTAGAATAATACATACTCTACTTTGGAAGGAAACTACTGCCAGAGGCTGCTGTACACACTAATGAAGGGTCATCTCTTGCACACTTCTTTTGGTCTGGTGTTATCTGGACTCAAAGTGGCACACTCTGGAGCTCCTCCCTCCCCTGCTGCAGGAGTTTCCCACTGGTCTCTGGGAGGCATGTGGTACATGTCCTGCTGCTCACACTAGCAAAGGTGTGGCTGGGCAGGTGGAAAGGCTCAAAAACAGGCTACCTCCGAGCTTGTTAGTTAAAAAAGAAGAGATGTTTGTCAGGCAAAGTCTGGACTAGGGCTAGATTCCCCAAGGGACTGTGACCAGCTGCATTTAACAATGTTCCTGATGCTAACAATATCCTATTTGAAGAATGTCAGTATGGGGTCCATGTTGGATGCAGAGGGGTCTAGTGCCATTTAAACTACAGGATTCTTCCTTCCCCAAATCCTAAAGCCATCCTGGAAGTGGCAGAACTAATGAAGGCCAGTTTCCAACAGCTCTCTCTGCATGGCCTGTCTATCAGCTAGTTACAGGGCAGCTCATGGACTCCTTCCTCAGGGGAGGTCTTTGCAGGCCTCTCTCATTAAGGCAGTCACCTAGCGTCACAAAAACAGCTGGATCCCATTATCTTGGAGGCCTCCACTGCTTTATCAGCTGTGCCGGAAACAGGCCGATAGATTCAAGACTCACTGGAGGCCAGAGACAGGCAGACAGACACAGACAGCCTGCTGACATAGCTTTGCTTCCTTAGGGAACCAGGCAGTAATTCCTTTGCAGAGCTCCACAAAACACTTCTCTGGTTCAGCCTCTCCTCTTGACAGACTCAACGTCACTGCTGCTTGCAGTCCTGAGGACAGATCCTCACTCCAGCCCCCTGCCATGAATCCAGGTCCCCTGCTGTCTCCCAGCCACTGAGCCTTGTGCTTCCCCTATGTCATTTTCTTTGTGTTGGAGGACAGATCCCATCTCCCTTCTGCCCTCTCAGAGCTCCAGTCACTAGGGTATTTCAGCCAGCTTCATTCAAGGACTGTGAACAGCGATCTGGACACAGTGTAAGGAACTACTGCACTCCCAGTGGGATGCCTGCTATGGAGGAGTGTGTGCCCCAATCCACACACCTAGATATCAGCCAACCCCTCTTTCCAATACTTTGCCCATATCTCTTTCTATTCTCAACTAATGTCTAGGACTGGCTCTCTTAAAACATCACACCAAGTGCAACCCCTTAAAGGCTTTTGAATGCTTGTGAGATGAATATTTAATGGCAGCTGACTTTCACTAATGGGAAACAAGCCAGACCATACATCTCTGCACATGCTGGGAATCAGGACGTGTTCCCAGAAAATCTGGATGCTGAGAAAAGAAGGCAATAGAGAAAAGGAACTGCAACTCCCAGAGCTCAGAGGAGGTTCCCTCTCTGCAAACCCATACCTCACCCATTTGTGTGAGACCCTTCCTGATTTGCTGGCTGATGTCCATGATCCACAGATCAGCTGTATCCATCATACGAGAATTGAGCAGGAGAGCAGCTGAAGCTCTGACTGACCTCTGTGATAAAGGGGGCCCACCAGGTCAGTGACCTCTACATGAGGCCATGGAAAACATGGCTTGTGAAAACCTGCTTGTAGGGGCTTGTCCATGACTGTCAGGGAGATGAAGATGTCTGATGCTGTATTGCTACTAAAATAGACTGTCTGGGCAGAATTGTCTTGCAGACATAGCAGGATGGATACAGACCTCCATCTCCCCACTGCCTCCTTGGAGACATGGCCTGGACTGCTGGCAGGGACAGAAGCCCTCATACACCAGCCATGGTTTTCTCATGTCCCACAGGGAGCAGGCAGAAGTTGGTGCTTGCACAGAAAGCAAAGCAAGAATTGGGAACAAGGAGGGTTTTCTTCCCATAACCTAATCAAGAGCAGAAAGGCATTTGCCAAACAGCCAATGTCTCTTACAATATGATGCTGCTAAAACAGTTATGGAGCCAGGCACACCTCTCAGGGACTCCACTGCACAAGGACTCTGTTTTCCCTTTTAAGCTGGAAGGAATGTCCGTGCTCTGGCCCCCACAATCTCATATTTTCCACCACAAGGCAATGACTGGTGAGGCCCCATTAGGGGAACAATGACATGAGAGTCTGGGGAAGAGGAAATCTCTCCTGCAAACAAGTCTGGAAAATGGCTGCTAGAAGGAAGGGAGCTTGCATCTGGCAGCACTCTCATTCCTGTAGCCTCACTCTGCTGCTCAGGTAAAAACACTCCTTATACTTGCAGCTTCCCAAGTGTCATGGCCCAAAGCTGCACTCTTCTGTCTCAGTACTAGTCCCTCCATCTATCCCTAGAGCACCTCTTGAAGAAGGAGCTTGATTCCCTTCTGCTGTGTCATGTGGTGAAACTGCCAACTTTTCTGCAACCACTGGGATCTTGCTAGTGCTGGCTCCCAGCAAGACATGGAGGCAGGAGTTCAGAGAGTGACTGATTAGTGCATACCAAACCAGCTGAAGAGGCTTCAGCTGTAAGCAGGGCAGAATCAGTCCCACAGGAGGAGAGGACATGATACTCTGCTGCACCATGGGTCTTAGAGGGAAGAATCAAGTTAATCACTTCATATTTGAATAGAAAAATAACCTTCATGCACAAGAAACCATCTCAGTGCACATGAAAGTTCCTAATTGAAGTTAGTCCCACAGGGCCTTAGGGATAAGTATCATCCTCTCATGTGACAAGACTGGAAAAGAAAGGCCCAAGGGACAAGACTTGCTCAGGAATGACCAGAGGACAGCAGCTCAGCTCCCTCTGCTATCTGATCTGGAGCTAGAACCACTTCACTGTGCGATACACAAGTCATACTCCTCACTGGGGCACAATTTTTCTTCCCAGATCCTGAGTGCCCTGGGCCAGGCTCTATTTTGCCATGGCTGAGCTCCTAGGAATCACAATTCTCCATCCTATTTTGTTTAAAACAAAAATAAGAACAAGACCTGCATTGACTCCTGAATTCCAACAGAAGGGTGATGTTCTGTATATGGGTAGCAAATGAGACAAGCCACAGAGCTTAAGAGTGGTCAGAGGAAGCCCTTGACAACAGAAGGATGAAGGAGGAGGATGAGGAGTTCACCCTCAGGGCCTCCACACCAGAGAAGAGCTGTGCCCCACAAACTATTGCTAGCAACTAAACATA
The DNA here is from genome assembly GCA_013399455.1 of Anthoscopus minutus. Taxonomy (NCBI): domain Eukaryota; kingdom Metazoa; phylum Chordata; class Aves; order Passeriformes; family Paridae; genus Anthoscopus; species Anthoscopus minutus. The sequence goes on along the minus strand of VWYI01014021.1, from coordinate 143,741 downwards.
GGTGTCATCACCTCTCTCTCAGCATACCCAGGCTCAGCTGTAGAAGGGAGGTTTTTCTGTTATATGGCATTTCTTCAAAGGTGTATGCTCCTTCCTTCATCTGCCTCATTCTGAGGTGTACTCCCACAGCTGCCTGCCTCCACACCCATTACCCAATCTGAGGCAGTTTGTGCCATATACAACCTCAAATGTTCCCTTTTCAGCCCCTAAATCTGTATTGACCCTCAGCTCTTTCTGTATCATGGCAGTCCCTCTTTTTTTATCCTTCATTTCCCTAATTTCCCACACTCTGAAGTCCTGCATGTTTTACTGGTTCTGCCAGTAAGCTCTGTTGCCTCTTTTTTTCTGACTAGGGATGATTTCTTTCTGAATGGAAGCCAAATCTGGCACATTTCTCAGCCATCACCTGACTCCAACAGAGAGGAGGAAAGAGTGAGCTAAGCAGTGGCAGGAATTTACAACCCTATGGCATATCCACACCCCTTCCAGTAACTGGATACACAGGAGGAATGTAGATTGAAGGAAATGCTGAGGTTTACCAGCAGCCTCCAGCTTCTTGTGCAAAAGTCCTCAGTGGTTTTGTTCCCCTCACTGGGATGGGAATCCAATTGCAATGGATTTGATTATCCTTCTTCCCAGCTCTGTCCCTTAGTCCTTCTTTACTCGCCTTCTAACCACAGCACATTGCAATTAAAGCAATGGAAATCGCTATGTGATTGGGGGGAAACACTGAGTCAGCCTCAGTGTGGAGGATGAGAACAGAGTTGGACATAAGCCAGTTCTGCACTTCCCATTTTCTAGCCTTGCTGAAGGATTTGCTCAGCTCCTTGTTAATGCAGAGCAGCTTTGGGTCTGCTCCACCCAATGGCTCTGCTGGAGGCAGCTCTGGAAGAGTGAATCCCCAGGGGACAATTGAAGCTTCTCTATTTAATGCAGTCATGAAATCCCCTTTACACAGTGAGAACAGTGAGGAAGGCTCAGAAAAACCCTCATTATTAGGCATTATTTTGTGTAGACAACTTTTCTTGGTCTGCAGTATTGAGGGAGCATCCATCCCCTTCCTGAAATCATAAAGTTGAGAATGGTTATCAGACTAACAGGAACACTTGAAAATAGAACTGAAGTAAGGCAAATCTGCAAGAGAAGAAAAGTTTGAGTAGGCTGAGGAAGTAACCTGGAGTCTGCCCATCAGTAGTACATCTGCCAAAAAGGCATGGCTCCATCCAAGGTTAAACTATGTCCCTGTAGCCAGAGAGAGCTGAAGGCAAGTCTGCCAAAGCTCTATCATACTGCAGCCTGCAAAATACAAACTAGGATTTCAGAGAAGACCTGACAACTGGCAGGTGTGTGTAGCTGCTGATTAGTATTGGAAAGAGGAGAGAAAAAACTCTGCTGTAAAAACAAAGTGAAAATCCTTGCTGCAGCTGGGACATTGGGAAGGCTGCAGAGGTACACAGAGAGAGATGTGCATGTGTTCACTGCCCTCAGAAACATCACATCAGCAACAAGCAAATCCTATTAAACTGCAAGGGCAGTCACCCCACAGCCCCACACTGAGATCAGGGAGTAGCAATGTTGGGCCATGTGGGACCTGGCACAAGGGGAACTGTGACCCAAGTTATGATCAGCATGTTCTTTTCAACTCCTGCTGTCCCTATTATCCTTCAGAAAGCTTCCAGTCAAGTCACCAGCACTTGAAACCATCCCCATGCAGTGCTAACACCATTTCATGCCTATCCTCAAGGGACTTCCCTCTGTGTTAGGGAAAGGTCTATAAGTCTCCCTGACTTGCACTTAATAACTGACCTCTTCACTGAGGCAGCCAAGAGGAATCTCTGATAAGGCATGAAGGCCATGAGAAAACTGGAAGCATCACTATGAAAAAGGCTATAAAACACTGTCACTATGGAAACTGCCACAGTTGGAAGGTCAGAAAAAAACTTCTAAATTCTGAGGATTTCCAGCCTTCCCATGGATGCCCCAAGGATGGGTGTCTCTCCAGGCTATCAGCACCACAGCCAACAGTGGCCCCTTTGCCCCTGCACTGCTCCACGCAGCTTCTCCTGGACCCAATGTCACTCGAGAAGATTGGTTAAACACTTTTTCTTAGGCTAGCTGCTTGTGCTTACACTGGTGTGTCCTCAGGGGTCCCCCACTTCATTTCTGATTTAACTCAGCCTAAACAGAAGGGGAACAAGAGAGAACTATGTTGTGTGGACTGTGTGAGGAAGCTGGATGGTATTTCCCCAACACCCCCCAACCTGTTAGTTTATGATGTGTTGCTTGGAAGATATACCTGCCACAACCACAATCTCTCTCCCAGCAGTAGAGCAGTATGTGAAATGAAGGGGAAAATGAAGCAAATAACCTCTGCTGCACTCATTAGAAATGGCACATTCTGTACCCACACATAATCTTGAGGAACCAGACTCAGTCACCATCACTTGTGCCAAAGCAGAGCTTCCCTTATGTCCCCATAGCTGACAGCACAGACTTGCCAGCATTTGAAGCCCAAAAGCAATTCTGTGAATTAAGAAACAAGAAGCAACCATTGATTTTCTATAACTCCTAAATAAGGCTGGGTAACATTTTTCAGACAGAAACCTAATTCACTAGAAAATGCAATTTGAGGTAGACCAAAAATATTTGGAAATTTGTGCCTAGTTCAGGGAACAGCTTTGATTCCAAAATGATTTTTAAGATGAAGTGAACTGTTTTCCCTTTCTTATTTTTAAATATATTTCATGAGGTTATGTATGTAAGCTTAAAGGTCAAAGAAAGCAAAATAAAAGCAAGTTTTGTTAAGCTTAGCAAATTTGTTTCTCCAGTTATTTTTTTCTGTTTGAAATAAAATATGAATTTCAACTGAGCTAAAATGCAGTCTTTAGGTTGACTCTCTGATTCAGCTAGGAAATTAAAAAAAACAAAACCAACAATTTATTCCAATGGTTTTATTCCTATAACATTGTTATTTGGTGTCTAAAGCAACCTATTCTTATTCTTTCATCTCCTTCCATGTGGCTCTTTGTGACTGTGTCTAGAAATAATGAAGAAATGTTGCAGACATCTCTCTTCCCCTCTCTCTGCAACCATGGAGTTTTTTCCTGTCCACTTGGGAAGACTTTGGATGCCAACTCCCATGGCTTGACTTTCAAAAACAAACAAACAGAAAAATAAAACCACATCTCTATTTGGTGACTATGAGAACCCAAAGAGATGATGCTTCAGGGAAAATAACCCCTCCTCTGAGTCACTCCAGCAAAGCAGTGATATAATGAGGCAGCTCCCAGCTCGACCTGTACCAGGGCTGCAAACGCCATTCCTGCTCTGCTCTGATCCCGTCTCAAACACTTGGTCCTGCTCCATTGCTTCCCATCCTTCAGACCCCTGTGCCTGCTGCCTGAGACACACAATGAGTGCTGCAGCTGTCAGCAGAGGAGGATATCGTCCTGCTGGTACCATCCAAACCCAGCTGGGTAAGCTAATGGCACTGGGAGGTTTGCATGCAGAAACTTAAATGGGAGGCTGATATGTGCACTGCAGAGATAGGCAGGCTTGCCTGGAGAAGCACAGTGCCCTCAGGACTCATGTAGAGACAACTTGGCACTGCCTCCAGATGGAGAGCAGGTACCTGGGTCTTCCCAGCTCTCCTCCCCTGATGGGTAATTGTAAGAGACATTGTCATCACCTCTACACACACCAGAGGTGGCTCAACTTGCAAAGACATAAAGGACCTGAGTACATCACTGCAGTCACTTAAACACAGGGCTTTTTGAACTCCTCTAGCCTATCATGCCCAAAACCTAATGGTAAGGGCAAGCAACCAGTACCAGCCACATGCAATGACAACAATCTGAGCGCTTGCCCACCTCACCTTTCTCCCTGCCCTAGAGACAGTGATGAGGCATCAGGGACTTGCTATGAGCCTCAGTAACACCCCGGGCTAGAAGGAGAGGGCTCCAAGGCCTGCCAGTGACCCCAAGGCTCTCCACACCTCCTGCAGCCTGTGTTCCTAGAAGAGGGATCACTGCTTGAATCACCTCCAGCAGCGTGAACTATTCTCTAATACTTCCTGAGCCCTTCCCAGGCTGTTTTGCTTTCTGCCCTGTGGCCTGGCTGGGCCGCATCTCAGAGATGAAAGGCTGGGAGCGCACACAGATGCCGGCATCCTTACGCATTCCTGGCTCAAAAGCTTTCCTCGAAGCAGCTGCAGCTGCACTGCCAGGGAGCAGCAGCTGCCTCCCAACCCAGAGAGAGGGCTGCAAACCCCAGCTTGCCAGGTATGCTGCAAGATCCCAGCACAAACCTCTCTGGCTTTGGGATCAGATGTGACCCCAGCAGGCCCCCAACTAGCTCAGCAGAAACTAAGGCAGCTTTCTTGGTTTCCCTGAGGGTTACAACTGCCTTAAGGAGACAGGGTGTAAAATGTAGATGCCATGCTGTTATCAGCATGCAAACTTGCTCAATAAACACATGTGTTTCTCATTGCTTTTGTCCTCATGGCTCCCAGAGCTCGTCACAGATCAAGCATGTGAAGCACCACTGCCCACAGCTGGGAAATGTATGCTGTAAGGAGAGAACCTAAAGAGCACTTGAGGTCTTGGGCAGAAAATTCAGGATTTGTGCAACACCAAAGTAGTCAGTAGGGCAGGCACTTGGGAGGCTGCAATACAGACACCTGGATGCATCCACCTTCCCTGCCCAGCTCTAGCACAAGCCAAACCAAATTCCCAACCCCAAATGCTGAAGGGAAGCTTTTTCAGTCTCAGCGAGCAGCTCAGTCCCATCCCAATGTTACAGGGAGACTCTGCCAGCAGCCTGGCAGAATTTCAGCCAAACATACTGTCCCCACAGTGGTTCTCACTTAAATTCAGCATTGGTGCAGGAGCTCACCCTTGACCCTTCACAGTTAACAAGAAAAGATGTCTCCCTGAGTGATGGCCTCCTGTCCAGCCCTCACTCTGACAGGATGATACTGGCACAGCTAGGAGATCGGAAGGGAACTCTCAAGGAACATACCAGCCCATGGCACCAGCTGCTGATAAGAGATAAGCTCAGAGCATGGGTGGAAGCTGCAGCCCTCTCTCTCTTGCATACCCAAGACAGGGAACACAATCCTGTCAAAAAAACCAAAACAACACAAACCCACCAGAATCTGTGGAAGGGTAACCACTAAAACAGCTGGATCCAATGTCTTGGGGAGATTTTAATGCCCATGCTTTGTTCATGGAAACCAGAGGCATACCAACAGATGTGAGGCAGAGACCTCTTAGAAAATCCATGGTATTCCCATAGCTGGCTATTCGACACATTCCTTTGTGCAAGGGAGTCCACATCACAGGGGCTGGCCTGTCCCTGTAGTGAATGCTCTGAAAAGCAATGTCTTTGCAGTTGCTGTGTATCATACAGTTTATTATATAGTTTGAGGCAAGTGCTCCCCTATTTCCCTCCCCTGTCATGTCTCAGAGGTGGCTGAATTAATTTTTCTCTGAGTATATAAACTGCACCATTGCCATATGCACACAAGATAGATTATTGCCAGAGTAAAGAAGTGGCTCTTTTTGTGTGTCCTCTTTACACAGGTCCTTTCTCCTAATACTTTCCCAAGACAATTATTTTTTCACACCACACGGGCAGTTAAATGGCCCTGTTCCCACACCACCTTACCAAAATCACAAGGCAAGAAATGGCAACTGTGCCACCCAACTCATCACTAAAACAACTCATAACTGCTGTAGGAGCTGTGGTTAGCACAGCTCTGTCCCTGCATCCCACTGCTGCTGACCCTCTGGTCCCCTGGGACTGTCCTTTCCACCTCAGCCTTGCCCTGGACAAGGGAACCCCAGGCAGGAACAGCAAAAGTACCATTCCAGAGGAGAAATGTGGTTTTTTTCTTCATACCACCACTGCAGTGTGGGGTTTTCAGCAAGGATGCTCCTGGTAATAAAGTCAGTCACCTCGAGTGTCTCTCTGCTACACAACCCTTTCTGCTGTCCACAGGCTGTTTAATTTCTCTCATGAGTGCCAGACCTTCTGTTCATTAGAACTGAACTTTCTCCAGTTGCCAGCAGCTCTTATTGCTTTGTGTTGTCAAATTGTAGACTGCTTCCTGTCCTGTGTCATCCCCTCTCATGATTGATTTTTGCTCCTGTAACTTTGTCCTCGTGGAAACTTCATTTCCTCAAGGTATTTGGGCAGTCACAATCTTTGATATCTTTCTGATGCTTTGGAGTATGAAGAACTTCAGCTCCCCACTCCCTACCTGTCCAGATGACTTTCCTTGCCCACTTGTCCTCCTGCCCTCCAGCATTAGTCCTTGTCACCAACTCTTGCCTTCAATGGGATTGCCCAGTTGGGAAGTACACAGGGCTGGGAGGCTCTGTGTGAGACACCAAGTCCATCTCCATGTTACCAGTGCTCCCTCTGTGCAACTCCATTTACATGATACCAGTTAAGGGCTGTTACTTTTGGCTGTCTCACACCCACAGAAAGCCTGGTCTCAAAACTGTCTTACAGTTATAAGCCTTCCCCTAATGTCAAGGCTGACTGTATTCATGGCTGATTTACACATATTTATTCACATTGGCACAGGAATAAATTCTATGCTTTAGCTACTCTAAGCATATGACTTCTATACTTTAACTCAAACAACATATTTCCCTCCCTGGCATTTCATTCCCTTGTATTGCTCAGCATAAGGGAAGAAAAGAGAAAGTAAAAACAGATGTCTGACTTAATAAATAATGCTCTTTTATAAATGTAATCTCTGTTTTGATTATCAACAATAATTTTAAAGAATCATGAGATCCAAAAACATCCTATTGCATTTAAATCTGAGGGACAGGACAAATCAGAGGTGAAAATATGCAGTTTAACACCATTTCATGGCCAGAAAATGGCAAGGAAAGGTTACAAAACTGAATTTAATAATTTCACTACAGTGCAAGTTTAGCCAAGGTTCTAATCAGGACAGTAAGCCATGATCATCAAATTCCTGTTCCTTCCAGGAAAAAAGAATCCTCTGTATAAGATATGGCATGCAAGATTAGGGATGGAGACAAAGTAGAATGGATTTACTCATGGTTACAATAGTCTGGGAACAAACAGAACAACATGAGGCAGCTCTAGTTTTTCTTCAGAGAGGGAACAGCCACCTACAGAACTAAATCCCCTACTGTTTTGCAGCTGATATCCATTATTGGCCATGCTGTTACCTCAATGGGCAGCTGAGATATAAAAGACAGCATTTTCCCCACATTGTGAACATTCTCCAATAAACCAGGGCGATGTTCCAAATGATTTGTAATTGCCTCTAAACCTGCAATTAAAAATGCCATGCTACAGGCAACAATTGCCATGGATGCTTTGTAACTCTGCAGGTATCTAAGTGCCCATACACCACAGATAGAGCATGCAGAGATTCCAGGAACAATTCCTAGGACCCAGGGAGAAGGAGGAGGAGGGTAGAGATGCTGCCACAGACCAGCTCATATCTCGCTCTCCCACTTTTTTTCCCCTAGCTTTAATTCTCATGGAAAGAAGCAAATTTTTTGTGCAGGCTTTTGCAAAATCTCTTCAGCAGGACCACATGTTTGTCCTCCTTGTTCCTCAAACAGCCCTTGTGTCCTGCTTCCCACAAGGCTGGTTAAGCACACATGGATTCAGACACCCTTGCCAGCCCTTTGCCTCCCACAATCCAGGCAGGCATCCCATGCTCCTCCCCAGCACAGGGACCTGACCCTGAGGAACTGGAGACCTCCAGCAAATCCTCTGCTGGCATCTCCAGCAGAAGACAGCAGACCACACAGACTTAGTTGTCCTCTCTTCAGTGAAGAATGCTCCCTTCTGGGCAAATTTAAGGCTTGTTTTGGGAATGCAGGAGGGATGTAGAGGATAGGAAAAAAGGGAGAGAGGAAAGCTGCATTGTTGTCTCTCCATTCTTGGCTGCTCTTTGGGTAAATAATGGACTTCTGTCTCCAGGGCTGCTAATCAGCTCTAAATGCCCTCAAAGAAAGCAAACAACAGCACAATAGGAAAGCCCAGAAATAAATCCATTTCATTATAAATTCATTTTGTTTTCATTCCATTTTTCTTGCTAGCAAAAAATTTAGGTTAAGCTAAGCATTTTCTTTTCCCAGCAATCTCTGCTGGCTGTCGGCTAACGCAACAGAAAATTAGGCTTTTGACAGTATAATGGCTTTGTTATGAAAAAAATGCAATTATATTATTTCCCAAGACAAATTCTACACCATTAAGTGTCTGAGCAATATAGCATTGTCCTTGAAGCTGTTGGGGAAGGAATTTTACATGAAGAAATAGCAGGACAAGCAGCCTTCACGGCATAACTCTCCATTGCTCAGAAATACAGACAAGATTTCATAGGAGGGACACAAGCCCTATGCCAGACAACTGTGTTACACCAGTTTTTACCCCTAGGCTACTTGCAGTTGTGTCACCAGAACTGGAGATTGTAACCACTTGAAGACTCCTCCACAGCACATGATAAACTATGTCAATTCATCAGCATCAGCTCATATCTGTGCTGGTGTTTTTAACAAACTCATTAGCAATAGCTAATGCTGATAATCCAGGAGTAAGGAGGAAAAGTTTAGAGCACTAAATGGAGTGAATTCATAACAGATATCACAGATATTTCAGTAATCCTCCATGTCTAGGCTAATCCCAGCAAAGCTGCTTGAAGTTCAGCTGTGGACAGGAATACCCTGAGGCAGCAGGAGAAGGCACCAAGGGCTGACAGAGTACAATCCACTCCTGAACACCACAAAGGGAAAAATGGAGGAACTATATGGTTTTGGGATGGGCACAGAGCACCAGGGCTCAGAGGCTGTACTTTCCTTGGAAAATTCAAGACAGCCAGGCACTAGCAGGAAAATCCCAGACATCCAAGCTCAGAGAATAGGCCCAATGTTGTGGTCTGCAAGTTCTCAGACATGGTTTAGGGGTTGGCACAGACCCCCAGGGACCAAGAAGGAATTCACATGCAGCATCTCTAAGCAAGAGCTAAGACAATCTAACAGCAGCATAGATGTTGGCCATTTGGTCTCCCTTGGCCCCACAGTTGGCAAACAATCCCGTGCATGTTTAATTTAATAATGCAGACATTGCCAAAGCCATGGCAGAATCTCAGCCATAGCCTGCAAGGAGTCAAGTACCATGATGGGAAATGTAGTAAAGGCCAAGGTAAAGGCATAATTTTCCACACATCTGGTATTTGCAAGACATCCTTGTGACTGGAAAATACAAAGACATGCCAAGCTGCGTATATGAAACAGCAGCTCTGATCCCCCTCCAACTTTCTTGGGTTTGTACTCCACAGCCTGACCTCCTCTAAAGGTCTTTAGAAGAAAGGAGAGCAGCTGAGCCAGCAGATTCACAAAATTCAAGGTGTTACCCACTGTTATGGGTGTAATAGGTAGCACCCCAATACTTAAAAGCAGCCTGACATTTTCTCTTATGAAAACATCTTTTCCACTGCTGAGAACTTTGCCAGCACTGAACTGCTCAGGTTGAAATATTTCCATGTCACAAGTTTGCCTCAGGGTGACTTTTCCTTTTAAAGTGTCAACAGAAAAAGGTCAATGGTTTGTAAGAACAAGATTAAGTTGTTCTGTCCGTGTTCAAGGAATTGTTAAAGTTGTGCTCAGAACACAGAGCAGACATCAGCACCTCTGCAAGAGCCTGAATTTGGTGGGAGAGTCACCCTGGTGCCTCTTGCTTGTGGGGAGATGGCCACATCTCTCAAGGACCGTAGCAATTTGGTGTGCGTGTTTGTGGAAATCATCAATTTACACACAGTGACCGTTCTAGCACCTTTTTACTTCTGAAACTTCAGTCTCTGCTGAGAACAATCTTTCCCATTACAGCTCATGGATCCAAATGGCATTGCTCAAACATGAGCTAAACAGAATGCCAAAGGAGTTCTCTTCTGGGAGTGCAGGACTTCACAGGCATCTTCTGCTTGGGGTACAGCGTGGAGCAATAAAATGAAAGGCGGGGGCCTACATCTCCCTTTCAGGTCATCTGAAATTGTCATTACAGCCAGCAAGGCCGAGGCCAGAAGAAAACAGGACAAATAGTACAAGGGTAAGGAACTGAATCAGTAGGCTGTTTTCATAGAAGAGGCAGGCTCAGGACATGACTGAGCACAGAGAAGAGACAGGACAGGTAGGACATGACCACCTCCTGGAGCTAGAGTCCTTTTGGGACCTGGACTGTGTGGCAGCAGATCCCAGTGTGTGCTTTATGTTCTCTCATCAAGCAACCACATAGTGGGATGAAGCTCAGGGCCTGAATGAGTACAGCAGCAGTCTAAATTCACAGGTACTACAAACCCTTTGCCTGTGAAACTGTCTGAGCTACTGCTGCTCCACTTGTGGAGTTAGTTACTGGGTAAGCAAGCACTGTGGGGCCAAGCACACAGGCAGCTCACACTCTCCTGTCTGACCTTCATCTTTTCTTATTTTATTTTCTCAAAAGAGAAGCACAGTCATGTGCTCTTAACAGTACAGAGTCAGTGGTTGTCACCATATCTCTAGAAAGAGGATGAAACCACCTGGATGTGATGACTTTATTTGCTTGTCTTTGGCTAAAGCAAGAAAGATGTATTAACAGACTACCTTACAGAGGTTTGACAGCTGCTCAAGTAATTAAGCAGCAAATTAAGCAGCAAAAAGTCTGGTTACTAGTGATAGCACCTGAGGGCATGGCATGAAAATGTGTCAGGGGAGGTTAAGGTTAGATATTTGGAAAAGGCTCTTCACCCAGAGGGTGGCTGGGCACTGGGACAGGCTTCCAGGGATGTGGTTATAGCACCAAGCCTGACAGAGTTCAAGAAGTGTTTGGACAGTGCTCTTAGACACAGGGTGTGACGCTTGCGGTGTCCTATGCAGGGCCAGGAGTTGGACTCAATGATCCTTATGGGTCTTTTCCAACTCAGGGTATTCTATGACTTTAAATGCTCTAATGGGCTGAGATAGGTGATGCAGCAGACAGCAAAATGAAATTATAGATGCTCTGTACCACAGAAGAAAAAAACATTGAGGAATAACAAACCAACTGCAGCCAGAGCTCAGCACTATAGGTCCCAGGTGTTTTCCTCCCCAATACCAGAAGAGCACTCATCTACAGTAACTCACTCCTAGAAGGGCCAGGATCCTTCTGAGCAGCCAGGTCTTACCAACAGAAGGCACCAGCTTTTCAAGTGCCATTTGCCCTGATCACACAAACAGCAGCCACACAAGCAGCACATATCTCCACCCACTAAAAAATTAATTTTTCACAGCAGCTGGAGCTGCAGGTCAGCAGATTTACACCTTGGAGCTCAGGAACATAGGATAGGTGGGTATTCAAGGCAAAAAGAGAGTGATAGAAAAAGATATATGACAAGGCAATGGCCCCACAGATATGAGGAGTACCTTCAAAGCAGCAATTCCTCCCTGAACATGAAGGTGATTGTGCCAGACTTTGGGAAATGTCCCAGAAACCAAGAAGTTCATAGTGGCAGGGAAGCCAAGATCTCTGCACAGACAACAGATCTCCAGTTACCAAAGCCAGGTCAGTTGGCTTAGCAACAGGTTATTTCCATGGGGTTTTTTTTGCTTGCTCATTTAATGGCAACATTTTTAATGTGTATCTGTTTTCCCATACAACAGTAAGAAGCCAGTCATTGTGAATTTTTGGTAGCCTCTCTAATCAGAGAGAGTGCCTGTGATGCAACTGGCAAATACAACCCTACCATGCTTTCGACCACTGGGACTCCCAACTGCGACTGCTTGAATCAGTGGTGACACCACTGATGATCTGAGCTTAGCTTTCCATCCTCCTGGGAACCATACTACAGAAGATTGACATTCCCCTTTTTACCTTTTGTATCCAGCCCTGGATGCCTCCCTTTCACCTCTTCCCTCAAAGAGAAAATCATCTGATCTGCTTCAGTTCTTCTGCCAGAGGAGAACATTCCTCCAAACAGCCTGATATTCACAGATGTTGGAAATACATAGTGATACAGAAAGGCAACAAAAGCCTTCAGCCTCTCTGGAAACCTAGCCCACAGCACCAGCCTAACATTGCCTGAAAATATCCCCTCTGACCTGAAGAGCTCAGCTTCACAAAATGAGGGCAGTGGTCATGCTCTGCCTTTGCAACAATGCAGAAATGGCTGAGTTCATGTTTCTCCACAAACCTCCTTGTCTGTGGAACTATATAGACACCAGAAAGACATGTGGCAGGCTGAAACTTGGTGTTTTTCATGCTTCATGTCAAAATCAAATCAAAGGCAGGGAAGTGTACTTAGTTTGGACATATTTTAAGTTAAACAAGCATAAAATATTTGGCAAACTTCCCTTGCTTAATGCAGTATAAACAATTTCCACAGAAAATTTCCCATTTAATGAATGCAGTGAGTAACTAAAGAGAAGGTCACACTCTTCTTGCAGTCTTCATTAAGCATGGGACAGCCCTAGCTTCTGCCACAACTTTAGTGAAGTCCATGGATGACATTAAGTGGCTCATTTGCAACCAGGGCAGTACTGGGAGGTGAAAGGAAATATCCCTGTAGGATGGTAGTTTCTTCTGTAGAACCCAAGTGAAGACAAGCCAATTTTTATCATTACTTTCTGAGGGAAAAAAATAAACTCTGATAGACACAAACCAGAGGCAGACTAAAGGTTTCAGAAGGCAGCCTCTGGCAAATCCAACTGTGGCAGTTTAAGACATTAGCTTGCACAGCTGTCTGCCAGCCTTGGCTGTCCACCTTGTTGGCCAGCCAGAATTATTGCTCCTTTAATAAAGTCAGCAGAAAGAAATACATGCTTGTGCCTCAGCCACTACAGTTTGCAGCCCAGCATATTAGACTGCATTACTGATGATTGGAGAGATCCCAGATTGTATATTGAAGGAGGGAAAGAACAGATAAGTACAGAACAAAATGTCTTCCTTCTAAGCCATGAAAGGCTTAGAAGAAACTTGAAAGGAAAGAGGCAAATAAAGGGGCTGAAGAAGTAATGAAAGATGTTTATTCTCCAGAAATTGATGCAGTATTCTTTGCCGTTGCAAGGGCTGGTTTGGCTATCTACTGCTCCCCATGGGGGCAGGAAGCTGTAGGTGCAAAAGACAAAGCCAGGTCTGCCAGAGTTGTCAGGACTGCTCATGCTCCCACAAGCTCAGAGCCCACTATAAAAGTAGGAGCATCCTACACTGTCTATCTTGGTATAAGGAAGCCCTCCTGACCCTAATATCTGCACTCCTGACACCACCCTCCCCTTCCAGGACTCCCCTGCAGGAATGACATCACCTGAATGTATAAGCAGTCTATTTTTACAGTTCCCAATGCAACCAGATCCTCTGCTCCTACGCAGAGCAGATTTCAGATGTAAAATGCAATGCGTTGAAAGAAATTAAGATAGGAAATTTAGAAGGGACAATAGGTTTTCTTTTTTGATAAAGATTTAAGAAAACCCAGGAAATTCACACGCCCAAAGCATTTATTAAAATATGTCCCCAGAGCCAGCTTTGACTTATGCACGCCAGGAAATCACTGGTAGCATTTGAATACTGAGAAAAAACCTTAAAAGTACATATTGTGTATTGTAGATGTAAATCTCATGTACTAGATGTCCCACTTGCTTTGTTAAACAAAGCTACACTAGACACTACCTGTACTAATGTGCAGGCTGTAGGAAATCTATTAAGGTAACACAATTGGTTTCACCCCAAAGGATTTTAGAAATGGCATGTGATACTGTAGCAATGTAATGTGCCACAGTTAACCAATATAAGGTGCTGCAGGCCATCTGGAAGTTTTGCAGTTACTGAAAGTCTAATACTGTGCAATGAAAGGTTCAGGAACTCAATACAGAATTTTTTGAGTTCTTGGTTTGTTTAGCAAAGAAAGCCAATCTTACTGTTCAGCTCCCCAGTAACTTGGGTTACCTCAGTTTGAAAAAACCTGAAACCAAGCAAACAAACAAAGCAAAAAATACCCTCTCAAAAAACCCCACTACCCGAAGAAGCCCCAAAAGGTCCTTACTGAAAGTCTAACAGTGCTCCTAGAATAAAACTTGCAAAGCTTGCCCCAGACTCTCCCTGCCAAACACTCAGACCCTCTGAGGGTGTAGGCACTTCAGGTCAGACACAGGTAATATACTAGCCCTAGAAAGTTGTCTCACCAAGCTGAAGGGATGGTTTGTGTGTGCTCCTTTAGCCTATGGCAAAAGCAAGATATGGGAAATAATCTTAGCCTGTAATGAAAGATTTACTGCAATCACAACACCCAACAACTTCATCACAGCCTGGGCAAATCAAGCTGATAGCTCCATGTTCCTCTTTGTGTTTTAAGTGCTCCAGCACTTCTAATTCCTAAGCCACTTCAATACAGTAACTCAAAAGGAAACAGTCCTCACCAAAGAGGGGGTAAGTACCTTACTGTGAACATGAACGTCTTCCACATTTGTGCTGATCTTTAAGAGCCTGTGATGAGGCCTTGACACCAATTCTCACCTACTGGGTGAACCATAACCCCCTTACCCATGCATGTATTACTTGTTCTTGCCCTTGGCAACCCCGACACTGTGAAACATGTACACAAACACAGTCAAGTTCCAGTAGTGAACCTTTATACAAGAAGCCTTAAATGTTTCAATCAGCAACATTAAGTCCAGGGTGTGGATGAAAATCAAGTCTCTGAAAGGGACACTGTGGCTGCTTCTTCCCTTTAGCAATGAATTCGCGCTCTAAAGCAAAGGTATCCCAACTTGGGTTGGCATGTGGAGCATCCTTGGTTATGGAGGAGTTCCTGCTGAGGTGTTCCAGCTCACTACTTCATCTCCCCACGTTCAGTTACCAGTGCACACTGTGCCATAAGCACTGCAGGACATGTGCATGACTTGTCCAGTCATCCCTGCTGCGTGATGGCAATCTCAGCCAAAGGCCATGGCCACACTGCACTTCAGCTGTCCAAGCCTAATCCTCCAAGTCCAACACAACTGACTTTCATGAGCCTCATATCCTCCAAAATGCCTTGATGCCAGCACAGCCCTGCTATAAGGGATGCTGTTCTTCCAGTCACATCAATGTTCCATTAAATCTTGTTCTTTCACCTTCTTGTATGTCATCAAACACACCAAGCAATAGTTTGTGAAACACATGCTTTACACCTCTGCGTTCTCCATGCATGGGCTTCACCATGTTTCTTCATCTCACCTAAGTTTTGTATCTTCATCTGAGCCAAGACATTTTAATTCCTCCCCTCCCCACCTCCCTGTCGGAAACCATTCAACTGCAGAGAGATCAGACTATACTAACACTGGGACAGGAGCCAGCAGTATGCAGTGTGCCTGGCTTTTAACAGCTAAATCCTATAAAAAATAATGATGCAAATATGGGCACTGCTCCCCGAGACATCCTAATGCTTTCAACAACCACTTAGGAACACATAATGCTGTTGGATGGGACAGAGGCCGAAAGGAACTAATTTGGGACTCCTGATACTTAACTGTGTGAACACCTGCTGGCTAAGCAAACAGGCCTAGGTATGAAAGCTGAGATAGCTGCACACTCTCCACTGCTGTATCAGATAGCAGCATCCTGAAAGCAGGCGTGAATAGCACTGCATTATCACCTCAATGGGGTCATGGGGTAGAAAGCTCTCCTTTAAGAATCTTACACTTACACAAAATTCTACCAAAACACCATCTTGCAGTACTTAGGCTCAGACCACTACCACCATTTAGGAGACTAAATGAATGTTAGCTACAGGATCTGACTGCAGCACTAATCCAATACCACACAAGAAGTCTGTGGGAAGCCTTGCAAGTCCTGCCAGGTAAGCCCATCCTTAGCTTCTGCCAACAATGGCAATTGTTCCATGACACTATCCTACCATGCACTGCATGAGCAAGGGCACAAAGCCCTTCTCATGCAGAATTAAGCTGATGAATGCTTCTGTATCCACCCTTTAGTTATGGTACCTTGCTTCCATGAGTACATCACCTAGTGCCCTCTGGAATTTGCCTCTGCAATAAATTAACATTTCCCTATTCCAGCAGGAGACCATGGGCAAATCCAGTGGGGAGGTGGAAATCCCCCCTCACCTGTATGCTGCTGGAGGCTTCGAAGGAGAGGTTTTTTGTGAGAGGAACCATGGAGACAGACCACAGCTTCTCTGAAAAAGCATTAATGCTCTCCTGCATCCAAAAGACAGCAGCCAGCAAATGGCTTCTGTCACAGGGTCTGTAGGGAATGTGATGGGGCAGAGAGGAAGGGCACCTCTTTTGCACTCCCTATGCTCTGTTTTGCAATGTTTTCTCTCATGCCTGTAAAGGTAAAAAATTAAAAACTATGTTCACTCTCATCCCCAACATCCAGAGTTATTCTGGGGGCAGAGTTCAGTTTTCAGCTGCCTAAGGGCAGAAGAAAAAGAACAGGGAGCACATACACAAAGCAGCACAGGAGATGCTCACCTTTCTTCAGGGCAGCTCACAGGAAGAGCAACGCACTCTGTAACCACTCCTTTAGATGCATGTCTGAAGGCAGTTTGGCTACAAGTCTAAAAATCACAGCCTGAGAAACAGGGCTTTGTTGCCTCTTGGCAGACTTTTATTCAAAATGAGTTTCAAGCTTGCAGCAGAGCACAGGGTGAAAGCATCACCTCAGGAGAGGGAACTACCTCCTTTCACCTCTTATCACTGATAAAAAAATGTCTTCCAACTAGCTTGCCCACAGAAAAAGTGCATGAGCTCTCTTTATCTAAATGCCTCTGCTGCCCAGTAAAGGCTGCCGTGCAGGAAGATGCCTTAAAGCTGTGAAAGCACAAACCTTCACCCTCACCCATTTAGTCTGTCAAAGATGTGAACCAGAAGGAACCTGAGGCCAAGAAACACAGACAGCCTTCTACTTTCTCTCAGAGGAGAAAAAACATCCAACATCCCTACTTAAAGACAAAGGCACACCGTGCTTGGGGTACTGGCTGGGGAGCACAGGAGCCCCAGCAAGCTTCAGCTGAGGCTGCCTGAGGACAGGTGCCAGCTGGCTGAAGAGCTGCAGTTCAGCCACTTGCCTCCCACAGGACACAAGCTGTGCTGAACACACCTCCTGGCTCCTAGACCAGTCAAATCTCACCTGTGAAGTCAAGAGTGTCGGAAAGCATCCAAATATTGACCTTTAAGTTAAGCATATATTTTAAGAAACTCAAAACCAAGGCTTCAGCTGGTAACAACAACAGCAAATTTGTGTATGAGGGGAGCACCCCTATTGTGAAAACTTCAGCAGCTGCACTTCCTGATGGTGTGTGTGTTAATGTGTATAAACTCCCTAGTAGTAAATTAGGGCTCATAGGGTTTTGCCTTTCTTCTTTTCACAATTTACATTGTCCAGTATTTATGGATTCCCAGTAACATGAAGGTGCCAGTCACCACAGAGTGAGGGAGCACCGGCACACTGGCAAAGGGGATGCATGGAGACCCAGTAGTGAGCAAGAGGTTAGGAAACTCACCTTGCCAGGACTGGAGGAGCTCAGACTGTTCAATTTGCCAAAGGCCAGACTGGCAGCAGTCCTTGTGCAGGCCACAGTTACAGCAGTGGGGAATAGACACACTGGACTAAAGGCTTCTTCTGTTTAGTGGATTAAACAGAAGATTCAGCGTCTGCAGATCAGGACTAGACAAATGCAAGCCAGAAATGAGGTGTAACAGCATGTGGGTAATTAACCACTGCAGCAACATACCAAACACAGTGGTATTTTCCATTTGTAGTAATTTCTTAATCAAGACTAGATGTTTTTAAGACACATCGTAGAGTCCAGAGCAAAGGGAATTATTTAAAAAAAACTAGATATATGGGCTGTATTATGCAAGAGGACAGAACTAAAGCACAATAGCTCCTTCTGGCCTCACCATCTACTAATCTATGGGGAAAATTGCCCCTTTTAATGCCATTGACTTTGGTAGACAGCCATATTTTTAGCAACAAGATATGCTGATGTTTACATGCAATAGTAATAATAGTAAGTTGTGTTACACCCACACCTCTAATCTAAAATTCTCTAAGCTCTTTACCATCACCATGTCAGCAAGCCTGACAACTCACTGGCTGATAAATTGGCTTTATCATCCCCCTTTCATCCAGCTTGTGCTTTTTCAGAGTAGCTAATCATCTGCAAATGGTCACATGGGTACCTTGCAGAAGCTGTCAGGGTGGAAAGCAGCTCAGCACACAGAACTGCCCAGCAGCTGCCCTACTTCAGATGCTCATCCCCAATACAAACTTTATAGCATTCAAAAACTGTATACAAACTTTCCTAGGAAAATTCTGCCAACAAAATACTTTTGAAGAGCAGAAGTCAGCAATTAAAGTGTTAAAAACAAAACAGAGAGAAGAAGAAAGAATGCTTCCTAGTTGTTAAAACAAAATCTTCATATATGACAGAGAGACAAAAAAAAAGTAATTTCCATTAGTTTCCATGACAACCAATGGAAATCACTAACCCATCTTCTTTTCCTTGTCAACCTCTGGCAGACCTGTCAGAGAACGCAAGGGACTGTGCCCTGTGTAAGGTTTTCTACTTAACCAGAACACTGGGAAATCTACATTGCTATAATGCCAAGTGCTCCCCTTACAGCACAACTTTAGTTTTTTTCCTCTGAGATACTAGGGGATGAAGAGATGCTTACTGCTTTCCTGCAAGAGCAAATGCACCCCAGAAGTGCAATCACCTCTGAGACACCCCAGCTCTCCCACTTTATGACCTGCATCTTTCTCTCTGTGGCTTCATCAAAACATTCAGCTACCTCTTTTCCATCTGCAAGCCATTGAAAGTGGCCCATATTAAGCCCTTTTTGCATACCTTTATTGGCTGGCAAGAAATTGCTGTATCACCCAGTAACTCTGGTCTACATTTTGTCTCCATTTTTCTGACTATTGTTATCGTTACTGGCAAGGAAAATGATCCTCTGCAATGCCTGCTGCACCTTCTACATGAGAGCTTTTAAATTTCTCTTAACAGGAATGCATTCAGCTTTATAAACCCTGCTGTGAGGCACAGCACCATCATTATCCTTGTTTTACAGATGTGAGCACCACAGCTTAAAGGAATAAGGTGCCTTGCCCAAAGGCTACATACAAACCATGGTATCATGCTAAGAGTGAGAACAAATTGGTCTGCAAAGAGTCTGTTTTGCATTTTCTTGATGCCCACAGGCTCTGAAAGTGCTTGAACCACAAATGTTCAGTCTGTTGTAGTCCCTACATCCTGCCAAAACCCCACAGCAAATAAGTATTAACCTGAAAAAACCCAAAACATCCAAACCTCAAATAGTTGTCTCTGATTGATGCTGGTTTACTGCTGACCTTGCATCTGCAGCCAGGATGGCCTAACTCACCCCAGCATCTGAATGTGTCCTACTGCACTGCAGAAGAGCTTGGCAGTGATCTGCAAGGAAGTGTTAACATCCAGCTGTTCTCTCATCTCTTTGGGTTTTCAACTGCACAAAGCCAGAAGTGGCCCAGGCACGGTGCTGGCACTATGTGAGTTCATGCTTTTCACATACCACTGTGAGATTTAACATTCACCCAGCATGACAGGAAATCCACAAATAATCCACATTGACTGCAAATATTGCTACATCCTCCATTCTCCCATCCCAGGTCTGTGCTGCAGGAAAGTAACAGGACTGAGCACAGTGGCTCTGTGTGCATGGGTGTGGGTGCACACGAGGTGTAACAAACCAGATTTTGTGCCCCCCAATTAGCTATGCTTTGGCTCAGTTTCCTCCTGGGGGACTGCACACAGCTCTGAGCACCAAAGAGAAGACAAAGCACTGAGTTCAAAGTTGAGCAACAGTAAGTTGTTCTACAAACTGCTTCCTGCAGATTGCTGTCTTGAGGCTGATGGCATTTAGTGCCTATGAAGGTATGAACTACAGTCGCTGGGGAATGCTCATAAATTGCTTCTCTGGCCTGCAGTAAAAGCTGATCTCACACTCAAGCTTTTCTCTCTGGTAAGGCAGTAAGTACTGTACCACCACACCTACTTTTACAAAACTTAGAGAAACATTGTATCCTGCAAGAAATTAACACACCTCAGTAAACATGGCTGAAACTGGCTTTTTTGATTAAAAGTTGTTTGAGAAGGTTCAAAGGTAACACCAAACCCAGAAAAAGATCACATACATCTCTGTTTCCTTTCCTGCATTGACAGGAGGAAGGGAGCTATAAAGAGATGAAAAGATGTGTGCTAAGCACTGAGCTGAGGGGTCCCATAATCTGGCTACATGTAAAAGGTGGAGATAATGGCATGGAGGAGGCACTGATTATCACTGAACAGGGGAGTGTAATTAAGACTGTTGGGACAGAATAAACAGATTAATGGTCTACTTGCTCACAGAAGAGGACTGTGAAGATAAACTTACTAACTCCGAGATATTTCAAAGCATGGTATCGTTTTTCATAGAACAGGAAAGGGGTATCACTTATCAGGGATGTGTAAAACTGGATTCGACAAGACACTAATGGCTATAGTTTGTACAAGCAGCTACTAATCCCAGGGCATACAGCGATACCTTGTAGAAAAAACAGTCTGTTTTTCTGAACAAGCGAAGAATCCCTTCTTAACCTGCTCTTCCTTACCCTTACACATCACCCTCGACAAGCCTCGGTCCCGAGGATGACAGAAAAAGAGGTTTGTGAGAAACCGAGCCTCTGCTGCAACCTGACTCCTCCATCATCCATCCACAGGGCAAATGGAGAGGGAGAGCACTGCCTGAAGATTAGGCTGACACTACTCATGTGGCATTCATTGTCTTAGGACTGGAATACCCCAGAGCTTGCATCATGTGGAGCAAACACGCTATCCTCAGACAGGAACACCGCAGATTTTCTGCCAAGCTGAAGGCAATGCCTCCAACATGAATGCTTGGTCCCTTGCCACCTTAATCTTCCAGAGCCCTGGGTTTGAATGCACAAACTGCAGACCAGAGCTCGGTCACAACCTTTAGTTATCCCTGAGGAATTTTACTCACCCAGACAACTAAATGATCCAGACATTGCAAAAATTCCCCAATGAAATCGCTTCCTCCTACATATAGGAAACGAGACAACAATTCCAATCCCTCATACTTAAGCTTCCTTGAACATAAACATAGAACAGCAGCCAAAATCGGGAGGGGAAAGAAAGTCCCAGAGCAGCAAGAAGTACATATGCAAGGAGTTACATCATGCAGAAGGAAAGCTTTTGGCTTCAGGCTGAAGTTACCAGTGCTTAAATGGCAGGAGCTGCTCTAGCATGGAGGGGCACCTTCCCAGGAACAGTCCTCCAGATCGATTAATTGTCAAGAAAACAGCAACAGGCTTTGCTGTCAAAATCATCCCTGGACAACACAGCCATAGAGGCCAATGTACCAGCTGGCCAGTGTATGCCAAAGCCCATCCTGGTGGATGGACAGAAATTCCTTGTTCTGCCTCTCTGACACTCAAAGCCCCAAAATATCTCACCATGTCAGCAGGGTGACAAGAAAAAAAGGCAGTCAAGGATAGCATTTCCTGATGGCAGGAAGTACACCCAGTCCCTGGACTCCTTCATTAGGTCAAGGTTCACCAATTCATCTCTCCATCAGAGGCAGTTACCTTTGCAAGCCCACTCCTGTCACCCCACTCTTGCTTCCCTCTTATTGAAGACACTAACATCCTCTGCTCCCCTCCAATGACTTGGAAGACTTGAGATCCTTTCGTGTTTGAGTCATACTACTGCCTTGGGTAGCTCCACAGCAAGCCTTTCCGTGACCTCTCTAGGTCTCCTCACAGATACAAAACTAAAGAATTTGTTTCTTGCTATAAAACAATCTTCAAATCACTGTTTTTTGAAAACTTTAATTGTTTGGAAAAAGCTGATTAAGCACTGGAAGCTCCACCAGCATTCATATTCCTAAGGTCTCTTGATTCTGTATCAGGACTCTAAGGGATGGGATCAGAAGGAATATGTACTGGCTAAGGACAATTAGCAGTGGTTAACAAATAGCTGTCCAAACAACCCTTCTGTGCTTGGAGCAAAGTGTGCAAATCCTCTTCTCCTGCAAATGAAATGCAGCAGCTCTGTCTTGGTGAGTTTTTATCTGTTTCTCTCCATTGTTCCTTCAAGCTGGTTTGCTGCTCTTTGCAATGTAAAAGGGAAGGACTGAGGAGAAGGAACAAGAAAAGTTGGGTTCTATGTAGTCCATTACGCAGCATTAAGGTATTTTGAAAAAGTGGTTAGAGGTCCATCTCTGGGACAGCAGTTGAGAGGTTACAGCCAAGGAAAACACTATTTAGCTGTCTAACAGTGGAAATATGGGATTCACTTCCAGCTGAAGTTAACAAGATACTAAACTCCTCCCCAGTCATCCATCTCAAACCCTTTGCTCTTTCCAAGGTATTTGTCCAAGAGGAGCCTCCAATTCGTTTCTAGCTTATAGGCCTCCTGATGCACTGCAAACAAGGTGCAGACGTCTGCAAGAAATTCCACACTGGCAGACTGGAGCATGAATTTGCTTTTCTTCAACACTTACAGGCAGCCTTCATCTAAACCACTACCCCAGGCAACCACAGGGCCCATGCCGACACTGTAATAAGTGACAAAACTACAGCACAGTAGTAAAATTTCACAGAAGCTTATATGAACTTAACTTCTGGGCAGCTAGTTTGCAAGGCAGAAAAGGGACAGCCACTCATTACTGCAGCCTGATGTCTTCAGCCCAGATCAGCACTGAGGCACACTTGAGAAAATGTAGCAAGAAAATGCCACACAGTTGCTGCTTGTATGGAACATTGAAGACTCCGGACTTACCCGCCATTTGTTTATTTACTGCCAAGGAATTGCAGTCAGAATCCCACAGCTGAGGGCAAATACACACTGCTCTAACCAGCTCACACCTAACTGTACACAGCTGTGGCAAAACTTACAATCCCTGGTAAAGTCCAGATGTGTATAACCTCCTGTCTATCACCCAGATGCAGCTGCGGAAGGAAGCACGCTTCACAGCACAACAGCAGGCTGCTCTTTTTGCTTGCTAAACTCAGAGACAACACTGTGAGAGATAAGTAAATCTCTCCAAGGAAGTGCTGGTTAGTCAGATTAGCATAGCTATCACAATAAAGCAGAAGCCAATCTCCCTGCAAAGATAGATGCAACCCAGGTAAACAAGGCATTTCTGGGAACCAATCTCATCTAGCTCACAGGATATGTGGCGGAAACACATACGGTTTATGGGAGTCCCATCAGTCTGGGAAGAGACATCTGGCTGAGATTTGTGACAAACTCTCTTCCATACAAAGCGAAACACTCCCCAGCTCATCTAACACCACACAAGAAAGATCAAAGGTGCCTCGAAGCCTCTCGATGGGTAAACAGCTGTACCAATAACGGCAGCTGGAAAATGCAACAGGAGACTCAGCCAGTCCCTTCCTCCTTTACTGGGAGCCGAGCTGCCTCCTCAGCAGCCCCCAGCAGCAGCCCCCTGTTAATTACCGGCAAGGAATTTGCACTCTGGCAGATAAAGTCATTCACTCAGCCACTGGCGCATTTGCACAAAGCAGCTTGGCTCTGACAGCAGTTCCATCTGAGAAGCAACATTTGGGTGCCACACACATGTAAGTGCTACACGACATTGCGTCTGCTGCAGAGCTTGTGCCACACATGCTGCTGCTCAGAGGTTACAACCCCCTCAGAACTGCCAGGGAGGTTGTTTAAACACTCCTACACGGGGCATTTGGCCAGTGACTCTAGCACAATGAGGTGCTTTGGACAGAACTGCTTGGTCCATCTCCCTGACTCCAGTTCCTGGGACATCTGCAGTGCAGCAGCTGCCTGGTGGCACAGCACACACCTTAAAAAACAGGCTTTGCACAGATGAGCCTGTGCTGTGCTCCCAGAGAAGAATCACTTCTTCCCTGCCTCCCCATTTAAAAGGTGCTTATTGTCTTGAGATGCAACTCCAGCAATGTCTAATCTGGCACTCAAAGGAAGGATTTCAAGAAGGAAGACACCTATCACTACAAAACCAGCTCAAGGAGAAAAAATGGATGAAATCTTTCCTTCCACTGAAGATGTGCTTGCTAGACTAGACCTGGGAAGTCACTTTTATTAAATTATTTTATGAATGTGTTACTGCTGGGTTTTATTGCACAAAGCCAGTGCATATTACAAACAGCCTGAGTTACCCACACGATTGGCACCATGATGCCTTTTCTGTCCATTGTCCTGGCTAAACTACCAGTGAAAGCAGGACTGAACTATTCATAAAGTCACTATCATTTAATTTCAAAAGGCAAACTTCTTAAAATGATGACTTAAATTTAATCCATTTCATTTATTAAGACATCAGTTTTTAGGTTTTGTCCATTGCAAAAACATGGGAAAAGTTTGACTAAGGCAAGCTCCTGATGCTGGCCACACTGTGTGAACAGCCCAGAGGAAGTATACCAAGTTCTTGAAGACCAACTGAATTCCCAGCTCCAAATCCCCTGGTGCACACAAGTGCTCTGCTGGCAAAGGGCACAAGTCTTGGAAAGGGTGAAGAGTTGCTCTCCTTACATGAAAATGCAGCCAAGTCAGATCAAGAGGAGCCAGATCAGATCAAGAGCAAGTTAAGCAAACAGAAACCTCTGCCTTTTCTCTCCCCCTTAACATCCTTTTTCAGCTTTTCATATAAAAAAATTACACTGAGGGAAACGGAGGTCGGATGACAAAAAAATCATCCCAAGGTTAAAAAGATGCAGACGCTGCAGACACCATACTTTTAGAAAAGGTTATAAATCTGCCTCCAGATATTGTCACCACTGTGTTGCTCAGAGTTTATAGTGCCTTAGATTTGTCTGTTCATCTCCTCACAAGTGGGAAGCGGCTGGCCTTCCACTGCTTGCCCTTTTTAGCCAAAATGAGACAAGTCAGATGAAATCATTTATACATAACTCTTTCAAAAGGCAGGCTCATTTGGCCAGAAATGGGTTAAGGATAGTTCAGAAGAACAGCTAAAGACCCCAGAGATTATTCTGAATGGCCAGGAAACTTGCAAGGAGCAGAAGGCAGGCCAGGTCAGTGACCTCTCCTCTTGGCAAGGCTGTATTCAAGAAAGGACTTGTATCCACAGCTCATACCAATATACTCATGCTGGCATAAACCTCTTTGCTAATATCTAAAATTCAACTCAAAGATTCTGAATGAGGTTTAAGCAAAAATAAAACCAAGAAAACCTCTTACTCTTATTGTGAAGCAAGTATCCTGGTGGGACACAGCATGATGCTGGTATAGAAGTAGTCCCACACATCACACTTCAGCCATCAATGGGCAGAGTCAAATAACAATTGGACTCCTCTCTACAGTTAAATAGGTAACTTACTCCAGCAGGATGTGAACAACTGACTGACTTTTAATACATTCAACAGACTTTTCATGCCTCTCCCTTTTCCTCTATCGTGATGGATGCTTCCCAAAAATCACTCCATATGCTTTTGGAGCCCCAGCTGAGAATATGAGTAACTTCACGTCTGTAGCATCCCTGTTAATAGGAGTGAACAGCCACCTCACTGAGTCTGACCCAAGAAGAGAGAGATAAAAGGGGCTGTCTGAAGCTGGTGGCTGGCCTCCATCCGAGGAGCACAGTTCACCGTCTATTGCTCTTGTGACTATTACTGAACCAGGCCAAGAAAAGCTCCCAAGTCCTGGCACGCCTCAGATTTTCCAGTCTGCATGAAGTTATGCCAGGAACATTTACTGAAGCAATTTCTTTCTTTCTTTCTTTCTAGACTCTAATTATGCACCTAACAATGTTGTAGAAATGAATGTTGTACAAGAACCCCAGTACAACTCAGATACGGTTTTGCTAACAAAAGGATTAGAAGCTTAAGGCTCAGCATTAATATTCCGAATGTGCTGAAAGGGACAAAGTGCAAGCTGCAGCAGAAATAGAAGGCATAGAGAGGGTTATCACTTCCAAAATCTGGAAAGGGAAAACCACACAGGAAAATGTCACTGAATGCCAGTGATGCAGTAGAGTAGTAACAAGAAACATCTAGAAGTGGGCAACCATCAAAGCTGTCTCTGAATTATAAGCAGCTCACCTTCAAGCACAGCGCACTCCCTAGAAAATGAGAAGGTCTAAATACCCCAGAGGGTGGGATGCTACCCGTGACTGAACTGATATTCAGTGCTTGGCAGCTACTAGCAAAGAGGAATCAAACTGAACCCCAAAACAAAAGTTGTCTGAAGTGTCCATTTTCCCTGAAACCAGACCCAGACCTCAGTCATCAGTCTCAAGTTTTGTTGAACTTAGACTGGAATCAAATCAAAACGTCCACTGGTTTGCCACTTGGACCATTAGCTCTGAAGCCAGTCATAATAATTCATTTATTCACTCAAGCATGAACTAACTGGTCTTTAAAACCAAGTTTTGAACATGACGGCTGTACATTTTTCTTACTTTTAGTTTGCAGGTGAGACACAGAGACACGACAGTACTTACATCTGGGAAGCTATCCACGTCCTACAAATTAGAGAACATTAGGCAAAAAGCAAGATTTAGCACTTCGACTATGTTAAGGACACCAGTGAGATCACAAATGCAGGGCCAAATATATTTTGGCTGTTTCTCTGGGTTACTGATCCCAGAGGGCTTTATGCAGAGCAGTGTCACTCACCATTATTTAGCTGTCATTATAATTTTTCTTATGGATGCTGTGCACCTCCTTTCTACAGAGGTGCTGGTGCATATTGACCAGAACTGGTTAAGGTTTATTTAGGGCTCCTGAGAAAATGAATAAACATGATTTGGCTTATTCAGGACAGTGTTGGAGAGGATGCATGGAAATACTCACTACATAAGTACGTCACGCTTTGGGAAGAACGTGTATTACAATATTATCATGTACAGGCAAATGTGAAATGCTAGTCCATGCTACAGCTCAATCTCACTCCCCTTGGTTTTAATGACAGCAGTGATCAGAGCTCAACAGCACTGGCTAACAACGACCCTGTCTCACTTATGCTCCTCACCTGGCCGTTGCAGGGATTTCACAAAGAGCTTTGCTCAGGGAGAGAGAGTGACAGCGACGGGCTCCATCCTAAACCCCACTCTTTACCATAACCCGGGCAGCACAGTTCACGGGTGAGAGGCAGAAAAAGAGGGAAGCAGACGTGTTTATGTTTTGGCGCTGTTTTTTTTGGTTTTTTGGTTTTTTTTATGGAGCCAAACTGCGATGCTCTAGGGTGGGTTTCACCATCTGGGAGAAATATGTAGTGAGAAAAAATGCAGGGAGGGAGGATGAGCTGCCCCCCGAGCGGGACTGCTTTCCTCCGAAGGCAGGCTCGGCCTCCCTTCCCAGCCCAGCTTGAGTTCATTTTTCTCAAATCACTTCCACATTTCCCCTGCCGTAATTATCAAATATTTTGTTTCTGACTTCACTTTTTAGGGAGGCCGCCGCAACCGGGAATGCAAGGCACAGTTTGTTTTCTGTCAACAGAGCTGGGGGGGTTGCAGCTGGGGGCTTTCAAAGGTTTTCAATGTCATTGCAATGAAAGAAAAGAAGAAAAGAAGAGCGAGGGAAAGAGCAGGCGGGAGAGAGGTAGGGAAGGATGGATAAAAGGAGGGAGGGAGGAAAGGGGGCTGCCCCGGAGAGCCCGTCCCAGCGGCAGGATGCGGGGATCCGGCCATGGCGCGGACACAGCCCCTCGCCCCCATCGAGGTGTCCGTCGGCCCCTCAAGTTCCCTCTCCGTCCCAGCTGCCACTTTCCCCGTTCCCGGCTGCTCCCTCGTGGGCGCCGCGGCGCCCCCGCTGTCCCCGTCCCGTCCCGTCCCGTTCCCCGTCCCGCCGCCGGGGCCCCGCGCCTACCTCAGCTCGCAGGCGGGCGGCGGCCAGCAGGGCGCAGAGCAGCGGGAGAGTTTTCCAGATCTGCAAGAGAGGGAGCGGGGAGGCGGTGAGCGCGGGCCGGGCCGGGCCGGGGCCA
>VWYI01014021.1:19750-115658 GCA_013399455.1 Anthoscopus minutus | reverse complement strand
CCCCCATCCCTCCCGCCGCCGGCCCCTCGGCGCCCTACGGCGACCTCGGCGGCCTTTGAAGGCAGCGGGAGGCTGAGGGGCGTCCAGGGGACTCGGGTGCCGCCCCACAACACCCGGCTTCACAGCCTTGCCGGTCAGAACACAGGTCCGGGGAGGCTCCCCGAGCCCTGTCCCGGTAGGGGTTCAGGAGGAATGGCGACAGCCGTGCCGGGGTGCGGATACCCGCCAACCGGACCAAGAGCATCCAGCCGAAAGGTCGCAGCCGCCCCTCACATTGTCACGAAAATGGGGAAACTGAGGCATGAGGCATGAGGTGGCTTCTCCACAGGCGGGACTCACTCACCGACTCCCCCACGCTCCAGCCCTAAAGCCACTGAAGTGCTGGCCACAGCTACAGGTGTCGCTACAGGGATGTAGGCAGATTTAAAATAAGGGTTTAGACCCATGTATCTTAGGATCCAAATGTTCTCTGAGCAAAACAGGCAGCCAGGGCACAGTGGCTGAAAATCCCACCTGAAAAGCCTGGTGGTGCTCATTTGCGTATAAATACTTGTGATTGTCTTATTTTATCTCCTCATCTCTGAATTTCAGTAGCCTTCAGTAGCTAGAAGAGGATCTGACAATGCAAAGAGACCCATTGCCTTAGGCACATACAGAAATCTGTCACAGCAAGCAACACTATGACACCATTTGTCAAAGACATTTTCTCGAGTTTTGAGGTTTGTTGTAACCAAAAATGACACTCCTGCTTTAAAATACCATCTCACTCTGACCAAGGGTACCCATAAACTGTCTTCTTGCTTTATTCTGTGCCCTCAGAGCAGGCAGGCACCAAGGGAGATGTTGACGTGCACCCTCATTCACACAGACCAAGAGTATCCCAGCATCCTGCCACAAGGAGAAAACTCTGGGAAGAGTTACCCTAGATCAGCGCTCATCTGATCTGTTCATGGCAGCTGTGCCATTTTTCTGTGCTTCCTCAGGCTCTGCTTCCTTACTCAATTTTGGTTTTAGGACTACTGTTACTAATTTTGCATTTATAAAGCACCCTCCCTAGCAAGTTCTGCTTCTGCCTGTGAATGGTACTAGACTATACATCCATCCTGAAGAGATGTCTAATTATTTCAGTGCTGATTCTGAGCAATGTGGTTTTCATTGCTTGGTTTTAGTTTTCATAAACTCACCTTTCATGATGTACCTCTCTGTTTTGTAGTTATTAATTACCCTCATGATACAGCACAGGCGTAGTTATGGCTCAAATCAGCTGGCCTCTAGCTTGCAGAAGCTCACCCTGCGTCACCCTGAAGTGACTGCCACAATAAGAAAAAACAAATGGCAAATGATAAACACATTTTTAAAGATTCATCTGTTTCTGTGCCCTTGATGTTCAGCTCTGTGGAAGCTGTGTTACATGAGGAGGCTCTCTATTTCCAGAAAGTAAAAGTGACTCATATCAGTCTTTGGAACAGGGTTCTAGCAGGGGTCTCCCAGAGCCTGCATTCCCTCCCTGACACCGCTGGCAGCCTCCTCATGCAGGTGTGATTAGGCACTGTGCTGAATTATGTAGGTCACCGTGAGCATGGGTTTTTCTTCTGTGTACTCAAAGGACTAAATATGGAACAGAAAGTAAAGGATTAAATCTCCCACTCTGTGTTGACATTCAGGTACATGAAAATGTATTTTTTCAGGTTAGTTTCTATCCTGTGTAAATGGGTAGAAGTAAAAACTAAAAAGCGTCTCTCATACAAGCATCAGAAAGGGTGAGCACAAGACAAAACAATCTCATTGCAGATACTAAAGCCTTATTACTGTGTACAAAGGCACACATTTTATAACCAAATATATGATATCTGACAAACTTTTCACTTTTATTCCAAACTTTCACCATTTAAAACTGTAATCTGCAAAGTAACAGTTTGTACAACCTGAGGGCATGACAAATAAATCCGATGGGAATCTTTGCTCTTTTGTGATGGACCCAAAACATGCAGCTTGAATCAGAAGCAGTAGAATAAGGGGAAAGCAAATGCATTTATGGTTGTGTTTTCAAGCTGTGGCCGTAATGGATAAGGTAATTCATCATTGCTGGCTACACAACTGAAGTATCATAAAAATGCTTTCAGCTAAAAGCTTCATTATAAGAGTGAACGATGTTTGCCTGAAATTTTGAAGGCTGCAATGCTCTGGTGGGCCAAAGAAATTGGGAATCATTGCTCTACAGAGAAGATGTTGTTCTATTACATATACCAGTATTTCATTTCTGCTGATCCTTACTTTCCAGTAACTGGTATTTCTAAAACAAACATTTTGTTATACATATGGGATTGCAAATTTTGAGATACATGCTTATCCTCAAGTGGCTGCACAACTGAAATTCAGTAACAAGTTGCCTGAGAAACAGATCAAGGGAAGCCTGGACACATGCAAGTGTACATCTCATGGGTGGATACATTCTCCTGTGTTTAATAAAATGCAGGCTTCAACAGAGGCTTTCTCCATTCTTGGGGCACTGTCAAGATCACTCCCCTGAATCTCTGGCGCCT
This sequence comes from Anthoscopus minutus, assembly GCA_013399455.1. Classification (NCBI taxonomy): domain Eukaryota; kingdom Metazoa; phylum Chordata; class Aves; order Passeriformes; family Paridae; genus Anthoscopus; species Anthoscopus minutus. The sequence goes on along the minus strand of VWYI01014021.1, from coordinate 113,115 downwards.
CATGAGGGTTACTCTGAAGGCTCAGCCTCTCCCTTATTACACCATATACACACATATACACCCAAAATGGTACTGTAAGCCTTGTTTCCCTGGGAAATGAGGCTAAACACGCCCAAATTTACTTCTTAAGCCCTCATCCAAATCTTGTGGCTGTATCATGATATCACCCTCTCCACATTACCTCACTCTTATCCACCACCCACATCCTTCATGTCTCCCCATTTCCCCTGCCATATGAAACATCTGCCCTAAGGGATGGGGTTGTGCTCAAACTGCTGTGATGAAGTCAGTGACTACCCTGCTTGCACTCTGTTTTAGGTTACAGTTCAAGAAACCAAGTTGTTTGGCAAGTGGCCTTGGTGACAGGACAACAGTCTGTCCCACTGAAGAGTAGGAAATTTGCAGCAACATTATTTGTTGGAATTAAGAAGCAGGTTATTAATTTTGTGTAGCAAACCTGTTAAGGTTGTAGCTGAGAACGCTCAGCTGGTGTGGCACCAGGAACATCTATGTTGTCTTGAGCTATGTGAGCAGTGACTCCTCATGGAGCAGACTGCCAGCATCTCAGGAACGGCCAAGGAATGCCTGGGTTTTCATAGCAAAGTCCAAGACCCCAAGACATGAGGGGAAAGCCTGGAGCAGGGTTATACACTCAAAGATGTTGGCATCAGACCCAAATAAACTCTCGGATGACTGCAAGGCCAGTGTGAGGGTTCCCAGAGCTGTAACACATGGATCACATGGACGCCTCACCACCTTCTTTGAGAGCTCAGGCCTGCAGCAGCCTTCTCCAGGTGTCCCCCTGACCTGGCAGTGCTGACTTGAGTCCATAACTACTTTTCTGGAGTTCAATTACTTTGCAGACTGCACTTTGTTAAATACAGATTTTTAAAAAATTATTCTTCTGGCTTTTTTTTTATTTGTTTCATTTCCTTGCTCTTGTAATTTTCTTTCTCATTTCTTGCTCCTGCTCCAGCTGCAGTATTTGTACTAATCATTCTTCCTTAAAACTCTTATTTCAGACCTGATGTAATGAAGTGCTATACCTTCCCCTCTTTTTCTCCCCTAGTAGATGACTTTCTTTTGCAGGTAGTGCTGGGGGAATTGCTGACCAAAGGGCAAACAAGTTTGCCCGTGTGGCTATGTGGTCTGTATAAAATGTATTCTCTAATGGTTAATGCATTTGATAGGCTTTTGGATATTCCATTAGCTAGAGCAGTAAAATGCCTAAATACTTTGACAAGTTGGCCCTAAAACTTTGTTGGTATCCCTTGTTCAAGGTGAGCTTTTCTAATTTCAGACAAGCTCCCAAAGGCAGCATTTCCTCACAGCATTCTTTCAGCCCCAGCACCCAGATGTGATAACCCAGGCAAGCCATGCCCATCAGGAGTGGGCACAGAGTTGCACCCATGTCCAGTCAGTGTAACCATACCCACTCTGCATTTGCCACAGCCGGATCTAGGCTGACTTGATGTTCACGGTACGTCATGGGCTTGAACTATGCTTGGATCCAAGTCATAGTGTAAGAAAGAAAAATCTGTATCAAAGCTTCAGTGTGAAAGAGTCGATCTACCCTCAGTAATGTGGCATGCTTCTGTCTTAAGATGTTCCTCATGCCAGTTCACTCCATGGATGCCAGGCCAGGATGCAGCACTGATAAATACTCATTTTCGACTCTGCTTCTGCATGTGCCCTTTGTAAAGAGGCTTGTTCACCCTGAAGAAGAGATCCAGTTTGGAGCAGGAGGATAGACTGAGGTCTCTTCCAACCTGAATTATTCAATGAACTTGTTTGGACCTTTAAGTACGACCTTAATGAACTTGAAGGTCCTTTAACCTTCAAACGAAAAGCACTCTCACAAAAGAAGTCCTACCTATCCAAAAGCAGTTTGATACAATTCCCTGAAAGTGCTACCTAGGATGCTGCTTTGTCCATGGCCAAACAGCTCAGAACTGCCATGTCCACTAGCTGTGATCTGGAGTTATGGGCCCATGAGAATTACTGTGATTCTTTATGTACAAAGAACGTGTCATGCATCTGGACCAACAGCTGGCATGAAGGAAACAGTATTCCCAGGCAGTCCAATATAATATACAAGGCTGGCCCCCAGCCTGATAGGGAGTAACAGCTATCCTAGCTGCCAGATGTGTTCTTCTACCCTTGTATAGATGATGACTGATCACAGAGATTGGCTCATAGAGGCTGCCTGGCACATCTATCCTGGTGCAGGGGAAATGTAGCTTATCACTTAGATGACCAAAACCCTTATTTCATCCAAACAAAGCAGTCAGATACCTGTACCCACAGTTATTTTGTGAAGTCCTAGCTTATGTGCTACTGCTGCAGTTTGTTGAAGTTGAATCTGACCCCAAAAGCCCCTCAGTTTGATAATGCAACAGGCAATTGCAGAAGCCTAGCAAATTAAGTCTTGGAACTGGTGTCAAGGTAAGGTGAGTTGTCCATTGTACAGGCAGCTGAATGAGCTCATCCAGTTCATAGTAAGGATTTCCTCATGTGTAGTGCTACATCACAAAGCAGGATGCAGGTGCACACTGCCATGAAGAAACACTGCAAGGCAGAGTCCCAGCTTGACTCCACACCTGCTAATGTCACATACACTTCACAGCAAAGACTGTTACATATGATACTATTCTTCGAAAGCGAGGAAATAAACATCACTGCCTTCCACTTCCCCATTATCTCCCTCATTTTGCAGACACATTCACTGAGGAGCTGCTAAGGTATTTCTGTCAGAGCCTAGAGTCAAATCCAGGACTCTTCTGTGACTGGATGAAATTTCAACTACTTTTTCTGCACTGAGTTACTAAGATGTAGCCATATTCCATACAATAATCCAGGCACCTTATCCCCAGCAGACTACTGCTGCAGAGCAAACAGTTATCTGCCACCAGAAAATCCTGATTCACACAATTAAAGGCACTTTCTCCATTAGCTGAAACAGTAGGGGGTTTGTGCACATGAATGTAGCAAGAAATCAACCCAAGATGTCTTGAGCTCAGGCACAGGCCATTATAATCTCTCAGTTATATTGCAACAAAACACAAGTGTTGCAAATGCCACTCACTTGTCTAGCCTCTCAATTGCTGCTGTCATGCAGGGGCAAGCTTAACATTTGAATGAAATATCCAGAAAAAATTCCAGGAGGTGTGCTGGCACCTGCCATCCTGCTGTAAAGAAGCAGGCACTTTCTTCAGCAGCCAAAACTCATCACTTGTGGCTTGGCTGGGGGCCCTATAGATCCTGGCTACCAAGTCAGAGTGCCAAGTGCTGGAAAAGCCAGTGGGCATTTCAAGGATTAATATGAACGTCACAGGAGGTGCTGGGATGTGTGCAGCCAGCCCCTTCTTGGGAGGGGCAAGGACACAGAGGTAATGAGCCTACTGAGGTGTGGGAAGATTTTGTGTAGAGGCTTTTATATGCCTCAACACCACACAATCCATCTGCAAGATATGGGACCTCAGAGACCACTGAGGTGACCCTCCACTGAGCAGTTTTGTCTAAGGTTTTCTCCTAATCTGTATAATCTGTCCACAGCTGTGTGATAGCAGAAACTGAGTGCACGCCAAGATGCCACCAATCCATTTAAACAATTGCCACAGCAGCAGATCCTGTCTCTCAGCAGTGCTACAGGCCTGTCAGAGTACATCTCAAACTCAGGTTTTGTAATTACTTCCTCCTTACCCTTACATTATATATGTACAAAAACCTCAAAGACTGTGCTAGTCACTTCTATGGTCCAGAGGAGAGAGGTTCTCAGGTTCTCCCACCCACTCTGAATAATTTTGCTATTCTCATCCTCCAAGGATGGGCAACCTGATATCATAGAACATGATCACATACACGTAGCTCTCAGTCCCAGCCTGTGGCAGAGCCTGGGATACTTGCTAGAAGGCATTCAGGAATTTGCTGCCCAAAATGCATTTGAGCTATGTGAGATGTGCCTGGGTCAGTGGGGACTGGGTGTGGAACAGAATCTCTGTGAGTCACCAGGGGGGTCTGTGAGACCTGAAGGAAAGGTCGACACGCCCTTTTTTAAGTACAGACTGCTGCAATGTTCTGTACACAGATTCAGGATGTCTGTTCAGATGGTGCATATGAGAAAGCTTGGGAGTTGGCCATGTAAGTTTGAACAGCTGACCTAAAACATAAACACGAGTTCAGGGACTCTTATGAAATGAGAAATTATGCTGCTAAGCAAGAAAATGTGCAATGTGTTAGTAAACACAGTTCACCCTAGAGACCAGCTCTTGTCATTGCTTAGCAATGCTATGAAATCATATATTCCCCTCCCAGCCCTGGGCTAGACAGTGGAAACCAAGGGATTTTAGTTTTCCTTCATACAGAAGAGCAATGCCTGTCTTTAACCAGAGCTATCATTCCCTAGGAGATGCTAAGCACCCTCAGCCCCACTACAGGAGATGGCAAGTGCAGTTGCTGAGCACCTGAAAATAATAGGTGGTAAGTTTGGAGAAAGTGTCTGACCTTAGACATCCAGATTTGAACATGTTGGCCTTTAATTGCTGCAGCCAAGCTGACCCAGTAGGTCAGGATTTATGCCAGACCTTTTACGTGTAACAAGAGGATAAATAGCTGTAAACAAAGCCAATTCAAAGGAAAAGGTCACTGCTTTCAACCTTTGTGAGAGAAAGCTTTTGAACTGGAAATGTTAGTGATAGGAGGCAAAGTGAATAAGAAGTTGTGATTACAAAAAAGTTGTGATTACAAACTGAATGAGCTATCCCAGAAGAATGGAATCTGGGAGAGTTGGATGGGCAAGCTCAAATGACATACTCTTCTGGGCCAGTGCAGCACTGCAGTGACCACTGAACAGTGTTGGAAAGCAAGCTGAAGGAGATGAGAGACACCTTTCTGGAACAACAGAGTGGAGAAGATTAGCAAAGCTAGCCATAAGCATAAAGGAAGGATAAAAGCACCATTGGAGGGCTTGGAAAGAGGGACAGATTCCAGCTGAATGGCACAGATTTGGAGGGGCCTGCCTGGCTCTGAAAGGCTGAGGGAGGGGATAAATTCATGGTGGAAGTGTGACATCTTCCCAAATCCCATCTGGACATCCAACACTCACAAGTTCATTAACTTTAACAATAGCACAATCCTACCTTTAGACAAGGAGTGTGTTACTGGATCTGAACTTCCTTCTCTTTTAAAATGTCTATATCCACAACTTCCCACAGCAAGATGTACAGCTGTTTAACGTAGCATTGGTAGAGACCAAAATGCTGAATAAAATCTGTCCACCAAACCCAGATCTCCAGCATATTTTACAAGTTTGCCTCTATCTTCTTTTAGTGAGGTATGAGTTCATCTGCTCCAAACAAAACAACTGGCTTGGCAGTTTTGGCTCCTGTGGGTACCTATTCCAGTTTGGGGGGAGCAACATAATGGCCAAGTGACACAGGCAGGTCTGGATGGAGATGTGCTTTGTAATTCTGTGCCCATGTAAATCTGTACGTGATGCACACAACATCTGTCCAAATGCTCTGAGGCAGTTCTTTTAGAGGACTTTTCCATCATCCCACTCCCCAGGAAATGCAAACCTGGGAATGGCATGGCTCTGAGTTAGTGGGTAGCCTGGAAATGAAAAATTAACATAAACTGTGAGTTTACATACTTCTCACAGCCATTTATGGCCTTGTCTCAGCTTAAATAAAAGCCATGGTCCCTGGAAAATTTGGGCCTGTCTGTCAGCAAGGCATTCCAGAGAAAACATCACGTGTTCATTTCACGAAGTGAAATAAGATCTTTGTTCTGCATGCTTTCCCTCCTCCCCACTCCCCTTTTTCTGAATGAGGCAGTTTTGTCCAAGGATTACAAGCCAAAGTTCCAATCCCTCACAGACGTTTTCCATTATCAGAGCTGCCTCTTGTCCTTCAAATCATTTTCCACAGGACTCCTGTAACTGGGTCTGGGAAACAAAGCCAAAAGCTCAGAAGAAAGGACCCTATTCCAAGCTGCTGACAAGACTGAAAAATGCTTAAGGGTGTTGCTGGGACCACACAGACTGAAGCATCCTCAGCAGGGGAGCAGCTGAAAAAGATGCTAGTGGTGGGAGGAGGCTCACTGTACTGCACAGGCACTTAAACAGCTTGGTAAATTAACTTTGATGAGGTACAATCACATCGTGTGTGGAACTGACTATAGAGACTGGTGGTAGACAACAGTGACTGATGATTAACTCCACAGCGTACAGTACAAAGGGCCTTTGTGCTGCCCCTCCTGAGACTTACTCATATTTTGTGAGCTGCCTCTGTCCAGGAGTCAAATTGCCCCTGCTATAGAAACTACCAAACAGGGTTGGAGGAAGGGAGGTGTTGGGGGTTAGGTGTCCTTTTTGTGCTCTTTCTCAGCTAGTGGAATTTTTCCCCATTTAGCTGCGAGAAAGCCTTGATGGTTGGTACTTCTTAGGTGCTTAAAAAAGACAAAAAATCGGCTGAGCCCAGGTGGCAGCNCTTCACACCCCCTGTCCTGCCGGACGTGCTGCAGCCCCAGCTGCCACCGCGGAGCTGCTGATCCATCTCATCCACCAGCCCGGGATTCCTGCTCATCCCTGCCATTCCAGCGAGGTGTTTCCCTCAGAGCCCTGCAGGAGCTCCAGGACTGAGTGCCAGCTGAGGGGTTTGTGAGGCACAGCCTCTCCTCCACTTTTCCTGTCTCGGCCAAGACGGGCTCCCTGTTTTCTGTTCCGTTGTTAACACTGTAGTTATTGTTGTTGGTTTACCTTATTATACATATTAGTAAAGAACTGTTATTCCTATTCCCATATCTCTGTCTGAGAGCCCCGTGTTTTCAAAATAGAATAATTTGGAGGGAAAGGGTGGGGGCTTACATTTTCCTTTTTTTTTTCTTTCATTTCAAGGGAGGTTCCTGCCTTCCTTAACAGACACCTGTCTTACAAACCGAGACAGGAGGGAAAGCACAAGAGAGGTTTCCTGTTTGGATTCTTCTTCCCCCCAACCCCCACTAAAACGCCATCCTTTGCTGGGGGTCCCATATGTATGGAGCTGGACCACCTACTTACTGCACAGAGCCAAGCAGCTTCCTTTCTGCAAACAGAAACCAGCTACTGGAATGGTATCAGGCTCTGCTGTGCAGATTCCTTGTTCCATTGAGCTCAGCTGCAGAGGAGGTCACCAAGCTGGAAGGACCCATCTGAAGAACTCACAAAGCTCCTTTCTGCATCCTCACATAACTTTGCCATTCTGGCTCTTGGAGACTTCTGCTGAAGTTCCTCCAACCATCATGATCTCATCTGCCTTGAGAAAGAAAATCTCCGATTCCTTATTTCCTATTTGCAAGAAAGTTAAGGTGGCACTTGATGAGAACTATCCAGAAATGAAATCAGGTTCCCTATATGCCCCCTTCCCTCCAACTCAGCTCTAGGAAGTGAAATAAAGCTACAGCAAAGATGTCAAACAGGTACTCACAACCACGGCTTACATTGCCAGGACTCCTCTGTCAGCATCCTAATGCGAAAGAATTCCGTGGCTTCACAAGCAGGGACTGCCCTAGGACAAGGGAGGTCTGAGTGGTGGTATTGTTTTCCAAATGGCTGTATACTGCATTTTATCAGGATGTTCTGGGAAGCAAAACATATAGGCAGGCCTGGCTTCCATGATCAAATCCATGATCAGACCCCTCATGACCCCAGGACCAGACCTCGTTTCAACTGGCTTGATGTGTGACTTTTTCCTCACTTGAAAGCCCCTTTCCTCACAGAAAGAAATTTCTGGTGTCTCCCTTTTTGCCATTCTAAGCCTAGATACTTGTCTCACCAACTCCATATAAGCTCTGAGCACCTGGTTAGATGGTGAAAGATGGAAAGAAACTGTTTCATTGCCAGCTGTTTGCAGAGATGAACTGAGTATCTAAGGGAAGTGGAGATGAGCTGAGCACCTCTGCCAGGCTGGGACTATATGTGGGTTTGAGCAGTCCTGCAGAGTCACAGAAATGCCAGCCTGGAGGGGATCTTGATGGCTGTGTGATTCAGCCTCCTATCTGAAGCAAGGGTATGGCCAATGCTCATTTGGTTGGCTGTGCCTCTGTCTCACCAAATCTTGAAGATCTCTGCAGATGGAGACTCCACTGCCTTTCTGGCCACTTGCTACAGTGACACACCACTGTACTAGGAACCTGTGTTTATCCTCCCTAAATTTATCCTCACCTCTTCTCACATCCCCAGACATCTGTAGGGGTCTCCATATGCAGGAGATCAGTGGTCTGAAATGGAGCTGTTGACTGCTCTGAGAAATTTCCTGGACCTGGACAGATCTTGGCCATAGACAACCTGAGTCACTGATGAAGTCACTCTGGCATTACACTCTACTTGACATGAGGAGTTAGTTTGAATATAGGCTATGGCTAAAAAATAGGAATTATGGTAATTACATAATTTTCATTAATACAAATAATATTATGTAATAGTAATATGTACTAATACACATTAATAGTGTAAACTCGCTGCAAACCTAAAAATAATGTAAAATGCTGACTGAAAATGTATAACTACATTAATCCTTTTCTACAAACTCTCCCACTTGCATTTCTTTCGTTAGTGGTGGGTAAATAGGCATTCAGCTACACATAGACACCTTCTGCTCCTATTCTGCTCTGATCTGCCATAAGGTTGGTTAAAGGCCTTTGTTTTTTTTGAGCACAGATACAGCAACAGCAGGAAAAGCTGGCAAATTTAGATGAGACTAATGGTACACTGCTTCACCTAGCTGATTCTCTCTCTCCTTTGGGGGTCATGCCTTGTTCATTCTTTTCTTGCATGCATTATACTGTAATGGTAAGGTAAACAAAAGTAAAAACAACTTGGTTACATTGTTCAGTCAGAGCAAAAATCAGACATTTTCCCCAAAGCGATGCTGTCTTTTTCCTGTCTGCCAAGAAATGCTGCAGCTCCCTCAGCTGAGGCGGTACAAGGGCAGGGGGGTCACAGCTGATTTTGCTTCTGGGCAGAGACTGAGCTTCTGTAATTCTCAGAAACTCCGGACTACTTGCAGATAGCAAGACAGCAGAGGGCACACTGCAATCACTGCAGGTATGGGGGCTCGGGAGCAGCCCGAGATTCCTCCACACAGCAAGAACACACAGATGTCTCTGATGTACCTATGCAAGGAAAAAGGGAAGTGTGCCATCTGGACAAGACACAGCCCGGAAAAAGGGTAGGGAAGAGAAAGAGAAGTGGGAAGCAGCGGTGCCCCAGCTGAGGGGACAGCACACAGGCAGGCAGAGGTCATGTATGGAGCTCCTGAAGAGCAACTGGTCATTTGGGGTTTCACTGCAATGCAAGGGACAATATGAAATAACTTTCCATGTCCTGCAGGTTCAAAGCATTTCAACTTGGCAAGACTCACATCTGTCCCATCTTCCAAAACAATAAAGTAAAAAAACCCCCCCAAATCAACAACATCACCACCAAATCCCCATGCTGTGATATCAAATGGATCGCTGCCCAAAACTGTAGTGGAGTTCAAGCTGTTTCTGAGAGGGAGCCTCTGGAAATGGTTGAGCTGGAGGAAAGGCTGCTGCCTGTATGCAGACAGCATATCCCACTGAGGTTAGTGGGATGCAGATGGGTGTCTGCTGCCCCACCACTCCCGGTGGTGTTGTGAGCCAGCCCTAGACTCCCAGTTTGACTCCTTCATTCCTACCTTGTCCTGGTCCTTCCTGTACTCAGAGCTGTTTCCTCATTCCAGTCCTCTTTGCTTTCCAGTCACTGCCTCCTCTCCTCATAACTGTTCCCTGCCTGCTTTCTTTACCTGCCCCACAAAGTATCTGCCTTCATCTTTGGGGTTCAGCCTCTTTCTACTTCTCACCACCATTCCCTCAAACATCCATCTACTGATCCTAGGCTCCTTTGGCCAGTCACCCACCCTTCCCAGTCTCTTTCCTCAGGCTGTCCACAGCCCTTCCACCTCAGCTGCTTCTCTCTGTGCCTCCTCACCCTCAGTCTTATCTCCCTCAGAGCTCTAGATCCTACAGTTCCTTTACTATATGTTCCTGGTCACTCTTCGCTACCCACATCACTACCCTGTTTCAGGTCCTGGAGGCTTGTCCCAGTATAATCCATTTCCTTCCCATCTGGTCCTCCCCACTCTGCATTGCAGGTAAATGTCTTTCCTTCCTGAGCTGCTTGGGCAACAGGCAAAGGTATCAGAACAGCACAGAAATAATGGACTTCCTGCCTCCAGTTGGGAAACAAATGGGCAAACTTGTCCATCCTGTGAATAAACTCGTGCTACTGCCCTCATCAAAATCTAGGAAGATCAAAGCAGGTACCCACACACCCATCCAGCATGTGGGAAGTGTTGGGGCCATGGCAGTGGCTTTTAACTGATGTGACAACATGGAGATATGGACATTGTGCCCTCCTCAGACACGGCTCCATTTTATCTTCTCATGATTTATTATTTTTCAAACAGAAGTACTGCTCAGTAGTGGAAATGCCCCATTTTAATGTGTGTGTGTGGAAACATACTAAAGCAAAGCCCTCTTAAGACAGCCAGATTTGTGTCCTTGGAAAAAGCAATAGATGCTCTGTGGAGAAATGTACAACCTTGTAATTTCCTGATGGGAGATGAGAAAGACCATGAAACCTGGTGGCTCCAGTCCTGCATTCCTAATAGTGGTAATTAACTTCAACTTGACCTTCCTGATGGACAGATAAAATTCCACCAAATCTTTTCATCATTTCACAGAGTAAAGAGAACACAAGATAAAGCCACTTGTTTCCCTTCCATGCTGCTGGTACAGCTGATCTCAGTAAAATAAAGGCAGAAGGAAATAGGCTGGAGCTGGGAAGGCTGAGTACAGCAGGAGGGGAAAAAAAACTTGTGGCTAAAACATTTGGCCAAGGCTGAGACAAGGTAAAGGAAGAGAAAGAGAGGAGAGGCATTTTTTGAGAAACATACAGGACTCCATCTGAAAAAATACCTGCTATTTCTCCACCATAGCTCCTTTTAGAGCATTTTCTGCAAAAGAAAAAACATTCCAACAGGCACATTATTTTCTTTCCTTAGAAATCTGACCACTGGTAGAGCCAACAAGACAACCTCTCTCTTACAGTGTATTACAAAACTTTGCCCTGGCTGCCAAACATTCACCGTTTATTTGTACTGAAATTTTCCATTCTTGCTTTCCATCTCAGACATGTATTTCCTTTGAAATTCTTACAGAAATAGCATCCTTGTGTTCTGAAAGGGGCTTGGGAAAAGAATAGCTTTAACAGTGCAGATTTGTTTTTTCAACCATTCCAGAAAGGGGTAGAAATTAAGGGAGCTGAAGCAAGGACTTTAGATGAGAGAGAGGACCCAATCCCTTCTTTTTTTTTTTTTCTTCTTCCCACCAGATCCTTGGCTGACCTTATCAGACCCCTCAGGAAACTGTTTGAATTTATCAGCACAAATACCAGTCTTTCTGGGCTACAGCTAGCTGATTCCTGTGGTAAACTGGTAGAAATAACTAGCAGACCTTGGCTGAAAACTGGATCCTGATTTCTTTGATTTTACACAGGAGCTCCTAAAACTTGGCAGCCTAGTACATTCCTTAAGATAAAAAAGAAATAAAAGAGCACTCTTCCCACCATTTAATGACTTTCCTCTTTCTTGCAATTCTTGCAGTGTTGCAGCAAGACTATGAAATGTGGTAGGGTACATAAGTCAGGAAAAGTTAACTTTTTGTAATATGGTCTCATGAAAATCCATTCAGATTTTGGCTTTAAGTACAAAATGTCACAAATTTTCATTTCCCATCTGTGACTGGCATAGTGCAGCTTGTGGTTCTGGCCACTTGCCATAACTCCATGACAGTTTTATTGCCATGTGTAAGTTCTAGCCCTGTGTCCTGCCACTTTCCAGAGAACTTTGGTCCAGCTGATCTATTGCCAGCTAAGATGTGGCCAAATGTGATACAGGAACACTCTTTGATTACTGATGCCTAGGTGTGTGCATATTTCTCCCTCAGATGAAGTGTTGAATTACTAGAACACTGGCCCATACTATTCTTGTTGCCAGAACAAGGTGGCATGAAGTAGATGAGGGGACTACAAAGTGAGTAAAAACCAGGCTGGACAGGTGAACTCAAAGTGTAGAGGTCAACATTCCAAAATCTAATGGGAAAATGGGAAGCCACTTAGGAGTAACATTCCTCAAGGGATTAAAACCATTTAACATCCTCATATACAGGAGAAAAAAGAGGCAGAGAACACCTTGAAGAGTTCACAGATGATACAAACTTGGGTGATTGGTGTTCTGGAGGGCAGCGCTGCCATTCTGAAGGACCTAAATAAGCTGGAGAAAAGGGCTGGCAGACATGTCACCAAGTTTAACAGTGACAAGGGCAGAGTTTTGCAGTCCTTACCAGTGCAGGCTGGCTGCTGACTGCCCAGGAAACACCTCTGCAGAGAGGCTTTAGGGTCCCCAGGGTCTATTGATTGAAATCAGAAGTGCACTCAGCAGGGTAATGCTGAACTGCAGAAACAAGAGAGAAGTCAAGGAAAGGGATTACTTCCCTCTGTTCAACACTCATGAGGCTGCATCTGGAGCATTCTTTCCTATTCTTTTCTTCCCAGAGTATGAATGAAATTAATATACTAAGTGGGGTACACCAAAAAAACAAGGAGTCTGAAGCACTTAATGCAAAAGGAAAGACTGAGGAACCTGGGTTTGCTTATCCTGGAGTAAAGGTAATTGTTGGGGACTTGCTGTCTTTGCCTAAAGGCAGGGTTATGGGAGCCAGATTCTTCATAGGGGTCTAAGCTGAAAGGATGAGAAGCAATGGACACAACTGTAGCAAAGGAAAATGCCAATTTATAATCTGGAGTGACAATTGCATACTTCTACTCATTCCCCTTGTGTGACATCCATTCTGGGATGACATCCTAGACTCTTTCATCTTGGTGACATCCACCCTCTGGACCCTCTTTTCCACCAAATCTGTCCTCTAAAACCAGTACCTGAGACATCTGAGCCCTCTCAGTTAAGTAACCCCACTCTGCAGGAGCTCACCCTGCTGATACCTTGTGGGTCAACCCTCCAAAGACACCACAGCGGGACTGAAAGCAGCACAAGTTTCACAGAAGAATTATTTGAGTTCACTGAACCATTTATTTTCTCAACATCCTAAAATGTTAAAATTACAGACCCTTGAAAACATCTCAAATCCCATGAGATGCTGGTATTTTTGGTGAGACTTGTCTTCTTTTGCAAATGCATATTGGATGTGATGTTGGTTAGCCTACCTTCAAAATTAACTTTTCTCCTCTCTGCACGCTCTTGTTCCAGAAGGCAATAGCACAGTCCTGATATCCATCTTCCTGAAACTGCAAAAGTGTTGTATTTTTCTTCTGATGGGCCAAAAATTAGGTGACAGCTGGGACCAATACAAAATATCATGTGGTGTTCAAAGGAAAGATAAAAACATTACCTCTTCCAACACCTGTTGTAGATTATGACCTAGTCTTGCTTCAGTGCTTGTTTGTCCCTTCATAAAAGTCTAGGAAATTCAGGGACTTCATGCTGGGCTTTCTGAGAAACAGAGGAGTAGGCCAAGGTTTTCTTTTGTCTTTTAGTCTTTGGTTCTAGCTGGGTCACATTTTCCATTATTTCATCTGAAACTGCAAGTTTCTTCTTTAAATTAATGAATGTTAAAATTCATAGAATCATTTAGGTTGGAAAAGATGTTTAAGATCATGGAGTCCAGCTGTAAGCCTCCCACTGCCAAGTCCCACTAAGCCATGTCCCTGAACTGCAGTGGTCAATATCTTGTCTCTAATACTTGGTACCATATCAAACAGCAGAAGTATTGCACACATCTGTACACCAACAAGAGGAAATGGGATCCCAGAATCTCTTGCTGAATGTCTCTTAAAATTTACCTTCCCATTTTACATCCCATCTACAAACTGGAAAAGCTCAGAGCATGACATATGTTGTTGCCATCTGATTCAAATAAGGGGCAGCTGGAGGAGGCAGTGGACAGAAGAGGAAGAGCTTGACACTGCATTTGAATTCTGTTGTGTCTTTTAGTGAGCACAGCTCTAGATGATAACAATCAAGGGTACAACTCTGTGTGTCTTCACCAATAGCTGACTCCCACCTCCTCACAGTGTGCCCCTACCCTCCCAACTCAGTGGTCACACAGACAGCACTTGATATCCCAAGGACTTCTCCTGGACCCTCTCACCCCACTGTCTTTGCCTGATGAACTGCAGACACCATTGTAGGCTGAGTGAATGTTGCTTTTGTGGGATTTGACATATTGCCACAGAATTTGGTAGGTAATGGTGTAGCTAAACAGAACCTGCCTTTTGACAGTAATTCACGACTGTGGTATCTCTTCTAGAGAATACATCAGTTGTCAGTTTCTGCCAATAACTAACACAAATTCTGATTCATCTCTTGCAGTACTCTTTATGGTCTGGCCACCAATGTCCATATTTCCCTCTACCTGTGGTTTCACACCATGCCAAAAACTTATACTTCCTTTTCTATTTTTTTATGAAGCATTATAGCAAAACCCCCCTTTACTTTTTTTTTTTTTCAGATCCATGCTCCTAGGAATCATTGCTTCTCCTTATGTTTCATCCTTAGTCTTTTCTCTGCAGACAATGTTTTGCTTATCCGAAAAGTCTGCAATAGCCAAGGGAGCTTGTTATTTGTTTGGGGTTGGGCGTCCTTTTTTATTTTTGTATTCTTTCTCAGCTAGTTGAATTTTTCCCCATTTAGCTGCGAGAAAGCCTTGATGGTTGGTACTTCTTAGGTGCTTAAAAAAGACAAAAAATCGGCTGAGCCCAGGGGGCAGCGGGGAAGGGGAGTGGGGCTTTTTTGAGTCCTTCTGCGGGGGAGCGGGACAGACACTCTGGGAGCTGTTTCTGCTGGGAGAAGAGGATTTTGCCATCATCCAGACTGAGCGGCTTCTTCTTCTTCTTCTTCTTCTCCTCCTTCTCCTTCTCCTTCTCCTTCTCCTTCTCCTTCTCCTTCTCCTTCTCCTTCTCCTTCTCCTTCTCCTTCTCCTTCTCCTTCTCCTTCTCCTTCTCCTTCTCCTTCTCCTTCTCCTTCTCCTTCTCCTTCTCCTTCTCCTTCTCCTTCTCCTTCTCCTTCTCCTTCTCCTTCTCCTTCTCCTTCTCCTTCTCCTTCTCCTTCTCCTTCTCCTTCTCCTTCTCCTTCTCCTTCTCCTTCTCCTTCTCCTTCTCCTTCTCCTTCTCCTTCTCCTTCTCCTTCTCCTTCTCCTTCTCCTTCTCCTTCTCCTTCTCCTTCTCCTTCTCCTTCTCCTTCTCCTTCTCCTTCTCCTTCTCCTTCTCCTTCTCCTTCTCCTTCTCCTTCTCCTTCTCCTTCTC
Organism: Anthoscopus minutus; assembly: GCA_013399455.1. Taxonomy (NCBI): domain Eukaryota; kingdom Metazoa; phylum Chordata; class Aves; order Passeriformes; family Paridae; genus Anthoscopus; species Anthoscopus minutus. The sequence goes on along the minus strand of VWYI01014021.1, from coordinate 97,736 downwards.
CTTCTCCTTCTCCTTCTCCTTCTCCTTCTCCTTCTCCTTCTCCTTCTCCTTCTCCTTCTCCTTCTCCTTCTCCTTCTCCTTCTCCTTCTCCTTCTCCTTCTCCTTCTCCTTCTCCTTCTCCTTCTCCTTCTCCTTCTCCTTCTCCTTCTCCTTCTCCTTCTCCTTCTCCTTCTCCTTCTCCTTCTCCTTCTCCTTCTCCTTCTCCTTCTCCTTCTCCTTCTCCTTCTCCTTCTCCTTCTCCTTCTCCTTCTCCTTCTCCTTCTCCTTCTCCTTCTCCTTCTCCTTCTCCTTCTCCTTCTCCTTCTCCTTCTCCTTCTCCTTCTCCCCTTCTTCTTCTTCTTCTTCTTCTTCTTCTTCTTCTTCTTCTTCTTCTTCTTCGTCTTCTTCTTCTTCTTCTTCTTCTTCTTCTTCGTCTTCTTCTTCTTCTTCTTCTTCTTCGTCTTCTTCTTCTTCGTCTTCTCCTTCTGGCCCTCGCTCCCCTGTCCTGCCGGACGTGCTGCAGCCCCAGCTGCCACCGCGGAGCTGCTGATCCATCCCATCCACCGGCCCGGGATTCCTGCTCATCCCTGCCATTCCAGCGAGGTGTTTCCCTCAGAGCCCTGCAGGAGCTCTGGGACTGAGTGCCAGCTGAGGGGTTTGTGAGGCAGCGCCTCTCCTCCACTTTTCCCGTCTCGGCCGAGACGGACTCCCTGTTCTGTTCTGTTGTTAATACTGTAGTTATTGTTGTTGGTTTACCTTATTGTACATATTAGTAAAGAACTGTTATTCCTATTCCCATATCTCTGTCTAAGAGCCCTGTGTTTTCAAAATAGAATAATTTGGAGGGAAAGGGTGGAGGCTTACATTTTCCTTTTTCTTCATTTCAAGGGAAATTCCTGCCTTCCTTGACAAATACCTGTCTTACAAACCAAGATATTATTCCTGTGCGGATCACTCTGCTCTCTTTGCTTCCTTTTAAAATGCAGCACATCCCACACTTTGCTTTTCTTGCTATTTTTGATAATTTAAATGTAGGGACTGTTGAGTGTTGGACTATCAGTATAGATTCCTTCCCCAAGCCCTTCTTTTCTCCTTTTCTGTATGAAATTTCAAGGAGGATGTATCAGAAGAACGTGTCTTTCCCTGATTAAATTTTCCCTTCCAGTTTGAATCTTTCTCATTTTTGAGAAAAAGAGTTTTAGAGATTTTAATACAGGAGCATAAGGCTTGTGAAAAACATCTCCTAAGAGACTGCAAATTGCTTGTAATGTTAGCCTGTGGTCCAGCATCGTGCCAGAGAAAACTGACATCCAAACAACGGCAAACAAGAACTTCTCCAGGAATTTCATTTTGCACCATTGGCTTCAGCTCACCCACAAACTACCAGAGGTCCTTCCTGCTACTTTAACTGTCTGATGTGGTATTTTCCTTGCTTTGGCCGATTTAGCCTGATTTCAAAGCAACTGCTTTGGAGATCTTGTTCAAGGTTTTCTTGACACTATCCCTTCTTAGTCTTCCTCATTTATATCCTTTCCCAGTTCATGAGCCATGCATTTATGCAGCTCATGGTATAAATCTTGATAGGTATGTCAATATTCCTTGTGCAGTTGCTGACTTTGAGAGGAAAGCTGCTGCTCATTAGCTGCTTTCTTTACTTTGAATCAAATCTGATGTCTCATCTTTCTGCAGCATGGACAAAATAATTCAGTTTCTTTGCATGGATTTGCATTTTGCTTTGATTCAATTTTAGGCTGCACTCTCTGCTTCTTGTAGGTAATCTTGTTAGTTCTGGGGGGTTTTGTCATATTTTTCTCTGAGTTTGTCATTCATAAGAATGTCATCAAAAGTGACTCCTGCCCTTCATCAGTTTCATGTTATTTCAGGAATATTTTGGGAAATATCTCCAGCATAGGCAGCAATTTAGGAGGCTCAAAATTGAAATGCTGTCTTCTTAAAGTCATTAACATTCTGCTTTCTTGGTCCAGCCTGAACAGCTTGTGCCTAGATGGAACATTTAGTACATGTAGTATATTTAGTGCAGAAAGTAGATAGGTGATCTCATCTTAGGTGTGCAAAGTGCAGTGCTTCATTGCTTTCCTTCTGTCTCAATAGCTTTTGCAGCTACAGATTATAATGATATACACTCTTTCCCAGTGATTATTGTGAAAAATCATTCCAGTGCTTTCTCTATTGCCTCAGTAGTCTTTAGCTGCAGCATAGGCTCTGCTCCCCAGCCCATTCTGAGTCTTGCTGCTGGTGGATGCCACGGTTCATAATTTTAGGCAGTAGCTGCTCTCTTGAAGGGAGGGGTTGTGTTTGAATCCCAAGGGACCCTTGATGTCATCCTCAATGATTCCTGCCAATTCAATTCTCCTGCAGCAGAGGAGAAATCATCCATCATTCTCTGCTGCAGCACAGCTCCACTGCTGGACAAGTGCCCCAGCCCAGCCTGGCAGGCACAATGAAACCACGACAGGGAGCAGCAACGCCCAAGTGAAGAGTCAATCCTGAGGTTCAGACGGGAAACTGAGAGCCTGTGGCAAGGTCAGGGCACTCATCAGCAGGGTACCAGCTAGGCAGGAACATAGCCAGAGTGCAGCTCAGGCAGGAGCCAAGTGTGAGAGAGCTGTGACTTCAAGCAGTTCCCAGGATAAGGAGGGGAGTCTCCGATGAAAATATCTCAGCAGAGCTTTGCAGGGAATTCTCCACAAAGGCTCTTTCCTCACCAGCTCTGACCAGCCAGCTGGTCTAAATTTCAGAGACTTCAGGTTTTATCATCCCAGAACCAGTTTTCCCTGCATTTTAATATCATAGCACTGGATATACTTGACTCATTGATGTGTGTTTGAAACACTGCATTTCCCTGCTGTGCCAAATGCAGGTCTCTGCATCCTGCCAGCCTCACAACGGTATTCATGGGACAGCTCAGGTTTGGTTCTCCTTTACCTCCGTCCTAGGCTGTTAACTGGCCCATAGAGCCATGAGAAGACCCAGTGTCACTAGTGTCTCCTAGGCTTTACATATGGAATTTCACACAGCCACAGAATATGCTCAGTTGGAAGGGACCCATCTGGATCATCAAGTCCAACTCCTGGCCCTACAGGAAAAGTGCAACGTCACTGCTGCTGAATTGCTGTCCTTGGAGGTGCTCTGCAGTCACATCTGTGGGTGTGGCCAGGTACTCTTCCATCTGCTCAAACGACAAGCTCTCACCTGGACTGTGGAGAGCCAGGTCTGCTTGTTGCTTTGCACAGTTCAATGCATCACACCAATGTCCTGCTGGTGTGCCTCTGCTGCTTGTTCCACTTTAACTGCTGGGTTAAACCTCCCTCCCCTCTCAGCACTGCCTGTGGCATTCTCTTTTCCTTGTTGCTTCATCTTATGAGGTAGCGCCACCCAAACTTCTAGATGATGCCTGTGCTCTCTGAGCTCCCTCTGTTCACTTACTAACTGGGTCTTCATTGCTCATTTTCCTTGTGCCCCTTTCTGGTTTGACCCTGTTAAAACCGTCTCCTTCAGTACACCATTCCACTCTGTCAAAACAAAATTTTCCTTAAAGCCTCAGTTCTCCACTCCACACAGACAAAGCTCTTCCTGACTAGCTTTAGGTTTTTTCCTTGATAATTACTGTTTGTGCAGAAATGTTTTCCTTTGCTGAACTTTGTGCTGCACCACAAAGCATCCAGCTCCAACCCACTCCTTTGCTGTCTTTTCAGAAGCCCCTCATACCCTTGCTCTGCTCCCATCTGTTCCTTCCCTCATGTCCTGCTCTCCTCTTGTGCAATGCTTGCATTTCTGCCCACAACAAGAAGGAAACCAACATCTTACCAGCTACTACTCAGACATTTAAGTGTAGGTTGCCAGCAACTGAAACTATGCTGCTCCAGCACCTCCCCATCAATGTGTGGCTGGGCAGTCACTCAGGTCAGCACACTCATCTCACAGACATTTTTCTGGGGTAATTTCCAGCCAAACAACTCAGCTCATCTGATTCTGATCACAGAATCTTATACCAGGTCTAAGTTGGTAAGAAGTAACCAGAAGACCCCAGAGGAGCAGAAAAAACGTGGGGCAGCCCCTCTTGTCAGCACTGCAGCATCAGAGTAGCATGAATCATGCCCTGGGAAAAATCAGTGACATGGAGATGCTATTTGGCTTCTTTGAGCAGCCTGATGACTATCACAGATCTTCTGCCTTGCAGGAAGAGGTTTGGATATTTTTCCTTCTAAGTAACACTATCAGGGAACCAGAAAATGCCATATAGAGGGTAATTATGCTCAAAAGCATAATCAGAAGAAAAAATGTGCCTGCTAGCTCTGCAGGCATGAAGTCCAGTGTCAGCAACAGTAACACAGGCTTGAGCCATAATAAAAGCAATAAATAACAGCAGCAATGAGGATTGCTTTTCTTTTTGTTAATCTGGGGGAACTCTGATGGGACACTGCATTGGTGGGGATGTAAAGTCAGAGAAAAGTGAAGACTATGTCTCTTACTCCATGCAGGACAGGCTGTTCAAGAACTCCCTAAAATCAGAGGAAAGTCATTGTATTGCTTGACACCCATCCAAAGTGATTTCATCTTCTGTTCAGGATTAAGATGCATTAACAGCCTGAGGGCAGCATTTCCTTGCCAAAAAATGCCTTTCTTCCCCCCCCCACCTCCTGTCTTGTTTTAAATATGAGGGCTTGGAGGTCAGGAGTGAATACTCAGCGAGTATTACTTGAATTATCAAATGAAAGTGCAGCAATATAATTTTCTTTCAAGAAAACACTGACTTAATTAAAATGTGCACTCTGAACTTGGCAAATTTCACATTCATGAGAAAGGTATGGGTTTGTCTATTGAAAAGACAAGCTAAAAATAATCAGAGATACAGAACCAGAAGGGCAGCTCTTAAGAGTAAGACACTAGAACTTTTTCTGACAAAGCTCTATCTCCAAAAGTGTCATTTACTCTCACAGCATTCTCTAGTCCCAGCCAACATAGCAAAGCTAGCAAAAGCCTTCATACAAATGTGTTTATGCTAGCCACAAAATCCTTTTGGCCAGAAAGCTGTGCTCTCTCTGGGGAAACAGCATAACCTGTATGTGGCAAAGCACTCATGCTGACTAAATTGTGCCTTAGGAGAGAGTAAGGCTGGAAAGTTAGGTGAAGGCAGCATTCAGAAACTGCAGTGAGAAAAGTTTTCAGCTCTCAGAGGCTCAGTCCAGCAAATGAGGGCTACCATGCTTCGGCCACAACCTTGTAGACTCATATTCTTCCACTGAGTGGCTTTTTCCATAGCAGGGCAATGACAGCAAGAGGCACATCTGTCATTGCCCTACATCTCTGTACCATTGTGGTACCTGTGCAGGTCTCCCTTTGGCTTTCAAGAGGGAATCAAGGGCCCAGACAGCCAGAATGTGCAGTGGGACTGGACAGATGTGAGACCAAAAAACCTGGAGTGCTCAGCACTACCAGTGCTGAGGCAGAGCAAAAATGGCAGCAATTTTCACGTTAACAGAACCAAAGCATTTTTACGTTAAGTTTTTATTCAAAGCACTTATCTTGCATATCACATTAATAGAAGTCTGTACACAGACCAAAGAGATGATTTATCCTTTCTCCTCCTTCCAAACTTCTTTCTATTGCTTTGCTCTTAGACTGGAGATCAATTGATTAGTGAAGTGACATCCCAATAAAAAATTTGCTTTCTCTCCACTGCACCTGTCATTCTCTGGTGAGTTGATCTGAAACTACAAATCACATTAGTCATTTGAAAACCCTAAGCTAGGTGTTTCCTGTCTTACCTGTGTAAATATGGGTCAATCTCATCTGCTTCAACACACCCATTAGATAGCTGATGGAAGCCAAATATCTGAAAAGTATGTGGGCAGTGAAAGTTGACCAGTTTGCAGTACATCTAAGCCAGTTCGAGCAAAAGGTTTCTTCAAAGATGACACAGTCTGGAATCCTCCATGCAAGTAAATCAGGATAGAAATCTCCTCACAGTAGGTGAAAACTGGTCTGCTTGCTTAAATTATGCCTTTATCCCCAGCTGGAAGAACTGGAGGAATTCTTATAAAAGACACTTAGAGAGAATCTGGTAGGTGAGGGCAGGATGACCAGCAGCACACTGCATCCATCCCAGAAGCCCTGCCAAAAGACACTGGAGCTGTAGCAGCCCTGAGGGGACTGTTGCTGCAGAAATACTGCACTGCAGAGACTGTCTGGGACAGCAGAAAGCATCTCTGACCTAGGGCTGAGTATAAGAGCATGACCACCACTGGTCATGACATCAGGTCTATACCAAGCAGGGATCCCTTTTTCATCTTTCAGAGCAGGAGCTCCAGAAATAGCTTCTGCAATATGGGCTGGGTACCACATAGGCACTTTGCAGCCTTGCTGCACCATCCTGGTCTGCTGGGAAGCATCTGTTCATCCCCAGAGAGATATTCTCTTTCATCTGCCTCCCCCTCCACAAAAGAAATGGGAGCGTATGAGGAATGTGGTGCATCTATTCTGTGTTGAGTTGAACAAAGAAGAGCATTTGTCTGTCCTCTGAAAGTACCATCTGCAATATATTCCACCCTCAAAGACACTGTAAGACTTTAGGAGGTGTTTTGGAAGAAGCATGGCCATTAAGCAGAATAAAGTATTTTCATTGTAAGCAAGATTTCAACAAAAAGGAATGTAACCAACCTCCAACTACAAAATAAAAAGCAGGTAATGTATGACTAAGAAAATAGAAAAATTTTATCTCTAAAAGTATCCAGAAGGAGAGGAATTGAGACTGTGCACTGAAATCCCTGAAGGCTCATCCCAGAAGCATATTAGTATAGGTATCCTTGTAGAATGACAATAGAATAGCTCTTCAATAGCTTGCTGAAATAACATGCAGATAATAGCTATCTTGGGGCACCCAGATTTCAACAGAGTGTTTATCTTGATTGAGGAAGAATCTGGAGGTATGGGCAGAGTGCCATGCTTCTGTGGAGGACTCCACATCTGATCCTGACAGCCTGGAACAGCTGGAGGCAAAGGAGATAACATTGTGGTTGTAGCTACAACTTTGAAACTCAAAAATCTGAATGGCACAGGTGAAGATTGGACCAGTGGGCTATGCCATGGGCAGGATGTGAGAGAAGAAGCCAGTAAGAGACCAACTCTGAGTCTTTCACACATCTTGTTTCATAGAAGACAGATAAAGAAAGTTCTGGTTATGTGTCACCAGTGTCTCAGAAATACAACTGAGAACCAGGATCCTGTTGGGCTGGATGCTGCTCAGAGGACAGAACCCCTGCTATGGGTTTCTTCTGGGAGCTGAGAGCATCCACTCAAGGATGTCAAGGAAGCTTATGGCAAATGTGTCCCTATGTTGTGAATGGGTAGCAATTCCACCTCATTTATTGGAAGCTTTGTACCATTCTTTGAGGTGTGACTCTCCCTTCAACAGCTATCCCAGGGACTTTGAGGGCTAATTTTGTGAAGCAGTATCAGGCTGCCATAGCTGGACTCAGTACTGAATGCTCTGAGAAGAGCAGATGCCAGAGCAAACATTAACTCTGCTCCAANCAGTACTGAATGCTCTGAGAAGAGCAGATGGGGCCAGAACAAACATTAACTCTGCTCCAACAACAGCAAGTCCAAAAAAGATGGGCAGGAGAGAGAGCCTTCTTACAGCAGCAGTTCAGCCCTGGCTCTCCTCCTGCCTACATTCCTACCACAGTGAGAGACATCCAGCCTTGGCTGTAGGGCTGGCAGGCCACTGACTACAGTACCTGACTGCTCCTTGTCACCAGCCTCTTCTCCAGGCTGTGCTCCTTGTTAAGGTTGTAAGACAGCTGGGACCAGTCAATAGCAAGAACATTTACTATGTTTGAATGCTATGCCATCCTTGCAGGTATGCCTAGCTTGATTTTTCTAGTTGGGTGAAGCAGAGATGGTTTACATAATCTGATCTCCATCTTCCCTTTTTTCCCATTTTTCTCACTGAAAAGCTCATTGGCCCTTGTTGCCTTCAGGGTAAATGCTAATCCTGTAATCTGCTGCAGATTCTGTTTGTGTTGAAATGTCACCTGTGTAAACTTATTCTGCTCAGACCATGCAGAGCTTGTTTCATGGAAACTTGCATCTGTACTGGGGAGGCCAAAGTGTTATCAGAACAGAAGTATCTTCCAAAAACCAGCACAAAAGATGCCAGCCAGTGGCACTACAGAGTGAAAAGAGACTTGCTGGAAGTTGCTGCATGGCAGGCAGATGAGTCTCCTGCCTTGCCCCAGCATTGCCTCTGTGATGGTGAACAAAGGCCATCACTGTCCCTCCATGTGCGGGAAGGTTGTGTCTCTCTCAGCAGCAGAACTTCCAGTTGTCCTCACCAATTCTTTAGCCAGGTGATGGCCCACTCCAGGTCAGGTTGCATCTCTGTTATTAAATAAAACAGAATGAAAGATTCAAGGGCTGTAGGACATGGGCATCAGTCATGCCAAGCCACCTAAAGTCTCCACCAGAACAGGGTGCCTTGTGTCAAACCCCTGTTGCCTGTTGGTATGTCTGTAGACTTAGAGATGCTGCCAAACACCAGGAAAGGTGCTACCTATATTCATGCAGTAAGATTTTTAGAGCCTTAGAAATGAATCCTAGGCTTGATCTTACACCTGTCCAGGGGGCTCTGATGTGAACAGAATCTGATGTGAACCAGACTCAGGGTTAATCAGTTCATAAGGAAATAATTGGGAACTTTACCTCCCCAAGTTCTCCTTTAAATGGTATCCAGTCCTTTTCCAGGCTGGAGCTGACTGGCACAGGCCAAAAAAAGGTGGCCAGGGAACATAACCATTAAGTCATACAGAAACTGAGCTTTGCCAGTAAAAAGCCTCTGCTAACACACCTGACCAAACCTGGTGCACTTCTGCAGGGGCTCTGACTGACTGGTAGCCCAGTTTAATCAGCCAAGAGCAAACCGTGCACCTGGAAGCAAGCCATAACAATAAACAGAAAACACGTTTAAAAGAAAACTAACTCAATTTAAAACTTATAATGTAGGGCTGTGTGTGTCAACCAGGATCACTCAGCACAGGGAAGGCATAACAAATATCCCTGGATGAGGTGCCATGAGATCTCTCAGAAGCCCGAAGCTCATTTCATTCATTCTTCTGTGCGCAGCAGCAAAACCATATGCCAAGCGCTATCTGAAAATTGAAGTGTCTAACCTCCCTCATGGGTAAGGGAAATGTCCTAGCTTAGTGAACAAAGGTATTGTTTAAGACTGGAAGTGGGATGGAACATTTGAATTTAGGAACAACTCCAAAAATATGTCTTTTTCCTTCAAATTTTATCTTTCCCCTCACAGTCAGTGCAGGCTTGGGAAACAAAAGAAGTGCTTCTGCCATACTCAGGCAGTACTCATACTTCTCCTCTGAGGGACATGAAGAGCTACTCATGCAGAAGGACAGAAGAGGTGAACCTTTGGCTGACTCCTTCACCAACCTCTGCTGATGCATTTCATCCTGCAGCTCTGCTAAGCCCACTCCTCCAGTACAGAGGCAGATGAAAGGTGAGAGCACACTGATACTACTGAGACTCAGGCCAGTGCAGTAGTCACAACTTTTATCTTTCCTCCAGCCAAGCAGTCTGGGAGATGGAGGCACTTGCAGGTGGGGCTCTCGAGGCACTACACAGCTCTCCTCACCATCCTGTTACTCTGCATTAGACAGTCCTTGAAGAATTGCTACTTCACCCTTAGAATCACAGTATCATAGAATGGTTCAGGTTGAAAGGGATCTTAAATACCATCCAGATCCAATCCCTCTGCTATAGGAGGGGCACTTTCCACTAGACCAGGGTTCCTAAAGGATCATGAAGGGACTTTACACTTCAGGTAAAGGAACTTAACTTCAGAGCAAAGGACTGAAGTTGATGTTTCCAGTGCAGTATTTGCCTTTTTGCAGCTGAAGCTCGTGAAAACAGCTAGACTGTTGTGTGAAGTTTCTTTCAAAAGCTGAGGGTGTTTTTTGAGAATGAGAACGTGACATTGCAACATCCGCTAAGTAACAAGGATTTAAAGCTGCCTGAAATGAGCACTTTTGCATTTTGTTCTCGTCTAATGAGGACAAAACAAAATTTAGAGTTTTTAGGAGCCTATAGTCTATTAGACACTACAGGAAATACAGGAACCTTTCCTGAAGGGCAGATATTGTTTACTAAGCCACTTTCTGATATACAATAGACTGCCCATGAGTGACTAGTCTGGCACCAAAATGAGTGTTTCAGTGTGACTGAAGTGGGAGCTACAAGTAAATGAATCCTAAGATATTAAAATCCTCAGCTATGTCACCTATCAGACAGAAAAACCTCTCAGCATCCAGTTGCTGCTTGTGGTTCTCCACCTCATAGAAAAGAAGCATCTTCTACAAAATCATGTTTCCCTATCAGCTGCAGGGAAACAGACTTTCCATATCTTTTGCTACTGCATTGTTGCTATGATCATACAGGGACCAATGAACTGAGACAGTATTTTAATATGTAGTTATAAAAAATCCCTTTGCAAGTTGTATCTACATAGGCTAGATGTCTAGTTGGGTTGAAAAGGCTGGCTTTAAATATATAATGAAATAGATAAATAATTTAAGGGATTAACATACTGAATGCATGTCCCAAAAATACAGTCTCCAAACAAGAAATATTTATGCAAAACTGAAGAATAGATAAGAAACTGAGAATACTCTTTTCTAGTAACTCAGAATCCATAAAAGTTGCTTCCAAATGTCAAGAATAGCTTTTGCTTCTTGTGCAAAAAGAAAAGCTGAAAGTCCTCTTACAAACAGCAAATATTTTTTCCTGCAAGTGCTTACGTGATTCTGAATTCTAATTTTTGATTTCACAAACTTTCTGCGAGCAACTCTAAAATTAGCAGTACTATCACACAGCTAATACAGCAGTGATCACAAATTTCAATTGCAAGATAATTTCTATTGCTATTAATGTGCTATAATTATTTTTGTTCATTTACTGTTAAGTTTTGTTTGAATGGCAAACAAATAATTAGGGGAATATAAGTTTTCTGGTCTTTCAGTTTGGATCTGACAACATTCCTATTTCACTGCTGAAACTTTGGCTAATCCTTTATGAACATGATGAAACTCCAGGCTTTGCATTCCCACTTGAAAGCAAAAATGAAGCAGAAAAAACCCTATTAAGACAACAAGCCAACAGTTTTAGGCTCTTAACATATTTGTGAAGAAGTAAAATGCCCGTGACTGTGCACTCTGTTACTGTTCATGGCACACATATAAAATAGATCTCAATTTATTCCTTTGTAATTTGAAACCAAAGTTTCCAACTGAGCATCCTGCTATGCAGAGAGCTAAAGAAATAATTTCTTAGCCAACAGACTATTGCACCAGCCTTCCTTGGTAATTCATTTAGGTGTGACTAACCATAGAGTCTCCTCACATATGTTGTTGTAATTGTTTCAAAGATTGCTATACATATATCTAAGCTCTCCTGAGCTCTCCACAACAGGAAAGCCTCATAAACACCTAAATATAATATCCAAGCACAGACAGGTCCATTTGAAGAGATATCTTCCCAACCACAGTCACATGCAAGCTTTTTCAGCTATCTATGTACATGTTCCATGTTCCTCCAGCACCAGGAACAGGAGTTATGCCAAGTACCAAGCTCAGGGCTTGTTTTGGAAAAAAATGGACACCAAGGCAGAGAGATGCCTTGTGATGAAAGTGTCCTTGCTCTAATGCTCCATTCTGCTGAAAGGCTGAAGGTGAGGCAGAAGGGGGGGAAACTGTGAAGTTTTTACTTAGAGAGTCCTCTTAAAGTTGGCAGATTTTAAGCTATTGAACTACAGGCCTGGGGACCTGATGCTCAGGAATTACTTTCCTCTCTCTATCTCCTCCTAACCCCACACACTGATTCCTGGCATAACTGTGTGTGGCTGAAGTGCACATGAAGATGCAGGAGGGGAGAGTCCAGCAGCTGAAGTTTAGAAGTTTTGCATGAGAAAGGGTATTGCTGACCTCCTTTAGTATCAAAGCTATTAGGAATGAGAAGTTAGCAGGGTTTTTGTGGAGCTTGTGTGTGCCTAGGAACAGCAGCATCATTTTATTCAGGACTCAAGAAGTCTGCAAGCTGAGGATCCCCTAATTTTGGCTGCAAGACTGCTTCAGCAGGGTAGGATGCACCTGTGCTGTGCTGCATCTGTAGCATGATGGAAAGGGACGATCAGTCGCTCAAGCATCATATAGGTGCTGTGCTGAGATAGCTCACAAAGTGCTTTTGCCACACTTGTCTAGTTTAAAAGCAACTGTAAGAAACTCATTCTTCAAGGATCAAACATTTGCAGTTTGATAAACAGCTCACTCACCCTTAATCACAAGTGTTTTGGTCAAAATCTATTTGGACTGTGCTCTCTCTGCAAGCAGGAAAACTCTTCTGGTTGCTTTTCTCCCACATCTGAATCTGAATCAACCTAATCTTTCAGTATGAACTATTAGGAGATTCCTAACTCTGCTGTGTGATGGACTCGCTATAAAGCTCTGAGAGACAGATTGGATATTGAAGCACTCAAATGCTGACCGCCCTGGCTGCATACTTTGAGCTGCAAATAGCTATGCTTGGCAGGGAACATGCTCTCCTCGAGTAGCTGAAGGACTCCTTCAAAATCTGCCATCCCACCAGGACAATGGGATTCCCAGCACAGGCTGGGCATTCCCAGCACAGCCTCTGATGCAGCAAGGAAATCCTGACTGCCACGAGGGACCCCACTTTATACGGAAGCTGCTTGAATTTCAAGGGCAGTACAAGCCTAATCAGAGGCCGAATATTTTGGTAGGGGTCAGAGCGTTCTGACTGCTTCGGTGTCCTTGGACTGGATAGTAGATAAGGTTTTAAACTTCTCCCTCTCCTGTTCTGCCACCAGAGGGCACGGCTCCCCGCTCTGCCAGGAGACGCATCAGCCTGCAAGGACAAGGGAATTGCCTGCTGGAGAAGTTGGATCACCTTTTTCTCCCACATTCCCTATACATGCATTTCACACTCTTGGCTGGACCTGAAGCCCTGTCTAAGAAGAAAATACCCCAAGAACTTTAGCTGAGGCGGAAGGGAAGGCAGCCAGCTGTTACTTGGCATGGCTTGAGAAAGCATTGACATGTCTCGTTCCTACGTTGATCCCATTTAGAAGCAGCTCTGCCAACATGCCCTGCTTCCTATTTCAGCTGTGCCTCGTTTGCACTGTGCTACAGATTTGTGCAGCAGCCACAGCCCTGCCTCAGAGTCGCTGAGGCATCAGGCAAAGCCTGGGCACCCGAGGGTGAGGCTTCCTGCAGCTGTGGGAAGCAAGCTGGTTAGTGAACCAGATGCTCACTCCTCCTTCACAGCCATTTCAGAACTACAAGATACAGGGCAGAGAGTAATAGGACAGTGACCTTTTTCAGCAATGACCATTCAGTAAACAGCACATTCTATTTTATTTCTTCTCCAGCAGTTACTGCCAACACAGTGTGACAACCAGCATATCATCTCTCCTTTGATGTGACAAGAGAAATCTAACCAGAATAGTCACAGATTTGAACCTTTTTTATCTTATTCCTTTTTTTTTTAACCATAAATAAAATATGGCTAAAATACAGGATAATGCCTTTGGGAAGTCAGAGTAAGGCATGTTTGGGAACACTGACAGTAAAACAAAAGAAGAAGCACTGAATGCATGGCCATTTGCACTAGGTTGAGGTTCAGACCTACTCAATTTACACCGAGGCTTTCCAACAGCCATTGGGAAGCCAAAAAAATTCAGCTTGTAGCAAAGCTCTTAAACTTTTCTCTAAGAAAAGCACTTTCAAACCAGCATAGCCTTTTTGATGCTGTATGAGGACTCAAGACTAATTTCCTAGAGGTATTTCTCACTGATCAGTGTTCATTCAGGAATTTATGCAAATGTATTTTAGGTTGTGAAGTGCTGGGATATTGCTTGAGCTTCCTCATAAGACACATATGCCTGGTCTTCAACAGAGGTATCTTTTTCTGGCTTGATGATTAGAATAGCCAAACTCCAATTTGGGACATTAAAAGTCAGAAGAAACAAAAACTGAATTAGCAAAACTTTTTGGTTTATTTTGATGAACTAAGATTTTGTTCCTCCTTAGTTAATGCTAGAGCAAGATGCATATGCAAATATGTATGAAGTTATAAATAACTGTAATTTCCCATCCATATGAACAGAAGTCCATGCAAAATAGGCAAACGTGATCTTCCCAAAGTAGCCACATATTATTAAAGAAGAACTATAGTAAAATTTATTTTTATTTTTTGAAGATAGAAATTAATATTGGAAGATACTCTGAACTGGAGTCTAGCAATTCAGTGGTAAAAGCAAAAATAAAATACAGCCTAAGATATTGCTGTGTGTAAATGCCAAGTATCAGAGCCTGTTGTGATAGAAAAGGTTAGCTTAAGCAGTGATATAGGACATATAATTTTCCCAAGCAACCACAATTATATTCTTATGCAAATGATTAGGCTACTAAAAATACTAGGCAAATGAGAGGACCAGCTTTATATAAGCAGAAATACATACAAATCAGCATTCCATGAGGCTCCCCAGCAGGCACCAGCAGGATCTTTTACAGGTGTTTTAAACATCTGCTTTCACCCTCTCTCCCTGACAAGTTGTCTCTCTACATGCACCAGGTGCTTCCAAGGCTGTGGAGCTGCCAGGGAGTTAGCCCAGGCAATTCAGAAGGGGAAAGCCAATTATCATCAATGAACAGAAGCACAATATGGATGAGGTGTGCCTTCCCAGGAGACTGGTGGAGTTCCTCCCACAGGACACCAAAAATTTGGGCACTAAAACTGTGGGCTGCAAAAGCCCAATGCAAGGTCTCCAAGGAAATGGTGAGCAGGTGCCCATGGTGCAATAGAGCTACTACTCTTACTCCAGGCTTGATCTGCAGCTTGGCAGTGACAGTCCCCCCAGAAGAAGCAGGAACAATGAGAACCCATCATCATCATCATGGTAAAAACCCTGTGATGTGATCTATGGTTTCTTTTGATATCTCCTGCCCAGCATAAAGCAACTAAAAATGTTTGCTCTATCACTTCTTAAACCTATGTCCTTCAGTTGCCAAATGGCTCTCAGTCTTCTCTGCCAATGGCACAATATTGTGGTACTGAGGGACTCTGATCTGGCAACATTGCAGCACCACTGCATTGATCTTGGCGAAAATGGGCTATAAAATGCTTCTGTATGTATTTCCAAATAATAGGTAATGTGAGCAATCTGTAGCATCCCTAGGTAAAACTTCTGAAGCAGGTACTCAGAAAAAGCTGGACTGACTCCTGACATTGTGCACGAAGGACCTAGATAACTCAGGTGCCAGACTCTTTTTACCCAGAATTTTAGCCTGTGAGAATCTGATTTTTGAACCTTTTGCAAAGATCAGAGGGGAACCTCAAATGAGCTTCCCATGATAAGTTTTTGCTTCAGCCCAGAGCTCTTACTCACCCTTTCATAGCATGACATGTTGTGCATGGACCTCTTGAAGCAGTCCTAAGAATGAGTTTTGATCCCATCATCAGATGGCAAGGTATTTTGACTTTTAATAATCCACCACAACTTGGGCCTGTCAGTGAATTTTCTTTTCTTTCAAGCCATCCCACACATTTTATCTTTCTAACCTGTGTTGGCTACCAGATCAAGCAGGGGAAGATTGTTTTTTCCCTTCTTCCTTCATGCAGGGCCAATACACCAGCTTGTCCTTTCTGGAGAAGAGTCCTTAATTTCATTCCCAGTGAGACATCTGAGAGCCCTCTGACAGGGATCCTTCTGGACAGATGCCTGAAGCTGTCTCTGAACTGGGCTTGAGATCTTAAGTATTCAGTGCTGCTACACTGGGCTCTGTGTAAATAAGGCTTGTGTGTTTTAATTTTCCCCCTATACTGTTTTCTTTGGGAAAGTTAACAACAACTGGAAGACTTCTATTGCAACCTCAATATTATTTTCTGAACCAGATGCTTATTTTAACACTGTACCCAGAAACAACAGGAAGTTCCCCTGGAATTGATGGCACAGCAGTTTCTTTAAGCAACTAGTATTTTTGGCAGCAGCTATATTTACCCACAGAATGCAGCTCAGGGTTAAGAATGAAGGTGTGGAAGAAGCATTATTTATCACAGCTCCATTTTGCTCAGCATATTATTTTATAAACTTTATTTTTTCCCTTTAGAAATTTTTCTTTGGGCTGAACCCCAGCATACTAGTCAGAATTACTTCTGATCCTATCTTTACTGCTGCAGCCAAGATGTATCTTGCAAACATATATCAAGTTTCCTGTTAGACCAGACATCCCATCTTTTTTGAATCCTTTGCTATTTTACTAGTTTGGGACTGCATTGTTCAAATCTCCTTCCCCATTCAGTTCAGCATAATTTTTGGCTACCTAGTGGAAAAGTAGTCTAGAACTCAATAAAGAGCATCAGTTTTGCTAAAATAGGTTTGGTACTGCCTAAAAGTGCATAGAACTTGTTTTGACTCTTTTGGTCTCTGCATAGCAGTGTGAAACCTTGTCGAAAAGATTTTTTTCTAGGAAACAGTTTTGCTGCATCACTGCTATTCACCTCCTGCTTTCTGTGGAGCTTCACTGATTTCAGTTCAAGAATGGCATCTGAAGTTTCTCATCAATAATAATAATAAGAAGAACAATAATATTAATATTAATAATCCTCTTGGAGCAGGACTCCAGCACACCTGCAGCACACCTACCAGACCAGCACGTGCAGAGTCTCAGGAGGCTTTGTTCACTGGTGCAGAAAGGAACAACTTAAAATTACTTTGTAAAGTGAAGCAGTAGCTATTGTTAAGAAAAACACATAAGATTTGCTGTTTATCATTGCATTTCTGCAGTTCTAAAACCAAACTAACCATGTTGTCAGGAGCCAGCACCTTCTGGATACCTCACGCTAGCCTTCACTACCCTCAGGGGGACACCATGCAGTAAGAATTGATCTGAGAAAGCACAAAGAACCAGCAGCTTTTGCTGAAAGGAGTTTTCTTGTATTTTTATCATGATGATTTGTCTGGGTTTGGTTGAAAAAAATTATTCCAAATAATAAAACCTGAGTCGTTTTCTTCTCCTTTATCTCTCTCACTTTTCCCCTCTTGTTTACTCCGCTGTTTCCCTTAGCAACTGGTATAAAGAGGAGAAAAGGAGGTGAAAAATAAACAAACAATTTTTTTTAATAGAAAGATGAGAAACTGCCTCTGTTTGTGTCAAAAAACCCAGAAATGTTGTATCAAAACAGTAAATATGTGAAAATGGTTGTCCAGGGAAATTTTGTCACTCTATTTCTATTAGTATTTTTATCACCATCATCATTAATCCACTATGCTTTCTGCACTGCCTCTTACTGCTGGGAAAGACTGATGACTTCCTCAGAAATCCTGGACTGGATCCAAAGGTTTGAAATCCTGAGACAGGGTCAAGCCATAAGAGCAGGAGGGGTGCCAAGCAATGTCACAAATGCAATTCCAGCTGTTGGGTTGTTGATTCACTTCTCCTGCCCTAAACTAAAGACCATCTTTTCCTCATCACATGCTGGCCTTTCACTGCCACAGAGCACAAACAACAGGCAACTCTCAAGCAAGAAAGTAATCTTTACCAGAAGTAATCGCCTCGAAATATCTATGGTCTGATAAACTAATGTTCTGTCCAAGGCACAGCCAATCCTGACTTTTCCTTTCTTCCAAGAATAAGGTATTAGGCAAGGACAAGCCAATGCTAATGACATTGTCAGCCCTAAACTCCTAGGGACTTCCTTCTGCATGCTGTGCCCCAGGGTCACCCTAGGGCCATGAGCACAGCAGTATCCCCTGTAGGAAACTGTTTAGATTCAGTCCTGACCAAACCTGTGACTGTCTAGACTCTGGGACCATGAAATGCTTCTGCACCTTTGCTTCTGAACAAGGTCAAGATAATGCAGTGAGTGACAGCTTCTCCCTCCAAGAGGTCCCAGGGAAGAGACCTCTCTCCACAGTGTCACATCTTGCAGTTGTGTTCCTGTGCACCATGCACAGCACATCTAAAAAGCCTTTGAGAGCAGTATGCTACAGGATAGGCAAGTCAGAAGAATTTTTCCCAAACAGAGTCAAAAATCAAGACAAAGCTGGTGCCAGATGTAATATAGGTCTACTCAAGAGAAAAGAGAGATGCTGGTATTTGGAAGAAGTTGTGCTGCAAGAAAATAGGATAAAAATCCATAACCTGTAAACTAAAGTTGTCAACTGCCTGACAAATGTCAGAGGTGGGACGATACAGCTAGAGGTAACTCTGCTCTGAGACTGTTCTGCAGGTCAGAAAGACCTTTTCTATCATTGCCTGAAAAAAAGGCAGCATTGCTTGTAAGGAACAGATCTCACCTCTGTGATGCCTCTGCAAAAACTATGTCTAAGAACAAGGAAACCAAAGGTTCATAATTTCACTGATCTTAAAGAAATATGCAGGAGACTTTTAAGATTAGGGGCTCAGTTTTCCTGCTTTGTTCAAGCTCTTTCTACAGTGATGTAAAACAAGGAAGAGTTAAGGAGTTGACACAGCCCCACAAGGCAAAGCAAAGGGATGGGAAATGGGGTCTTGCTCTGTTCTGGTGAGAAGTTATATAGCTGTAAAGAAAAAGCACTTTAACTTTGGTGACTGCTGTACTGCAAGTGTTTTATCATATTTCAAATTCTCATTTGGATTTGAGTCAGATTTTAGCATATTAGTTTGTCTCATGAGTATATCCCAGGCATTCTCAATTCCTCATGAGAAGGACTATCCTGGAAAGAATTAAGCAGGTCAAGAGGTGAATCACCACCCTTTTTCTTTCAGCTGCTGAGATGTGTTCAGTCTTCAGGGAAATTATGGAGAAATGCAACATCCCTATTAATTGGTCCAGCAGAAGAGGCATATCAGCCAGCTGTGAAAGACTGATACAGACATAACAGCATCAGGCTTTGCAATTTCCCTTGGAGTCATTCTGTTTGTGACTTTGTGCTATGGGCAGCTCTGGTCACTGCAGGGACTGGTGGACTACATTGAGAACAAGAGAGGGCTGCCTCCCTGGAGCTTGCAGCAAGATCAACACAGCAACAGAAGGTGAGGATACCATGCCTGTTCCAGAGTCCAAACTCTCTCCTGACAATATGTTGCACACAAAGAAAGGAAGGATCCACCATTAAAAGCATTAGTACAGAGATGCATGGGCCCTTCTCAAGAGCCTTCACCATGACACTGGTCTGTAAAACAAAAAGGCTGGTTGTAGAAATTGAGTTTGATCAGCTCCCCTGTGCTGATGAGAACTAGCAAGCAGTATGGTGGCTGCTTGCACTTCCCTTAGCTTCAGGCCCAGGAAGATTCTGAAATAATTCAAACAAAGGAGGAAGAACTTTGAATGTTCCTGCTCCCAATGTGCAGTGTACACATTGCTTGATTCAAAGAAGATGAGAAGAATCAGGGAGCAGGGTAACAAAAAGTCATCAGTTGCCATCGGTCAAGCATTTTGCAAGTGTCTGCCACCACAACCGGATCTATTTTTAAAGATGTTTGGATGAAAGCGAGTAAGCTGTGTCCAGTAGAGAGCAGGGAAAAGACTGAGCAGCAAATGAAGGAGGCAGGGGAAGTCCAAGTAGGTTGAGGGAGTAAAGAGCCCTCAGCAGTGATGAGAGTGTGGGAGAACAAGACTGAGAACATGACTTAAAACATATGCAGGTGAGTAGGAAGCAGATGCATATAAGGGGATGGAATGTGGGGGAGGAGAGCACTGTGTCTAAAGAGTCCTGCAAGGATCACACCACAAGTAGAAATCTTCCCTTTAAGGATTGAAATCACAATTACACTGGTTGAATTAGGGAGTTATGGCACTGTAAATAGAAGTGGTTTACACAAAAAGCAAACCTCTCTGCTAAGAGGTTATCTAGAGAAGTATGGAAACAATTTAGGAAGCCATTTTTAACCTTGGAAGCTGCCTTACTCCATCTCACCAAAAAGGCAGGTGTAACCTGATGGATACAGGGCTCTGCAATGCTAAGGTGTATTTCTTGTTTAGTGAATGTTCCTGATTTATAAAATGATAACAAGAGCCCAGGAACATCACTGCTTTGCCTTTCTATCCCTATGGGTCAGAAGTTTAAAGTTCTAGTATTGCTATAATTTTTTTTAAAACACTGAAATACCCAGTCTGAACATGGTGTATTTTTCCCACTAGCTGGCATTCTGCAGCAACAGCCTCATTTGTATTCTGTCTTTTACTTAAGCAAAGAAAAAACCACTCTGCATTGCCACAACTAAGTCCTTCCCTACTGCAATACAGAGATTGCCAAACAGTCACACTAAATTCAGCATGTTCCTACTAACATATTTTATTCATACTGATGGCCTGCTTCACAGTGTGTTCCCAAAGACTTGATTTAAAATGTAAGCTCCAGACTTCTAACAAAATATATTAAGCAAAACAAAGTGAGTGTCTTTTTCTACATAGCGCAACAGAGCTGCTTCTCCTTCAAGGTTCATCTATCACAGATTTCAGGCAGGAGGTTTTTTCCCCACACAGAGTTGGAGTGTCTTAATGTACAAAGGAGAAATTTGTGTCTTCTAAAAGTCATTGTCTATAAAGTCTTACTTCTTTTTTGAGTTAAAAATTAATTTCAGGCTGCGGATAAGTTTTGGACCTGATGATACCACAAAGTGAGGCTTCCTCCAAGATTACGTTCTTAAGTGGACTCCACCTTGACAGGCAAAGTTCTTAACACCAAACCAACAGTTGGGGCATTGCATTTCTGTCTTGACAAGCAGGAGTGGCCATATCTATTGGGGATTAAAATTTCCCTGGCCTCTCCTGGTTGGATCTTCACACAGCAGGCTTTTCTTTACACTCTGATTCTGTTTGTGAAACAAAGTCCAGCTCAACCCATCAGGTAACTTCAAGTAAGACATTGCAGGGAATCTGAAAGCTTCGTGGACCAAAGCCATTTTTCATGGGGCTCTCCTTCACTGTCAGCAACCCTAGCATTTCACCTGTGGGTCTGGGAAGAACCTACAGGAGCATCCTCCATGTGCAATAAAGGCTGTGCAACATTTTGCTCTAAGCTACACAAGCCATGGCACTCTGTCACACAGTGGATACTCAGGGAGCTGGAAAGTAGCTAGACTACACTAAAATTTTTTCCACAACCCATGGAGAAAAAATGAATCTCCAAGGGATGGTTCACAGTCTCTCAGATATGTTTTGGGATAAGAGGACTCACTGTCTGAAACTCTCCCCATCACGTCAGAGAGAAGCAGGCAGAGTTCACAGCAGCCCTGCTACTTTTCTGATACCCAAACTCAATAAGGCAGATCAGTCATTTCTTTTGTGGGCAAAAAAACCGAACATCAGCTTCTGGTGATGGTCTGCATCAGAAGCAGCAAGCCAAAAAAGATGCCTCCCATTATGCTTTGTGAGCCATTTCCTGTAACACTTGAGTTTCTTCTCACTGACCCCTGTTAGCAACTGCTTTGTGAATTTTTACTGGCAGCTGTCAGAGCTCATCCTTGGCACCACATACAATCCCCACAGCCATGAGGTTAAGCACTGCTCCATGAGTGACAGTGCAATCCAGGAATGCCAAGACTGGGCTGAGCTGGGAGGCAGACAAATTTGGGCAGGTCCAGTGGCAGTAACCATAACCAGCTGCAGTCCAGTGTTGTCCACTGTTGGCAAAGCCAAAGGAATAAGGAAGGCCCGAGGTCAAGCTAGGAATTCAAGCCAAGCCTAGATACAACACTCTGCACGCAGTTCAGGCCAGCTCTAAGGCAAGGCACTCAGCTTTGTGCTGCACCTGGGCCATGTGGAGGGTGGCTGGAGCAATGACAGCTTGCTGGAGTACTCCAGTTCCTGACAGCCATGGTGAGGGGAAGTCTAGGAACAGGATTAGCCCTCAACTGGCTAAGTACTTCTAACATCTAAACAACAACAGGACTTACCCTCAGACATGCACAGTTTCAAATTCCCACCCTACTCTAAGACCACTTCCTCTCCCACTCTTCATTGATATGTAACTATTAATAGTTTCTCATGTGAGGAGCTGGAAGCAGAGGGAGAGCTAAGAATATAACACTACTAAATGCTACAATCAATGGCCTGCAAAGGAGTGGAGAAGAGATGCTGGCTGCCAGCTTATCCTTCTCTCACCAGGGCTGCCCAGGCAGCACCAGCTCCCTGGCTGAGGCAGCTCAGCCAAGCTATAATTCAGTGTGAGGCAAAAGTTTTATTTTGACAGGAAAAGCTGAAACAGCAGAGGGCTTCTTGCCATCGTCTCTGGACAAGCCAAGGAGAGGCAGGAATGGTTTGTTTAATGCCATGTCTCATTATTCCTGGCACTTCATGACTCATTAAATGTCCTAGATTTGTAACTAGCTCCTGCTGAGCTCAACATTTGATACACATTTATGGATGGCCTGTTGGCTGTACTAACAATTCATAATTCCCCTAACCATCTTAACTCCTTCCTTTGCATGCCAGGCTTCCATTAAACAACTATAAGCTAAAGATACTGAGGACTTCAGTTCTTAGCACAGAATGAATTACATGGATCTGGACAATTTATTAGCATAGCTACATGCTGCAGTTAGATACACTAGTTCTGAGTTCAAATAAACTATGCTGGATCCTAATGCTTCTTACACTGCTCCCCTTCTCTATTCATTTGGCTTTTACCATGGATTTATCCATGCACATGGATACTGCTTGATATTGGTGCCCCTTCAAAAAAAGGTCAGCAGCATCAGCATTTATTCACTTGTATGGAATGGGAACAGGAGCCAAATGACCCTTCTTGGCCATTACATGTGGGAATTAGAAGTAAGGGGCCTCTGTTCAGGAACCTTCTTGTGATATGAGTGATTTTGTCAGCTTCCCCCATTTTCCTGCTTGCTTTCTTTGCAAAAGGTCAGTGAGAATTCACAACAGAGCCCAGTAACATGTTGATCCAGCCTGACAACTGATTCAAACAGAGCAACTGCAAGCACTCAGCACAAGTTTGACAGGCACCAGTATTTTTGGAGCTAGCATATTTAACCTCTCTCTTCTGAAATTATCAGGCATAGCCACCTTGTAAGTAGGTAGACAGGTCTGTGATTTAGGTTAATTTTTCTCTCATTCACTTGAAGGACAGAATCACTTAGTCTGGTCACACTGAAAAGAGTGACTTTGTGTATACAGTCAAAAAAATCCTCTCTGTGTATTTCAGGGCATGACTGAAAAGCCAACAGCAAAATCATACAGTTCTAAACTGAAGGTATCTTGGGTTACTTTAAACTCTAGGTGGAAGTTATTTGCAGCTTCAGTCAAAGAGTGTCACAGAAGTGTATCTGATTTCAGGCTACCTTGTATGAGAATGGCCTGAAATTCAGTGGTGCCAGATGGCTTTCAAACTGCCTTTTTGCTGGGTTTGGTTGGGATGGACTTTATTTTCTTCACAGCAGCCTATAGGGTCTGTGCCTTGCATCTGCAGTTAAAATAGCACTGGTAGCACAGAGATTTGGGTGTTGCTGAGCAGCACATTTTCAGGGCTTTCTCTCCAACACCCCACCAACAACTTTGAAGGTCTGTGAAGGGTGGAGATGGGCAAGAGATTGGGAGGAGGAATAACTGGGACAGCTGACCCAAATAACCAAAGGGATATCCCATGCCATATGATGTCCTCCTTAGAAATAGGAGTTGAAGGAAAGGAGAATAAAGGGATATCCCATGCCATATGATGTCCTCCTTAGAAATAAAAGTTGAAGGAAAGAAGAATAATCAGAGGACATTTCTGGTTGATGTCATCTGTCTTCCCAAGCAACTGCTATACCTATTGAAGTCTTGCTTCCCAAAAAATAGCTGGACATCTGCTTGCTGATGGGTTGTAGTGAATTACTTCCTCTTTTTACTTTGCTTCCACGTGCAGTTTTGTTTTTCTTAACAACTGCACTTTTATCAAACCATTAGATATGTCATTTTCTATGTCATTTTCTATGTCATTTTCTCCCCCAGCCCTTTCAAGGAGAGGAGTGAGAAAACAGCTGGGTGGATGTCTGGCAGTCAGTCAAGGCCAACCCTCCAGGGGGTTCTAGACAAAGATTAATTTTCTTGACTGTTTTTTCCATTTTGGTTACTGCTGATGGCAAAGAAAACAGATCATGTAAACTTCAAAGGCATTTTCATAGGAGAATTGTCGATTTCACTTAATACCAACTTTGAGCATTCAATAAAATCAGTCCTGATTAAAAAGAAGAGAAACCACTTGGGGTCTTACCTGTTGAGCCTTGGTGTGTGAGCTCACGAGGATGTGGTTTTATGACCGGCATATTCTAGTTCAAGCCTGTGCTGCCCTCCTGAGACCTGCCCCACCCTTACCAGAGCCTATTTTATATTCCTGCTACTTGCCTTAGGTCAACAGTAGCAGTAAGCAGTAGAGCCAAACAAGCTGCAAGATCTGTCTGACAAAACAGGGACAAGAAGGGTCTCGTTCATTCTTGCAAAATCTTTTGTTTCAGAGGTGGTTTGCAGCAGCAGCAAGACTGTGTTCAGAGGCTGCCATAGGGTGGTCCAGGAGGAGCAGATGACGCAGGAGGTCTGCACAGGAGGATAGTTTGTCACTGCAGTGCTTCTCCCTGTGTGCAGCAGTTCCTGCCAGCAGGAGAAAAAACAATCACTGATTTCAGTCAAGGGCTTTGTCTGCAGCATTTCTATCTTTGTCCTGCATTACTTTATGCAAGGTTTAGACACTGACTATTGGTGACTCAGGCTTTTGCTGAAGGATATGTTTTGAAGTTAGAAACATGGCTGTTACAAAACAAAGAAAGTGCACAAATTCACCCCTGAAGGAGTGAAAACAACAAATTGCAATGTACAGGCTTCAGTGTCAGAGAATACGTTTCTCTGGAAGGGATTTAGTTATTTTCTTACCGCATGAAACAAGTGCCATCTCAGAAAAGACTCCCTGTGAGGATTTTGATCCTCTGGGAAGGAGGATGAGCTAGCCATTAGAGATGAAATGCAAAGGTGTTTTCAGCATAGCAGCTGGCTGCTTGGTTTTCTAATACAGTACATTACATTGTTAATGGAAATGTTGCTTTGTACCTTCTGTTTTTCTCTCAGTGGAATTAATTCCAGCACTGTTTGCATGCCAAGCATGCACACTCACAGCTACGAGCTCTGGGGAGAGGGAGAAGGCACAGCTTGGACCTGCATTGATCAGATCACAAAGATTCTGCAACAGGGCTGGCAGCTGAACCTGCTGCCTTTGCCAAGGGACTTCACCACAAGACCATCTCTGCTCCTGCCCACAGGAAAGTCACACACCACTACAGACAGACCTTGGGAGTCAGCAGATTGGGGCAAAGGCATCTGGCTGTTTTAAAGTCCTTTGGGAGATCTGCAGGAACAGGAGTCTTCTGTTCCCCTCTGTGATGCAGCAAAGAGGGTAAAAAACTCTACCATTTCCCAGAAAGCAGCTAAACCTTCCCAGTTTGCTAATCCAATCTGCACTCCTGCCTCTGCCAGGAATCAATCTGTTTCGAAGCTGCACGTGTAATTTTGTTAAGAAATAAGAGAGAGCAGTGAGGAGCAGCTTTAAAAGTAGCAAGCCATGCTGGGAGACACAGGCTGCCAAGTCTTTGGGAAAACTCAGAGATGAGAGTACCACAGGAGTGCCACATGGCAGTGCTGCTGGTATAGGTACCATGCTGCTAAAGCAGCTCTCTACATGCCAGTTATGAAGAGACACAAGTCGTGGAGCTAGAGACACAGAGCTCACTAAATCCAGTGGTCACAAAATGGGAAGTAAAGGCAGCATATTTTTCCATGCTATGGAGGCACTGGCCAAAGATGAAAGCTCTGGAAGAAAAAGCAACAGGGCATATAAGTTCTTCCCTGGGAGCTGATTGTGAATGAAGCAGCTTGGTTTTCACTTGGATTTGCAGACACATGCTTGTGAAGAAAATGAGGGTGGAAAAGCTGGAGAGACTTCTGAGAGGACTATAGGCTTGTACTTGAGAGAGAGAAATGTACCTAATGCTGCATGCTGTGGTGGGGGTGCTCAAGGTACACAAACTGCAGAAACATACAATTTGTATTTCATCCTGCTGAAAGCAAGTCACAACTGCTAATTAGCTGTTCAGACCAAAAGGAGGTCATTTATTTTCCAAGTGCTTAAGAAAAAGTGTGAAATTGTAGGATGTGAGGAAGAGCTTTTGCTCTATTATTGCATTGCCAAAGCACAGCATCTTAAATAAAGTCAGCAGTATTATTCTGTGTATGCTTAGGAGGAAACTGTAATCTCTCACCCAACATTACCTGAGTCTGCAGTTACCAAAGAGTAAATTGGGCCATAACTACACATGCACAGCCATTAACTTACTGGGTCCCAAACAGTATAACTATCACTGTTTTGTATACTGGGAGAAGAAAAGAGTAAACTTGTTTACTGACTACTTTGTTTCCAGAAAGACAACTTGCATATATTTCTTTACATCACTGGAGATCAAAGTTATACTGACAAGATAAAAACTTCTTAAAGCCAAAACCTAAGAATCATTAAGGTTGCAAAATACTAAGATCATCAGGTCCAATAATTAACCCAGCACTGCCAAGGCCATCACTAAACAGTGTCCCCACATGCCATGTCTACAGAGAAGGTGACTGCACCACTTCCTGGAGCAGCCTGTTCCAGTGCTGGATAATCCTTTTGGTGAAAAAATTTTTCTTAATATCTAATCTAAACCTCCCCTGGCACAACTTGAGGCCACTTTCTCTTGTCCAATTCACTTGTTATATAGGACCAGAGACCAACTCCATATCTGGCTACAGCCTCCTTTCAGATAGTTGTTGAGAGCAATAAAGTCTCCCCTGAGCCTCCTTTCCACCAGGCTAAACAACCCCAGCTGCTCCTCACAGGACTTGTGCTCTGGACCCTTGATCAACTCTGTTGCCCTTCTCTGGACACTCTCCAGCACCCCAATGTCCTTATTGTAGAGAGCACCCCAATGTCACAGTTATCAAGACGTTGGCCTCACCAGTGCTGAGTACAAGGGGACAATCCCTACCCTGGCCCTGCTGGCCACACTATTACTGATCCAGGCCAGGACACCATTGGCCTTCTTGGCCACCTGGGCACATGCTGGCCAAAAGCAGGGCAAGGTCAAACTCTTGTTTTCTTTGCCCAGTGTTCACCATGCAGACTCAAAGATGTCAACACTCTTGACCTGTGATTCATCCTGAAGGCCATTTTAATTGCAGAGGACAGGAAAAATTGACCTGCTGGGACTATTGTTATTGTGAGACCAAACCCTTCCCCTGACATGCCCTGAGCTTGCCTGAGCAACAGCAGGTGAGGCTGGGTAAGGCCAAGACAGGCTGGAGAAGTGGGCACTGGGAATCTCGTGAAGTTTAACAAGACCAAGTTCAAGGTGCTATACCTGGGTCAGGGCAACCACAGTATTAGCACAGGCTGGGGGATGACAAGATTGAAAGCAGCTCTGACCAGAAGGACTTGGGGGTGCTGATGGATGAGGGGCTGGACATGCTCTGGCCACGTGCATTCATGGCCCAAAAAGCCAAAGGTGTCCTGGGCTGCATCCAAAGCAGGGCAAGGGAGGGGATTCCATCCTTCTGCTCGGCAAGACCCCACCTGGAAACTGCATCCGGCACAGGAAGGACATGGATCTGTTGGAGCGAATCCAGAGGAGACCAACAAGATGATCAGAGGGATGGAACACCTCTCACATGAGGAAAGGCTGAGAGAATTGGGTTTGTTCAGCCTGGGAAAGAGAAGGCTTTGAGGCGACCTAATTTTAGCCTTCCAGTACTTGAAGGGAACTCACAGTAAAGATGGGGAAACATTATTCACAAGAGAATGTAGTGACAGGAGGAAGGGGAATGGGTTCAAATCGAAAGAGTAGGTTTCGGTTAGATATTATGGAAAAAATCCTTGACTCTGAGTGTGGTAAGGCACTGGCACAGGTTCCCTAGAGAAGCTGTGGATGCCCCATCCCTTGGAGGTATTCAAGGCCAGGCTGGATGGGGCTCTGATAAACCTGGTCTAGTGGAAGTTGTCCCTGCCCACAGCAGTGGGCTGGGAACAGGGTGAACCTTACCGTCCCTTCAGCCCCAACCACTCCGCGATTCCGGCTCTGTGAGGGGAGTTTGCCGCTCCCACAGAACAGCAACCACTCCCTCACGCCGGCTCCGTGAGGGGAGCTCGGCTCCCGCAGGGGGCGCGGCGGGGGCGGGGCCAGCACCGCCCCCCGCGGGCGGCAGCGCCGGCTCTCCAAGATGGCGTCGGCGCCGCCTCCGTCGGCTGCCAAGCTGTACAGGCCGAACCTCTACGTCTCACTGCCCGCCGAGCTCGACCCCGACACCTACGATACATCGCCAGAGAAGCGCCGCGCTGAGGCCGAGCGCCTGGCGATCCGCTCACAGCTCAAGCGGCAGTACCAGCTGCAGCTCAACAACCCCAGCCCGCCGGCCGTCATCGTGAGTGGGGACGGAGAGGGGCCAGGGTGCGGCGGGGGAAGCGCGGGGCTCGCCCGCCTCACCCGGCGGCGTCCCAGAGCGGGGCCCGCGCCTGCGGCCGTGCTTGCGGCCGGGGCCGTGCTGGCTGCCCGCCTTCCCCGTGACCTTGGTGCCCTTCCCGGTGTGCCTTGGCCGCAGTCCCCGGGTGGAGGGGCCAGTGCAGAGCCCCGCGGGCCTCACCGCCATTCTCTTTGCATCGCAGGAAAATCCCGCCTTGATCCGCTGGGCCTATGCGAAGACGCAGAACGTGTACCCTACGTTCCGCCCGACACCCAAGACGTCAGTTCTAGGGGCTGTCTATGGGTTAGGGCCCCTCGTCTTCTGGCTCTTTGTCTTAAAAGCTGACAGGGTAAGTCGGCCGACAACGCTGAACATCTGCGAACACCACTTGTAAAATGTAGATCTGCTTGGAGTCTCAGCTGGTGGGATCCTCATGCACCTAGGAATGATTAATACCACTAAAGTAGTGAGGTGAGGAAGGCTGTTAGCGAGCCTGCTGTCTCAAAGCCCGTTACAGGTTGCAGAGTCTTGTTTTTCTGAGACAGAAGTGTTCTTTGTCACACTTTGCAGGCTGTTTTGCAGTCACAAAGCTCTCTGGAGCACTGAGTGAAAATTAATCCTAAATTATGCTTATTTTCAGCAATTGACCTAATTGTATTAACTATGCTTTTTGAACTTTAAAATACACAGGAAGCTTATGGATGACAGACCTAGCAATATCTCTGTGCAATTCCTCGACCATTTCTCTAATTTAGTGAAGCAAATGGGGAGGAAAAATTATGCTAATTGCAGTGTCTGATCTCAGCTGGACGTTTTAATATTTTGGAAGGTTTATCTTGCTTCCATTCTAACTCCTAAAGTATGAGTGTCACAATCTGAGCAATGTTAAATCATTTTGAAAAAACTCAGCTATATACATACATAAAAAATGTAACAGGCAGACAGCGGCTGTTTTTAGTAGAGAATTTGTGGCTGTTGTAAAACACTTTTATTTCCCTCTTTTGCACAGAAGTAGCATTTTAGATCAAGTCATAAACCACGAAGCACTAACATAAATGAATAGAATATTTGTAGGGAATGCTGTTTGCTAGGGTGAATTGAAAATTCAGGTTTTAGGAAACATGCTGAGCATGTTGATACAAATGTTCTTGAGACTTCAGTACCTCTGCAGTATTTTGCCATGCTGAAGTCTTTAGGTAGTGTCCAGGGTAATTCAGTTTCCTTTATTGCAGTTCCTTTAGTGATGTTTGGGGATTTTTCTTGTTTTCCTGGTAGCACACAAGGCACAATAGTTAGTATTTTTGCTGAGGAATGTTTACTGTGTGTCTGGGAAAGCAAGAGATAAATGACTAGGTTTTAAGTAAATTTTCTGGTGTTATCCACCAGAAGGAGTCTAGCCATTATCCACAGTGCCTGTGTACTGTAATGGTACCTGTCAGAAAAGTACATGACTGCAGAGTGAGGTACTAATGGGTAGAAAGTGAGCACTTTTAGGCACGTTATTAAGCAGTTTCTCCATAATTAGATCTCTAAGATGGATTATTCAGCCAGAAAAAGGAGGTAGAAACTAAGGTACAAATTATGAGACACAACTAGTTTGGTGAAAAATGCCTTAGGAATTTTTCAGGAAATTGGTCTCTGCTGGCCTGTGAGATACCTAGGATATGAGGTTGATCTGAGCAGGTTTTTAGTAGGTGAAGCTAATTTCCTTGTTATCTTTTACTTTTAAACAGCTTGTGCTCATAGAATAATTTATGGTGGAAAAGACCCTTAAAATCCTATGTGGTGCTACCTTCATGTAGTCTGTGCTGAAATATTAGAACTGCTGTTCTGTTATCCCAGGCTGATTGAAAGTCCTTCTCTAATAGGGTAATGATAAATGTTCTCTTTCTTCCACAGGATCGCCAAAAGAAGCGTATCCAGGAAGGTAAACTCAAGAAACCATCCTTGAGTGTATTCTTCTAAGTTCCTGGAATTCAGTGATGTTCATGGGATATAAATAAAATAAGATGCATTATGTGATGACATTTCTCTGTCACAAGAATAAATCTTAATTGCCTATTGGTTGTCTTGCATCTTTAAAAATCAAGGGAAGTGCAAAAATGTAGGATCTTTATATCTAAACCAGATAGGATACACAGAGGGTGTCTGGAACTCAGCCATAGTACATACATGGTCTTTTGGTGTACATACAGAGGATCTTTTTAAACCATGGTAGTTGCTGCTGTCCAAGAAGGCTGAAATTTATACTAGCAGGTTAAAATTGCTGAGCAAGACCAAAGCAGTTTCCTAAAGGAACTACTGCTTGCCTTCCAGATGCTTCTTCATGGTGTCACTTAGGCTGTGAGTGTCACTTCGGCTGTGTGGTTTGCCCTAATTGAATAATAGGCAAGTTCTGTGATATATTTTTAAGAACTTAGGAGTGTGCCTGGCTGCTCTCAATAAGATGAGTTAGTTTTGCTTTTCCCTAATGAACTACAAGCCTAAACCATGTGTTTGTGTATTGCAATAAACTTCTATTTTTTTAATACTAGATTTGGAAATAATGAGCTGGACGTTGTCATGCTATATTTAACTAGAATTCCCACTAATTCTGTCGTTCCTGTGAATGAGAGACAAGTGTAATATAAAGATTTTTACTTGGACACTGACTGTCTTGTAAAGGAGAATTCATCCCTGTAGGGGGGGCTATGTTCCAAAAAAAAAAATCCACCACCCTTGAGCATAACTGAATCTTAAGCCTGCAAAGATGCCTTTTCTGTTTATTCTTATAAGAACACAAGTTTTTCCTGCCCAGATCCACTGGTACAGAGGACTCTGGAATTGTTACTGCCAGTGTACTGAGGTGTGAATGCAAAAAAAAATTCTGGATGGATACTTGAATTTTTACGTGGCCTGTAAGTGCCATCATGATCCAAACAACCCTCATTCTTCAGAGACTGAGGTTTGTGCCAGAAGCTCATTCTGATACAAAAGTTGAAAACTTCCCTCTGCCTGCTGGCAAAGCAGCCAGTGTGAAGTCAGCAAAGCCAGGGCTATTGCATCCTTTCTTTTCCTGCATGGTGAAGGTGTAAATATGGGCCATTTGCAGTCACTCTCCAGCAGAGTGAGTTGATGAACTTTTCCACATAATCTCAAAGCAGGTGAGGTTAGAAGGGACCTCTGGAGGTCATCTGGGTCCTGCCCTCTGCTCCCTCTGGTCAAGTAGGGCCATCTAAAGTGAGTTGTCCAGGACCACATATGTACAGGTGGCTTTTGAATATCTCTAGAGACTCCACAACTTCCCTGGGCAACCCGTGCCCATGCTCAGTCACCCTCACAATAAAATCAGTGTGGTTTTTTTTAATGGTGTGTGTTTTGGGTTTTGTTTTTGTTTGGTTTGGGTTGGGTTTTTTTTTTGTTGTTGTTGGGTTTTTTGGATTTTTTTTATAATATTTTTAAGTGTTTCCTATTGCAGCTCTTTCTGTGTGGGCCATGAAACATTGATGCTGTGTGGAGCTTGGCACTAATGCTGTATACAGAAACTGGACTAGTCAGTGCCCTGGTTTTGCAATCCCATATGTGCTCCCAGCAACCCTTTTGCACCAGTTTCTTCAGCTTGTTCTGCTAGTTTAACTAAAGCAAACCTGTATTCTCTGCAGAATAGCTCCTAAAAGACTGTCACAAATGATATTACAAGATGGGGCTGTGGATCAGTGCAGAGAGGCATCAGTGCATGGAGAGAGTGGTATTTAGGGAAAGAAATAATTGCTTGTCTGAGTATGCTAAATTAGCTATTCTTGCTGCCACAAACTAATTTGATCTCCCAGGACCCATTTCCTCAGCTAATTGGAACTTGAGTTGCCACACATGTAAATTCTCTCTTGCAGCTGTGTTTGTTTCAGGCCAGCTGAGCAAATGCTTCAGGATGAGTTGTGGATGAGCACAGCCCCTCTGGTCTTTTAGGCCAGCCTTGGATTGATGCTTGCGGCACCTGCCACAGCCCTTTCCTTTCCAGCCCTGAGTCCCTGATGCTACATCCCTGCAGATTTGAGCATGATGCTTGGGAAAAGGCTGCCCTACTTTTCTCTCTTGTAATTTCCAGAACTCTCCAAGCTGTTTCTTGCTAGGAATGAGCATGCCATACTGCTGGAGGTAGGGTTGGTGCTTGAGGCAGTTGGTGCAGTTGGAGGGTTGGTAATGGGTGCAGTGAGGAAGGAAAGAGAAGTTTTCCATCAGATATCTAGGGTGGAGGTAGGAAAGTGAATGTGCCTTGTGGAATTTTACCTTTGACTGATGTGTTACCACTCATATATGCTTTGGGGATGTGTCTGTATTCACAGAGAAATTCAAGCCTATAGGTCACTGGATGATAATTTAGATCCCAAATAGAAAACAAGGTCTTCTTCTCTGCCTGTGAAACATTTAGACCTCATTTATTCCTGGATCAGTCTGATTAAATCAGCTTCTCTGGCAAATTGATTCTCCCAAATGTCCTTTTCTGAATTGGCTATTTTAGAGTAAATGTCTCTGTGTAGATTTTTATAATACTTTGCTTAAAGCTGATGCCTTTTTCTTTTTTCCCCCCCAAGGACCTAGTGCAGATGCAAAACTGATGATGGGTGTAACTGACTGATAACTGTGCATCACAAGTCTGCATTTCCTTCTCTTTGGGAAAATTGCTTCTCTGGGGAAGCAGGAAACACAGATCTAGTGGCACCAAGTTTAGAAACCTCCACGTGGGTATGTGCTAAAATACAGGCCTGAAGTATTGGGAGCCTGGGCTGCGCTCCTGGTTCCCACTCTTCTTGGGGCTTTGCTTGCTGCCTCCACCCTGTGGAATTCACCAGCTGGGGGTGACACTTGCATACTTCTATCAGTGTTGAGGTCCCCCATGGTGTGTCTGCAGTTGAGCTTTTTTCCAGGTACCTTCCCAGGAATTAATGCTTAGACTGGCCAGAGGAGCCCTTTCCCATTTGCTATGCTGCAGATTAGCACAGAGCTAGGGAGAGAGTTTGTCAAGTGCTGGCAAACAAGACAATATTACAGGATGGCCAGAGCATGGAATATAAACTTTCCCTCACTTAGCATGAAGTGCTTTGGATTCTCCAACCTTTTTTCATTTGTGGTCTACTTTTCTGAAAACCAAGTCTTTCCTTGGCAGCCCTCCATGGATGAGCAGGTTGAAGTGGCTTGCTCTGATAGTGGGCTTAGGCCTGGTAGAGCCTTCAGCTCTGTTGATAAAGCTCTTCCCATACAATTTTGTATTGTATGTCAATCCCTTTGTCAGTCCCTACCTTCTCCCTGGGAAAGACACACTGGGTTGTATTTTCAGGAGGCCCTGTGAACGGGAGCCAGCTGTCACCTCGTGTCCACACAAGGTGCAGCTTTCACACCAGCTGCATGTAGTGAGAGCCAAGCAAGTACTTCAGTTTCAACATGCCACCAGGAAAGCTTTAATTGGATACTTGAAAGTTAAGAATAATGATGGGTTTTAATGCATTTCCCACGTTACTTATGGATGATTGTTTTCAGGGCTCGGTGGCTGGTGGAAGTGCTGTCCTGTGCTGGAGCATTCTGCACTGCCTGAGTTGACTGTGCCATCACACATAGGTATGCTGGATTTCCCTGCCTTCACTCATGTTGCATGCAGCAGGCACTTCTTTTACTTGCATTTAGGGTTGAAATGGCTTTTCAGAGGTTCCCAACATTTGTAGTAGTTTTTATCTAGACGATTTGAGGTCTGGAGGCCCCATTTGGTGACAGCGAGGCTGAGGGATGATTCAAACATGAAGGCCTGTTGGGAAGAAGAAAGGTAGGTTAGGGTAAAAGAGAAAAAAATTAAATCCAGGCAAGGTGTGTGCTCTACCACAAACAGGATTCGTGTACATGGTCCAGTATTTCCAGGTTCTGTCTTCAGGCCTGACCTACTCGGGGAGAATGCTCTTCAGATCTGGCAATGCAATGCCAGAATTAGTCAGGTCTCAGGAGCTCTGAACTCCCTGCCTTCCCAGGAAAGCCAAGTTGTTCCAAAAGCTCTAGTTCAAGGTCTGTTGATAGTCATCATTGCATTTTAGGGGGTAAAGACAGGAGGACAGTCAGGGCGTTTGCTTCTTTGCCCATAGGCTAAGACAAAAATGAAATTCCCAGCTTCCTCCTCAGGCAGCAGTTTATTGCTTTTCATCTTTTGATCAGATGATCAAAGCTGCCTGGCATCAGATGTCTCCAGGGGAGCTCCTGGGGGTGGAGCAGTGCTTATTGGTCAGGGAGCTGAATGCTGCAGCAGCTGGGTCCAAGTACTTGTCCAACTTGCCAGTAAGAAGCGATGGTACAAGGCTTTAGTTTAAAAGTGGGCACTATGCCATGCTGTACACCAACTCTTAGAAGCTCCCTTGGCTCCTTACCATGGTCCCATCTGCAACCCGCTCTGGCTCCAGCTTGGCTTTGCTTGCCTTCTCAAAGCAGTCAGCATCTGGCCCATGAGGGGTCATCATGCTGTGCAAGCTGCCGCCTCCTGGCTGGAAACCTTCCTCCTTTGCTTCATAGTGGCCTTTGATGAGCCCCATGAACTCGCTCATACAGTTCCCTGCAGAAGGCAAAGAGAAGAGGTTGCAAAGAAGAGTGGTTGAGAGAGATCACAGACAGGCTGTGAGCTCCTTGAAACCCATGAGCTAAGCTGGGCCAAGCAGAAGGCAGAGTGGAAGTTTTTAGACAGGGTATCATGCTAGGGGACATAAGGGATCCTACAGACAATGCTTGTAAAGTCATACAGGATTTTATTACCTGGATTCAGAAACAGAGCTCCCTAATGAAGAACGTTAATTACAAATCACCTTAATGAAGGTGGTTCCATCAATCCCTAAATGATGTTGGTAGACCTCTGCTTTTCCTACCATCTCATGCTGGTGTTAGTAATACACCTGCATATGAACTGCATTGTGTAACCTGATTTTACAGACTTGGTCTAGGGATTGTGAAGCATTGGAAGGGAAGCTCTCTATCATCATCCCTGTATTACAGACTCAAGAGACCTGATCAACAGCCTTATGAGAGAGCTTGCTTAGCTGTCCCAGGTTGTAAGCAGGAAATTATTTTGATATTCTTCTACCACCTCTAGTGCAGTCAGGCACTTCATTACCTTATGCTTTTAATTCATGCATTATCTGCCTATTTCTCTACAGCCACTGGAGGCCCAAGGATAAGGAGCCAAATTCCTTCCTTCCCTGAGGAAGAATACTTTACAGTAGACCCTCTGAAACCACTAGAGTAACATACTACTAACTTAGGCAAGGTCGGTTATATCTAATAATTCAGTATTTACTGAGTTATGCACCCTGTAAGGAAAGTACTTTAACAGCTGTCAGCCAATCTTTCAGCTTTCCTACACCTGATGTGACTAAACAATATGGCAACTTTCTGCTCAGCAGTTAGTTTTTGCAAAACCAGGACATGCTTCCGTAGCTATTTTTTATATAGCCCTTTTTAACCACTAGTTCAGTCTTTGTTAAGTACAACCCAGGGTCTGAAATGTTTAACAGCAAAACTAATTTATCTCAAAGCAGGGTTGTTCTATATATGTATGCAAACATTCATTAATTTTCCCTCTGAGTTGTCAAGTGTCTCATGTAAGACTGGATAGGTACAAGCTTTTCATTGAATCCGCTCAGGTACTGCACTTGGCACAATTAAACTGCAGTACAGACCCTGAGATCCAGATAGCCAATTTGTCTGCAACAGGAATTTCAATATCTCTTAAGAAGATTGGGCAGGTAAGTAGGAAACCAGCCTGGAACTTAGAAGATGAGCAGAGTCCAGTTTTTTTTTTTACTTGCAAATTTCATATGTGAACCTAAACAACTTAGGTGTGCCTCTGTTTCCTATTAGTTAAATGGCATTGTCTACAAGCAGGATGTTATGAAGTTAAAATCTCTTAGTGGCCAGTAGGTATTATTAAGGACCCACCATCAGGAGAATCACATAAGTGCTCTCTCAGAAAGAATTAATATATGCCCATGGTATAAAAACTGTATCAGAGATTTTGAGTCTAGGTTCAAAAGTACTTAGGAGTAATTCACAGCCTCTAAGGATGTAAATGTAGCCAGGAGAAGTCAGTATTTACAACCTGCACAGCCCCCTTTGTATGTGAAATTGTTATGGTGTCTAAGGAGTATTTCTGAAACACCATTGCTATACTTGGGGCGAAGTTAATGAAATATGAAAACTATAACTCTTGAGTGCATCAAAACTCTCTGAATGCAGCCTTTCCACTGCACCTGAGGACAGGAGGCAACAAAGGATTTCTGGCAAGCAATATAAGCCTCTTGTGAAATACTTGTAGAGAAGGGAGTTCAGCAGAACTGAACTTAAAATCAATATGGTACGTCTACCCCAGAGTTGCTCAGTCCTGCTCTACCTCTCTTAATGCAATAAGATTCTCGTCACAGCACTAATTTCAGAAGGAATTAACATGTTCTTGATAGCTGACTATCACACTGTCTGCCTTGCTTACTCAAGCTTTTCCCCTCCATGGCTGGGGTAGAGCAGACAACCAACTTGCTATAATGAATTTAGTGCTTAAGCTTATGGCTGAGGTGCTGTGGTCAAGTGAGTAGCTATGGCAGCCACAGGTGTCCACATGGGTACTCTTAGATCATCACAACATGGACAAGAGAGGGAGAATTCTTTCTGTCTTTTAGCACAGACAAAGCAAGGTTAAATACCTTCATATTTCTTATGGCTCACAACGCAACCATGTAAAATCAGCACAGCTCTGCTGATGAGCAGCAACTCCATTGTAGTCAACCAGCAGTGTGTCTCACCTCTTAGGGTCTAGAAAAAGTGCCTTGGCACTATCCCAGCCAGTCAGGAGATGTGTTTTCATGTCACCCTCATTATTGCAAATGAAAGCAGAATGACAGGGCAGGACTTTGAATGGGGATTTACTCAGATGACTGCAGAGCTGCCTGCTATGCTTGCAAATGCCACTGATTCTGCTGGTCTTCAAGGTGCTTGGAAATAATCTAAGTAGCAGAAGGAACTGGCTGTTCCTTGAGCCTCTCAGCACTTCAAAGTGACCTTAGCTGTTGATATAAGGGGTACAGGATGGCCAAGCTTTCTGCCTCAATCTCACAGAGCTGAGTGTCTCATCTTCTCCCTGGAAGGGCAGTCCCATGTCGGGAACTGGATTTCTAGCATTCATTCAATGCAACATGTTGCCATGCTCTACCAAGACGTAGCCAAAAGACTGCCAAAAAGAAACCAGCTCAGCAGATGGCAACCAAATCCAAAACACATCAACCAATTCCCTGCCTGAGAATCCAATTCCTCATCGCTGGCTACCTAAATGCAAACAGTATCTCCATCACTGTAAAGGTGGTGAGGAAGGGCTGAGGAGAGCTAATTCCCTCCTTTGCTGTAACTCTGATCTCACCATACAAATCCTGGCTCTACACCCCTCTGTGCTTCTCACCGCTTGTAAGATGATATTTCCCTTTCTCCTGTTCTTTATCTATGTACTCTAATGAGATATTAAGTGATTCATGGCTGGGTGACAGGACAATATCTCACTCATTTGTACAGCACCAAGTTCAATATGCACCCAGGCTCTGTAGGAGCCCCTCAAGTACATCCATCTATGCAGAAACAATGAGCCCATCACCTCTGGGTTTTCATGAGATGCTTTAAATAGGGGCATCTTTGGATTTGTCCATTTTCCAGGGAGGACTGACTGACTCCAAGAAGCTGACTAACTGAGCCAAGGACAACAAACTAGACTCCTGCTTCCCTGCACATGCTTTCAAATAAATGGAACTTGTTTCTTTTCTGCAGTCCTGCACTCAAGCACAGCCAAGAAAGCACAGCCGTACGGTGGTAGTAAGGCGGACGGAAGGTGTTGTTAGCTACGCCCCATCGCGGGGGGAATATGACAAAGTCAGCGAGGGCCACTCCAGCACGGGTTGTCTTGGCTGTCAGGACAGTGAAGATGGAAGGATCCTGGAAAAAAGCAAAGCAAAGAAGTGTGAAACAGGGCAGGGCTCAGAGCTGCCTGCTCAGGTCACCCAGGTGGTAAACCTGACTGATACAACTTCTCCCTTGCCTAAACACTTTTGTCACCTGCACCTGATAGTGTTGATGAGATTTGGGACCCTGGGGGACAGCACTCAGCATCACAATTCCATGCTGTACAGGGGGGACAAGAAATGGTTCTTCATTTGAGCAGCATTGAAGATCCTTCCCCATCCTGGCCCTTGAAGCTGGCAGCATAGATGAGGAGGGTGGACAACACTGCAAGATGAGGTACTGCAATTCCAGGAGCAGTCTCCAACACTCCTACCACAAAATCACACCTTTTCCTTAGCCAGTTACGGAGGACAGGAACATCCTGCTAGAGGCATTGGCCTGTTAGTTTACAAATGGAGAAGAAATTGCAGAGAAATTGTGGCTTGTTGAAATCTCTAGCCCACTAAAATGATTTTCTGGACTTTGATCCCAAACCTGTCCTTCTCCTGACAGATTTTTCTGGAGTTTTAAGCAATAGTCTCTGTTGGTTTTCTCACTAGAAATGCTCCAGTCTCCCTTGCACACCCACTTGCTTTGCTGTGGGCACCTCTCCCACTGGACTGTCTTCCTCTTTAGATGAGTTGCTCACATTAGTTTTGGCTTTAGCTACTTTCCATAAAATCTAGAAATTATTACAATGAAAGCTGCCAGCTCTTCAAGATGAAATTCAGCGCTGGACTCAGAGGAACCAGAGGAAGGAGTCTGTCCAATAGCAAGAAATAAATCAAGGCAAGAATTTGAACAACAGTGGTTTTGCTGAATTGCATGGTGTATGTTGGCATCAGTATTCATTCCCCCTCCAGGGCACAGAAATTCTATGCTAAGCTACACAGAGCTGTTTAAGAAGCTGATCAACCTCCAGTTATGCCTCTGTACCACAAAGGAGGATGGCTTCTCCTATGAAATCTTGGTTTGGACCCAGGGAAAGCAGCACAAAAGATTGCATGCTGTTTCTTACAACATTTTTTAAGAGGCACAGAGCCCCTGGAGCTCAGGGTAGGTTTGGATGGTATGGTAGCCACAAAATTTTGCTTTGCCTTGCCCAGTTCCAGAACTTACTGCGTGGTCAAAAGCAACAGCATTAATGACCATGAATTTTTCCAGGTGGTATTTGTACGGCGTGTAGTTCCCATGCCAAGCTACAACATTGTAGGGGGAGTAATCCTAGCAAAGAAAAGAGACAGAGGATTACCACATACAGCCTTCCAACACGCTGCACATGTGCAGGATGCTGCTCTTTCCCAAGTGGAAAGTGGGTTTAGTACTGGTTAGAGGTACACTGGCAGCTCTTTAAACACAGCCCAGTGTTCTGAGGATGAGGTTTCCACCAGCATTTCTGCTTGGTGAGCCTCAGCCTTCCCTCTGGTGTTTGGTCTCTAACAGCTTTTGAGTGCTTAGGCAGTGTTTGGACAAGGCCAGCTGCAACACCAACTCTCTGGTAAGGAAACTGGATTTTCACAATAGCACTAGCGCCTCATTTCTATGTTGTCACTGTAAACAGTCAAAGATCACTGTTCAGTTTTTGGACAACTGAGTCTCCACAAACACTTTTTTCCCGGACTGAGGATCCTCAGCTGGGAAAATGAATGACCCAAGGAGACAAGGGCTCAGTTCTCCTCCACATAACTGAGCAGGACTTTGTGAGATTACATCCATGCTATGGAGCTGCATATCCCAGGCCATGCACTGGCTGTCACTGTGCCTCAGTGTCACCTGTTCTCCCAGGGCATCCTCACCTGCTGGGCTGCAAACAACTTGCCCTGGTACTTGCTGATCACTGTGTAGCCCCCTGGCACTTGGCGGTCCTCATACCACGCCACGGGCACCAAGAAGTCACGTGGGTTGGCCAGGCCATTGGCTCCTGGGAAAGAAGATGACAAAGATCTTTAGGCAATCTGCTAGTGAAGTGAGAGGCTGGAGCAATTTCCTGGCTTTGTGGGTGCCCTTCTGTGTTACGAATGACCCAACTGCTTCTTGGCCCACCATGAAACCTGAAATTGTCATGTACTTCTCCTGCTCCTATGAGTAGGTAATTGTAATTCATCCTAGCATTCAAGTCCATGCTCCCTTTGTGACTAAGACAGGTCTCCACTAGCTGCCTTCTGAACAAGATTAGTTCGTCATCCTCAATTAAAGGCATGTAACCACCAGGAATTAAGTGAAAAATGGAGGATGAATTTCTCTCTGTTCCTGGATATCCTGCTGACAGGATGCTTAGCCATGCAGAAGTTACGAGGCATGTCATGAGGGGGCCAAATACATTTCTGAATGCTAACAAAGAGAGCAATGAAATAGTGATACCTACAGACTCGGGGCAAACTGAGAGCTTGCTTAATGTGAAGAGTGCATTTTCAAAGTGCAAAGCACCATATGGGTGCTGGAGCATTCTTCTCCTCGTTAGTATTATTCTTACAAAGTGGTTTTGAATTTCTTAGATAAAAATGCAGACATTACTACCCGCTGCTAAGGTTTAACAGTCACTGCTTTTCTCCAGCTGTCACTTTTTTTTCAAGTGAAAAGTGAAGTTAAAATAAAGTAAGACTGAAATACAAAGGATCTTGGTCTCTGAGGGGAAGGCGGGTAGGTGGTGAGAAGAGGAGCTCTTATAATTACCACCTCCTGAAAAGGTTTACAGGCAAGTGCACTCTTTTTTTTCTCCAGAAAGTAAGCCTTATAATAGATTCCTGCCTTCTGGAGACAAAAAAACCCCCAAACCAAAATCCCAAAGAAAGTCTAACTGTGTCTAAAAAACTAGCTAATGGGAAAACTTATTACAAACAGGCTGGGCAACTGTATCAATCACCAAGTGGAGCAGGCACAGGGTATGATAAGTGGGAGGTGGCAGAAAGCTGCAGCTGGCTAAAAGGCAAACTGTTGAAAAGTCACTGTAGGCTCCATGTAGAAAATGATGTGCCCAGCTTGTCATACAGTAGAGATGCTCAAGTGGGGTTCCATTGAACAGCTGCAGATTGGATTGGTTCTCCACTGAAAGAAGGACCAGCTTCACTTTCACCATAGCCATGAGATACAAATGTCCCTGAATGCAGATGTGCCACACCAGGCTTGTTACTGATAATACCAGTTCATTTGCTTGAAGCATGGTGTCATGGGTTACGGTGCAAAATGTAATCAAAGGTGTGCTATTCTATCACCATCTGCTGGAACTGGAATGAGGGGAAGTGATGCAATCTTGTGTTGATAAGCCAGCTGATAAGAAACCAGCAGGACAATTTCCTTATCTCTCCCAGGACCCATCCTCCCCCCATGGAGGGGTTTTCTGCTGATGGGCCATTGATAAGCTTACATCATCCCACTGGAAAATTCTCCATCCAGGGGGAGGAGCCAAACCCCTCTACTGCATAAAAACCTGAGAATTGGGGCACCACGCTGCCTTTCTCCACTGGACTCCCAGAGGAAGATCAGGCCCATCTATTACCACTAGACTGCTACCAACACCCTAACCAACAAGCTATCAGGTTGTATTCTGACTCTGTCAGTGGCTTTCTTTCTTTTCTTCCTATTTCCTAATAAATTGTATTTCTGACTTGGAGCCTCTCACTGGTTTTGCTCTCAAACCAGTACACATGGCCAGTCCTTTAGGTCATACTGAGAGCTAAAAATATCTAGTGGGAGGAAAAATCCCCAATCCAGCCTAAAACAAAAGAACCAACCCCAAAACACCCATCTGAAAGTGGAGTGTTTGCACAGGTTTTGTAGTGATTTTAGCTGTTACAAGAGGAGTTTCACTTCCCTTCCCGAGACAACCTTAGTAGCAGTAAACAGGAGGTGTTTTTCTCAGCAAGATAAATTTGGAGGCAAGTACCCAAAGGATAAGGAAGGTGACATAACCTGAGCTGAGCTCTGTCAGAAAGCTGACTGGGAAATCACGACGTGGGGAGTGGGCCTTCAGATGGTGTGTCCCCTCGCAATATCTTTGTCATAGCAGCAAGAGGTTGTGCCTTCATGATCTGTGACTCTGCACAGATCAGGAGGCATCTGGCAGAGGATCTGTGATTTTTGAGAGCTAGACCTGCACTCAGTGAAAGCAGATCCTCCCTGGCAGCACCACACAGAGATGTGAATGTGTTGCTGATCCAAGTCCTGTGCTGCTCATTTTATTGGTTTCTAATTCTCCAGAGGAAGCAGTTTTTGACACTAACGCACTCTAGAGCTCCAAGGGTCCTCTGTTAACAGAAGTAGGGGGGAAAAAAAGTCTAAATCTAAAATGGGCCTTCAGGAATATCCCATTTTCAGTTGCCTCTGAAATCTGCCCTTCCTTTTACCAGGAAAATTCTCTCATATCACTCCAGTTTATGCTGTATCTGTAAGGATGAGGCATCAGTGGTGATGGCCTTTTGGGTTTCTTTTGGTAGGAACAGGTTCAGAGCCAGCAGATGCGGACATGCCAACCAGAGCTGAAAAGAAAATAGTAGAAAAGAAGGTGGGAGATAAATGGTCCCTTCAGTGCCAAGGGCACATCTGGACAACTGGTCTGTCACATTTTTTGAGGCAGATGCTTGCTCTTCTGGGGAATAATAGTGCTGGAATGCAAAGCATCTTTGTGAAGGAGTATGTGCATGGGAGGATGGGATGGATTTGGGCTTGCAATTCATGCCTGTCCCTATGAAATTCACTGTAGGTCCAACAGAATCATTACCAATGGGTCCCAGGTCAGGCAGCTCAAAGTGTGCCCCATAAACCTCCAGGATGTAGCCTCTGGTCTCTCCAAACACCTCCACACTGAAACGCATTCCTTGCTGGAAAATAAAGAAAGATACTAGGATCCTCCCAGCACTTTGCTGACAAACCATGAGCAGCTGAGTGCAGTAGTTGTCTTGCTGCAACATCTGGCTCTGAGCCACAGGCAAGATGCATTCAGCCCTTACCTGGATAACACAGATTTCATTGGGTTCCACTAGCATCTTCCCAAACTCAGTTGTGATGAGCAGTTTTCCTTGCTGGGGCACTGTGTAAACAAAATGCAGGCAGAGGAGCTGAAGGAGTGTGATGACTGCCACCTTCTCTATCCCTATCAGAGTACCCAGGCTCCAAGGAAGAGCAAGGGGACTTTTCTGACAGAGCTACAAAGGGAGTCTGGGCTCCCATGCAGACTCTTGCAGCAGAGACACCCGCACTGGAGTGAAGCTTCCTGACCAGCCTCATCATCCCCATGTCACAGAAGGTATTTGTATGAGCCAAAGCTTCATGGCCCCTTGGTTTAAGGTTTGCACCACAGTCCAAATAAATGGGATTTGGTACTTTTGGGCCCATACCTCTGGGTCTCACAATCTTCATATGAAACAATGCATGTACCCATCTTTGCCATGACTGTGGCAGCGTGAGATGTCTGGGACCAACTGCTTCCTGAGGGTAGAAGCAATACTCTGCTA
Organism: Anthoscopus minutus; assembly: GCA_013399455.1. Classification (NCBI taxonomy): domain Eukaryota; kingdom Metazoa; phylum Chordata; class Aves; order Passeriformes; family Paridae; genus Anthoscopus; species Anthoscopus minutus. Next base: position 53,769 of record VWYI01014021.1, on the reverse strand, counting down.
ACATCTGCATTGTTTTCCATGACTGTCCTGGCACAGGAGAGCTCACATTTTGACTTGAAAACCTAGCAGATTTACAAAACCTGCCTTGGCACTTTTGCTTCACAGTAGTGAGGGAGGTGAGTGAGAACAATTTAATAGCTATTTGATGGAACAAATGTTCCTGTTGGTGTCCTGAGGGCATTCCTGTTTCTTACTCAAGAAAGATACAAGCAAATATCTGACTTCTGATACCACTCAGAATATTTTTCAGCATGTGTGGACTTTATGTGTCAACCTCCACACTCACTGTGGCAGTCTGGTTGCCTGAGGGTGGCACAGCATGGGAGCTAAGCTGCTGTGCCAAATAATCTTGGGCTAAAGCAACAAAAGCATTTAACTGTAAGCTGTTCAGAAATCCTGAGGTTTATGATTTTCAGAAAACCTCTGCCTGTAGCGTGTCTAATACCAGTCTGGGGAGCACTGGGAAATAAGCCCTAAGCACCATGGCAAGGAAGCTGGGTCACTGCTCAAAGAGTTGAAGTCTGGCACAGGAGCAGTGCCAAACAGCTGAGCTGGTGCCAGATGACCAAATCTGTATGGCATGGGGGTAAAGTAACCCTCTCCTCCAAATCTTGGCTGTAGTGCCTCAAGCTCTGGAACAACAAAGCAGCAGGCAGATGGTACCTCAGGTAGAACCACCTGGAGGAAAAATGAATCCAAAGCATCAACTCACCAATCAGGAAGTCGCCATCTGAATTATAAAGGCATCTAAAGAAAAAGGGAAACAGTAAGGTAAAGGTGCTTTAAGCCCCATGCATTTGTGCACAGCACAGCCACAGCTGGGGAATTTTGAACTGAGAGACTGACATGGCAGAGTTTCACAAATTCACAGAATATTCTGAGTTGGAAGGGACCCACAAGGATCATCAAGTCCATCTCTTAATTAAATGGCCCAGCCTGGAAGCAGGATATTCTCTGACCTCTGCCAGGTTCCTGCTTTTCTACTCATGAGCATATCAGCTATCGTCAGCTGGGGAGTGGGGCTGATTTCCCCCCTGCAGGGAGCAGCAATGCCTGCTACATGTGTGTTGAATTCCGAGGAGCAGCTAGAGGACCCAAATCCAGCACATCTCCTCTTGCTGCACCCCCATGTCCAGATCCCTACTTCTCTTGGTGGTTCCTCACCCACTCCCCCAGTGTTTGACCACAGAGCACAACCTGCTGTGGACATGAAAAACATGCTTGCCTGTGCCCACAGGAACACAGGACATGCAGGTATGCTGGGAGCTGGACTTAAGTTGGTGGCAGGCAGACAGCCTGGAGCAGCCTGAGCCACCAGCACAGCAAGCACTGACCTGTCGATCATGGAGGTGTTGCAGACAAAAATATGGACAGCGATGCCGTTGCGTCCTCTAGGCTCACCAGCCCCACACAAGGTGTGCAGTCCCTACAGGCAAACCCAAAGCACCAGGGAGTGAGCAGAAGGCAGAGGAGCAGGGGCAGCCCTCTTTTCTCCCCTTACCCTACCCTCTTGCTGGGTATCACCTCATCTCTCACTTCCCACACTGCTACCAGCCTTTCTCTGTGTGGCCTTTTGTCAAATGTGTTGGATTCTCTTTAATATAATAAGGTTTTCTTAAAATCCATGTAAGCTAGTGTTTTCCAGCCAAGGGTCTGGGAAAACTGAGGGTTGAGGATTTTTTTTTTCTTTAAGAGCTCCTTGAAAGTCAATGAAGAAAATCGAGCCCACTGCCAATTTCTTGAAATCTGCAATCCTCTCCCCTCCCATAAGTGTTCTGCAAACCCAGTGGTTTCAAAACTGCCAATATCATCCCAATTCTGAGCATCTTTTGTACCTTCCCACCCCCTGAGGGGAAACAGAGATTGAGAATGCTCAGATGCCCTGGTTCCCCAACTTACGCTCACAAAGTCCATCTTATTCTGAGGGGCTTTTGGAATTTCAAAAGGTCTCCATCTCAGCTAGATTGCAGCAAACAAAAAACAAGAAAGAGGTGCCAGTGATCAGAACACAAATGGTGGTAATTCAAAAGAAAGTAGATGCCTGCCCTCCCTCTGCTTCTCCTTGCCGAGGTAGCTCTCTCTGTCCTGTCCTTCCTCGTTGCCTTGATCATCTGGTTTACAAGTGGGGTTTTTTGTTTGTTTGGTTGGTTTTTTGGTGGGTTTTTTGTTTGTTTGGTTTTTAAATTTTTTATTTTAAAATTTTTATTTGGGGGTTATTAGAATTTTTAATCATCATTTTGTAAAGTAATTGGCAGGCCTGTGTAGGGCCAAGGTTCAAAATATCCTATTTAAAATCTGTCTCTATTCATAACAACACTTTTGAGAGCAAAGAAATTCAGATAAACCAGCTTTTAACGTCAAATTGTTATGGTCCCATGCTCCATGCTGAATGATTCAGTCCTTCTGTGACCCAAACATAACATTTTGTTTACTCCACCTCATTTTCCCCACATCCAAACCAGAAATAGCTCTGCCTGCATGAGCAGGAGCCATGAGCAGCACTAATTACTTCTTACAAAGTCTATTGAGGTCCTCAGGCAGAAGGTGCCAGAAGAGTCCAAAATGTTGGATTTGAATCCACCTGCATCCTCTTACAAGAAGTTCCAGAGTTTATGTTTGTCTCGGTTTTTTTGTGGGGTTTTTTTGGGTTTTGTTTGTTTGCTTTTTGTTTGTTTGGGATTTTCAGGTTTTTTACTGTGACATTTGTAATTGGTATTTGTTTTCTCCCTGCCTCTCAATCATAGATTCCCTTTGTCGTCTCTGTTCTAGTCTGGAAACGTTTCTTCTGTTTCAGCATTTCTTACTCAGATGCCACCCCATATTTTTTCATCACGTTTGACACCTTTTCAGTTTTCTCATCTGTATCTTTAATAATTCTGCCGTTGTCCTTGGGTAACTTTAAAGTGTCATTTTTCCCATTGACTTCAATGGGCTTTCCATAAGGTACCTCCATATGGCCATCATTTTAGATGGATGAGGATTGCTGAAGCTCCTTAAGTACCTGGGTGAAATACAAAGCATTGCAGGGAAGAGTAGGTGTTGTCCAACAAACTGAGCCTTGTCTCTGGCTCTGCTTCAGACAGGATAAGAAGGAAAGCAGGAAGGTGACTCCCACTTACTGCCAGGAAATTCTCTCCCGGGTTTGGTGGTTGCCATTGAAAGTGGCAAGAGAGAGAGTGGGCAGGAGCTTTGCTGCTGTTTCCTTAGACAAAAAAGGTACTACACAAAAATGGGTTCAAATGCTTGAGAGCTAGGCATCTTGGAATTACTGTAATCATAAATAACCATAAAGGTAGATGTAGGGTGTAAAAGGGCATCAAGGACGGGTGAGGTGAGAACAGAAGTCATCGGAGCTTCATCTGGGAAGGAGCATGCAAAGGCATGTAAATATGAGCCTGCCACTGCTCTTTAGTCAATGGCTGGAAAACATATTCCAGCAGATCTGGGAAATTATTTAGACAAATGGTGAGGCTGCTGGGAGGCTGGAAATTAACTAATCATGATGCATAGAAGGGTAAAACCTGAGAGAAGTGAAAACCAATGACCATGAGATGATGTTGAGAGGAGAATGGCAACAGATTAGCAAAACCAAATGTTCTGGGGCTGGTAGGGAAGAAATAATGATTAAAGACAATGGCAAGGCCATAACAGAGGAAGACAAATGCCATCTCTCTGTGTGACTCTGCAGAAGGAAGTGAGATTTCCCAGGAGGGCTGCAGAGAAATGGGCTGGCAGCCAGTAGCCTCTCCAAAAGCACAGGGAAGGAGAGGAGGGATGGCAGAGACATGCAGCTGCTCTGCCAGGTGAGCTGGGGCATAAGTATTTGACAGGGAGGCATAAGTAGTTGACTGAAGGAGAAGAGGGAACAGGTTAAAAGGTGGCCAACAAGAGCCCCCAGGGAGATGCCAGCACAGATTTAACCAACCCTGTGGCACAGTAGCTGTGCTGGGAAGCAGCACAAGGATCTGTCAAGATGGGAAGCAACAAGCATCAAGAGCTGTCCTTCCTTGGGTGACCATGGTGAGGAACAATGAACAGGTGGAGGACAAGACCCTGCTTCTGAATTGATCAGAACCCCAGGAACCCATGGCTCCCCTGAGACCTCCTGCAACTCAGTGCCTTTGTACTTCTGATTAGTTTGACATTTGACTGTCCTCCTGGCAGGACCAGGGCTCCTTCCAGCACAGTTACCTGGTTGGGGTCAGGCTCAATTTCATCCCAGTCATGTGTCAGGTGGCCCTCCTCGAGAGGTTTGAAGGGTTTGTGGCAGACTGAGGGTAGGATTCGATACAGCCAGCTACGAAGAAGGTAAACACCTGGATTAGCCTGGGGAAGAGGTTAAACCCCCTGGGTAGCTGCTGTCTGACTGAGCTCTTAGAAAAACATTTACATGAGTAGCAACGGGAACAAAAGGTTTATTAAATATCAAATTAATAATATTAATATTAAAATTAGAGAGAAAACAACAGCTTGCAGCCAGAGGTTTCCAGAGAGATGGCTTTTATTTTAGGCTCTAAATACAAACATATCCTACTTTATATAGGTAGATGTCTATATGTGTATTTACACATAACTACTTATGTCTATATTCACACATATGCATATAAAAAATAAAGACACAGCTTTTTCTGTTGCTGAAATACAGCAATCTCACAGCTGGAAAAAGAAGCTTGTTTAAACACAGCTATAAAGCAGTGCAGACAAGACAGGGATGAGCAGTGTCCAATGGAAAGAACAGAGGAGCTCTCTGGAGACAGCCTGTATCTGAATTTGGATGGATTACAAAAAGTAGCATCCTATGCTTGGTTGGCCATGCTCATGCAGCAAAGCCTAGAGTTTCATGTGACACTTCCTGCTGCTGTAGGAGGTAACCCATGCCTCCATCACTGCCTGGCACTGTCTCTCTCCTTCCTTGCTGCCTGCTGTGGCTGTGGGCCCTGCCAGCACTGCCACTCTGGTATCCACATACCCTGCATGGCGCAGCCAAGCCTGAAGCTGGGCTTTCAGTCAGGTGAGAGAGCAGATGTGATCAGAAAAGCCTGAGTTAGGCAGGGCAGCCAATGCTCTTGATGTGTTAACAGCAGTGGTTGCAGTTTGGGGAAGTGGGAGAGGGGAGGAGGAAGCGCTCCCTTGAGAGCTGGAAAAATTCCATCACGGACAACTTCATGCAGCAAACAATGATTCATCCCTTTCCCACGCATCCAGGCTGGAACCAGCCTGGAGAGCAGAGGCATCTCAGATGATGCATTTGCCTTTCATTTGAATAAGCAGCAAAAGGGACAGAAGAGCCACAATGTGAGAAGCAAAAACAGAAACCCATCTTCTGCAATCTGGTTATGGCTGGAGCATGACAACCAGGACAGAGCTCTGGCAGTCTTGCTCCTGGCTGGAACAAGATGTTCCCAGCACTGCTGAGGTGTTAAAGATCATGCTGGGTGCCTGGCACTTTTCTGAAGCCCTGGGCAGGCCCAAAATGGGAACAGACTGAGCTAGCAGCTCACTGGTCCCAACCAGTGTGCAGGAATATCCCTCATGAGGAAAGAATCTATCTCAGAGGCTTGGCTTTGACACTGGCCATCATCAGGTGCTTACCAGCGCCAGTGGCAGGGGTGATCTTTCCACAGAAGCATCAGGGCTGAAACCCCAAGATTGTTTCACACAGCACACATAACCCATCCAGAACTGTGTAGTCCCTGTGAACATCCCCCCCTTCCTCATCTTGCTCAGAAAAACACTTTCTTTCCCACCCTAATCACTCCTTTCTCAGCATTTTCTTAATCCACTTGCCACGCCAAAGCCTTTTCTTGCCCTCTCTCATGGTCTTCTGTCCTTGTCCCTCTCCCAGTGCACAGCAGAGTTTTTCACCTTTCTAGGCTTGCAGAAAGAACTAGTGGCACTGAGGCAGCCTCTCCACGGCTCCCCAGTGCTCCCCAGAAGTGCCACATCTCCCACCCACCCACGGGGGTCACGGTACCTTCGCTTGTTGGTGGGCCGGGGACAGGTGAAGGCAGAGCCTGAGAGCTGTTCTGCGTACAGGCCGTACGGGCAGACTTGAGGGTTATTCTGATGGGAGGAGAAGGAAAAATAAGGAGTGAGAGGCAGTGGCATGGAACTTGGCTCTGAAGCCTCCAGCAGAGCACCTGGGCACCTAGCACCTTGATGCTGTAAGGGTGCTGTGCTCTCCTGAGACTGTGCTTCAGCTCCAGTATTTGTGTGTTCTTGATTCTCTGAGGCACCAGCCAGACCCCAAACACCATTCTCACATGCCACAAAAATGCCCTAAGGAGTCAGCACAGCCACTGAGGAAGCACTAGAGTAGACTGCAAGGGGCAGTGCTGCACAGAGTCAGAAACAGGAGTATCAGGGAAAAGGAAATAATTCCCAGTGCATATGGACTGAAAAGCAGATGGGTATTGAGCACAAACTTTTCTCAGACCAGATGTTCAGAGGGGTTGCCCCAGAGCATCATGTCTGGCTGGCTTTCCAGAAGGCTAATAAAGACTAAAGAAGCTGAATGCACTGAATTCCCCCTTTTCCTCCTGCCCTGTGCTTATAGAACCAGTGCCCAGAGCAGGCGTTTTCAGATCGTACTGCTTCCTCCTGACAGTGCTCCTTGCTGCCCAAAAGCATCAGTGACCTGTGTAGGAGCCTTTGCTTTCCTGCAGGGTTTCTGCACAGTGAGAGCTCTCTTTTGGAGTACAAAGGGGGCACTTCCTCCTTTGCAGAGCCATGGGTACAACTAGCACAGGTTTTAGCGACCCATATGAGTTCATAACTGGAGGAGAGATTCCTCCTTTTCAGAGAACAGAAACTAAGCATTTTGATCTAAGTAGGCCACCATCTATTTGTTTGAGATCAGCAAGAAGCAAAGACATCCAAGAACTGCAGGAAACACCCCAGTGGGACAGTCATACACCATTTGCTATCCCATCTCCCTCCTGCAAGATCTACTACAGCATCCTGTATCCTGCTGCTGAGCAGACCAGCCATCCATATGGTATCAAACTCTTTCCTGAAAGGTGGGCAGAGGGGAGAGATAAAGCTCTCTGAGTGTGTGTAGCTTCCAGAACTCTAGCCCCATCTTATCAGTACGGGTATGCAGTGAAGCAGGGGGATCAATAACCCTTGGAATTTTTATCTTAGCCAGCACTACTGCAGATGTCAGTCTTATAAATACTGCATCAGAGAAAGGATCCACTCCCGGGACTGAAGATCTTTTTTGTCTAACTTGTTTTCAGATTTTTCTATTAACTCTTTTGACACAGAGTCCACCCTCTGTCCAGATAAGAGCACCTCAGCCAGGAGCTGGAGGAGTCTTCACTTGAAAGTGGTGCTGTTGTGGAAATCCTCAAAGAGCACATCCTCCACATCCCATTGCCTTTTTGGACCAGCAGCCACCACTATTGATCTTCCAGTTTTAAGGTGTCTCTATCTTAAATTTTTTCTAGCCTGTCTCAGTAACAAGACACTGCTCCTGCCAAACTACCAGCCTGAATCAGCACAGCAGTTTGTCTTTCTTGTGAGCATACTGTGGGCTGCCATGTAGACCTAGGGGACATTTGCATTTAATGTGCCCCTGTGTTGTGTGTTAGTGTCCTCACTGGCACACAACAAGTAAAATATCAGCAGTAGGGAAATCCAGAAAACTCAGGAAAAGCCAAAGTTGAAAAAGTCTCCATTTGACCTTAATTCCACTGGTTTCTTTGGGTAGATGAGGAAGAGGAGCACCAACAGATGTAATTGGCTAAGTGCCAAGTAATAGAATCCTAGAATGGCTTGGATTGGAAGGGACCCTAAAGATCATCTAGTTCCAACCTCCCTGCCATGGACAGGGTCACTTCCCACTTGACCAGGTTGTTTAAAGCCCCGTCCAACCTGACCTAGAACATTTCCAGGGCAGGGATATGTTATCCAAGCTTCTCTGGGCAATGTGTGCCAGTGTTGCACCACTCTCATAGTAAAAAAATCTTCTTAATATCTAATCTAAACCTCTCTTCTTCAAAGCCATTCTCCCTTGTTCTATCTACCACATGCCCTTGTGAAAAGTCCCCCTGCAGATCCCTCATTTAGGTACTGGAAGGTGCTATAAAGTCTCCCTGGAGCATTCTCCTCTCCAGGCTGAACAACCCTAGCCCTCTAAGCCTGTCTTCATAGAAGATGTGCTGCCATCCAAGTCCAAAGGATTACAGGAGATCTGAGGGAAGCCACAGGCAGCCTCAGGGTGTGTGCTGCATAAAGGAGACCAGCATAAAGGGAGGTGAGAGAGGTTTAATTCTTCAGGGTTTCATTCTTGCCTCTGGCCATCAAGAGGGTAGCACCACTTGGGTTGTGATTCCTTTCCTTAATGCAGAACAACCCCACATAATTTATTTTAATCCAACATGTTCATAAGTTACTTTTAAAAATGAAGCTGTCATTTTATTACTACAGGCATTCATGTCCCCTCCCTACAAAGGAGCTTCTCCCCTGCCAAAGACTATGTCAGCTTCATTGAACCCCATTCCTAAAGAAGTTGTAAAATCTGCCTCTTCTGCATGAGCATATCTCTCTGCCAATTTTCAAACTTCTGCTCTGGTTTAATCCAGAGCTGGGGGCTTCCTTCTCAGTGTGGCTGAGCCACTTGTTCTGCAGACTCCTTTAGAAAAAAAAACCCTGTTGCTGAGCAGAGGTAATTTAGGCAAGTCTTAACACCCAGGGTGAAGTTTGGAAGCTCACAATCAACTTAAAAATAGAAAGTATGAATGGAAATCTTTAAATGTGACTTCTGCCAGCATCTTATTACTCCAGTCTTGTATCGAGAAGGTTCCTGGAGATTTTCATGGTGGCAGAGAGAAAGGAAACACGTTAAGATGAAAAGAAGCCAAGGGATTAAATATTCACGGAAGAGTATATTTTGATAAAGCTCTTAAAAAAACCTCAGTACCTGTCCCTCTGGTAAAGCTCCTGGACAGCGTGGATCCTCAGAAACATGTTCATTTCCAAATCCCGACATGTACTGTAAAATAAACCACACAGCTGATCACTGTTTTGAAAACACAATCAAAACCTCTACAAACAACCCACCCATTGCTTTCCTAAGCATTTTTCAGGTTCTTTGTATGCGTTAAGACTTTCTCAAGTGATCTGCTTGCATGTTGCCACACAGCATTTTCACAGCTCCTGGATTTGCTTCATTAGCTAACTGCATGGTGAGCTGGGCAGCACAGACAGGAATTGCTCTCCTAAGTCTGCATGTCTATTTTGACTACATTCTGCTCCATCAAGGCACTTGAGAAATAAGCCAAATATCACACATACTGTCAGACTCAAGGACAACAAGGTGACAGATAGGAAGAACTGTGCCCCAACGTTATGGATGTGTGTTAGCACTACTCAGGTTCAGTCTAACTTTTCTTCAATCATGGGTGTTCCAAAATCTGCAGACTGCCTTGCAAATTTGTTCACTGGGTCCTCAGATTCTTAGGGAATGAAACTGGGAATCATTTAGTTGACGTGCCTTGTGATAAATCCCCATGCTCAAAAAAATCAGGATGTAGATGGGATGGGGGAGGAAGGGAAACAGCCAAGTTAAACTGTCTCACTGATCTGCCCTAAATAAATGTTGTCCTGTTGGGCATGAACTTTCCACCATGGTACTGAAATGAATAAAACCCAAGAGACTCCAAGTTATGCACTGTTACACATTGTAGTATCTTGCATCGTTATACTGTTTGTCGTTATGTATTGTATTGTTTGAAGTTATGCTGTCACTTACCTGTTGTTTCAGACTCTTTGTGCCAAATCTGTACCCTTACATCATCTCAGCCCCCTGTGTTCCAAGTTGTATATTGCCCTTCTCCTCCGAATCCCGAATTTCCCTTCCCTTCTGTCGGGCTAGGGTTCTGCTGCTCCCCGCCTGCTCGTCAAACCACGAGACACCGCCCAACATAGAAATCAAGCGGACTTGCAGAATGCTCGGTTCCAAGCGGAGTCCAGTTAACACCAAAGGGCCCCTAGAACAACGAGCTCACCCAAAATCAAGACCTATGAAGAACACTGCTCTAAGGGCAGGACTCCCAGCTACCCGGGAATAGTCTCCAACCTATTGATGCGTTCTCGCCGTGGTCTCAAAGGTGACCAATAAGGACACCCCCCCAGACTAAGCCGCGCACGCCAAATTCTGGGGAAGCTCCGTGAGGTGAGAATCCCGATTCTGCAGCACGAGCGGCAGAATTGATCTGCACTTCCTTCTCAGTGGTGACCAGAAGGGACAGTGGCGTAGGCGACCCCTCCTCGACCTCCCCACTTAAAAGGCCTACTTAATAAAGGCTCTAAAAGGAGTTAAACCGATTTCCTGCCTGGTGTTTCATTCAGTAGTCAGCAAAAATTAACCCTTTACTGGGTGATTGTTTGGGTCTCTATAGCAGCGAATTCCCAAGAGATACGAGGATGAAACAGACCTCAGTGTTCTCCTATACCTGCTCAGCCTGCAGCTGCCATGGTAGGGGCATGGCTAAAAGCTACAGGATAGAGTGGATGCAGATCCCAGCTTTGCGGCACCGGGAAAAACTCCGCAGCAAGCCTGAGACACATAAGGGAAGCCATAACAAGAGACCTTAGCTTTGCACTGTCAGAAATGTAAATACAGTCCCTTCAGATGCTGCAGGAAGCCACAGAGCAGCTCTGTTGAACTCTGCGTAAACGCAGAGGTGTTTTTTGGCAGTGACCAGTGGTTCAGCCCTGTGGCCTGGGGAGGGAGTTAAATATTAATGCTGCTGTCTAACAACTGCAAGAGAAGCAGGGCTGCTCATCAGCCTTCAGACAGTGGTGCCAGGATGGCAAAGCTCAGGAGCCCTAAGGCTTTGGCTGTCACACATTCTGGCTGTGACCAGCGCTGAGCAGCCCTAGCAGGCACAGTGACTATCCTTAGCATGGTATGATCCCCCAGGAGGCACAGGTCTGAGATTAAAGTGGACTGACAAAGCCCCTATATCTCGTTTATTTTATATATAGTATTACAACACCTGGATTATTCCCCACAGGAGTGCTTAACCTTGGGCAATTTGCAGCCCCCTTATAATTTTCCCAGTGTAGCAGACACTCAGAGAGCAAGCCTGAAATCTCCTGAGAAATCATGTGTTTTCTTCAGGCTCCTTTCAGCGACCTGTAAGAGAAGACCATTCCCAGAGGGCCCAGGCTAGCTGGAAGCCCTGCTCAGCCTGAACCTGAAAACATCCTGGTTTCCAATGGTTCAGGGAGGATATTTCTTCCGTCTTGCAAATGAATACACATCACTAGGAGCTGCTCTCGGCTGGGCTCTGCAAGAAGCATATTGATATGCAAAGCAGTAGGTCACCTAAGCAGCCTTGGCAAATGTATTGTATTGGAACATTTTCCCCCTTTCCCCCCGCCACTTCCTCCCCCCCTCCCCCCTTCTTTTTAACAGANCACTTCCTCCCCCCCTCCCCCATTATTTTAAACGGAAATGCAGCAATTTCTGATGGGACTGCAGCAGTTCCAGAATTAACTGAGACCTGCACACTGCATCCTCCTGTACCGGTAACATAAAGACGATCCGAGCATTTGCCTTCGGGGCAGCCCTGGTGAAAGGGAAAGGGGTAGAGGACGAAGAGGGAACAAGCTGATTTTCTGGACACATAGCCAGCAAGATTCGACAGGCTCTGCTGAAGGCTGATGGAGAGCTGGGAGGGGACAGTCAGTGGTTCTTTGGAGGGTTTGTGTACCTGGCAAGCATCGTGAGCTCCGCGGCAACCCCGTGCCACACTGCTCGGGTGAGGGGGAAAGGCATAGAGATTTTGCTGGGACAAATCCATCCCTTATCCTTCAGGCTAAAAAAGCCTGCACATCTGAACTGCCCATCCACATCCCAAATAGTCCCTTTGCCTCTGCTTTCTGGGCCAGAGGAAAGAAAGAAAACCAACTCAGCAGCAAATATCTTGTGGCAGCAGCTTCTCTGTGCCCACACTGCTGCTGCACCGCACTTTGCCCAAACGCAGCAATGTAGGGGGGCATTTTCCCACCGGGCTGGATGCAGAACTGCTGCCTTCCCCAGCAGCATCAGGGGCAGCTGCAGAGCGTGGCACTGCCCTGCTGCCTCAAGAGTGGCGGCAGAAGCTGCTGCATCATTGTTTGGTCAAATAAGTTCTTTCTTGCCAAGAAAAAAAAAAAGAATTCTCAGGTAACTGCATCAAGGGCTGTAAAAAAGACATTGGCAGGACTGCAACTGCTGGAAGGGAGATGCCTTGCTGGTGATTTATCACCCTGAGTGTGGCTCCAAGACTTTTGCCTAGAGATTGGATGTGGCTTTTCTTATTCTCTGTTTCATTTTCTCTTTCCCTGTGGCATACCTCAGAAAGGCTTCTAACCTTCCATAGAGGGTTGACATCAAGCATTATTTGGGTTCCCAAAAAGCAGTGCCATGTGTGTTCCCTGTACACCTTGGAATCATCATGCTCCAGGGCTCTGGGGCACCAGGTGGGACCCTGCAGGTGGGTGGGAGCAGCGATGAAAGGGCCAGGCACATTATGGCTTTTTTCCCTTCCAATCCTCCAAGCCCACCTTCCACTTCTCAGTTTGTGTAGCACAAGTTGCCCCCAAGGCAAGGGAAATAACCTCTTTCTGCCTACCAAGCAGCAGAGCACCCTTCCTGGGCTGAAAAATCTGTGAAAATGGAACCCAACCCTTCTCCATGAAGTGGCACTATGATTTAAGCCAAAGAGCACCTTTCCCTGTGTCTCTGCCTGGCCTCTACAGTTCCTAGATAAGTTATGGATATCTCCAGGTTGGGTAGATTGATGGGCACTATTGTAATTGAGCAGCTGGCTTCTCTGTTACACAAAATAGTCTCTGTGGCTCTTTGTTTTCAGTCCTGTGTTTAACTACTGTTGTTATTTTGTTTAAGATCCTGCAGATTTTTATGCCAACAGGACTGTAGGAATTCATCTGACTCCACTTTGGTTTTTGTTTTGTAGTTTTTCGATAAAATGAGAGAGATAAAAGCCCACAACAGCATAAAAAATTCAGCAAAGCTCATTGATTGGAATAACTGGGATGTAAAGCAAAGTGCTCGCAATGGGTGGCGCGCTCTGACCTATAAACCATAACCTTTTGTTCTCCAGATTAGACAGCAGGCATGGGAAAAATGCATTTGAAGTCTGAACACACAGTCTGCAAGATAATTAAGACACTTCTTCAAACACTGCATAATATATTTCTCTATCAGCTCCTGCTGCAGGACACAAGGAAACAACATTCCTCTCTCGACAAGAAGCATGGCACTTATCAGTTCAGTCCAGTCAGCATTGGAGTGTTTAACACAAATGCAAAAACATTGACATGAGCATTTGGGACAATGAGCAGAGCAGGTCTCACCCTCTGTGTGGAGCTCCAAAGCCTCCTCGCAGGCTGAAGCCAAAGCACACAAACCAGAGCTCTGCCCTGGTACTGCAGGTCCAATACCCCTAGAAGAAGCTGCCACCTCCCCTGACATTTCAACATCCCTCTGCTCCAAAAGTGATGGAGATGGTCCAGGGCCAGACCTCTCCTGAAAGGACCTGTTTAGCTCTAGAACACAACACTCTGTGGACAACAGAATAGAGGGATGGATGCTAGGGGAGCAGAGAGGAAGGGTAAACCAACAGTTTTGGAGGAGAGATGTCAAGAGAAGGTGGAGCAGGTGAGGTGATGATGGAGTAGGGGCATGTGATGTCTCAGAGAGGAGCTGCTGGCAGAGCAGCCTGTTCCCATGAGCAGCTCCAGGCAGAGCCACACTCAGCCTGCAGCCACAGCCACAATGGCCAACAAGGTGTTAGGAGCTGCTAGGAGCGAGTCAAAGATGGACATGGAAGATGTAGTCACAGCCATGATATGAACTAGCTGAACCCTCATCTGGAATGGTACAGGGGCAAAGCTGCCCTGATGCTGAAAGAGGATAGTGAGAGCTGGGAAGCGTCATGGACAGCCAGGGAAGAAGCACAGTGAAATATTACTGTTTGAGGAGACAGGACTCCTCAGAGGTGAATGAGATCTCTAAGAGCACTGTGTAAAATAATGAGCATTATAGAAGGTGCTGGAGGAGCACACACATGTATCTCCAGGACTAGTAACAGGCTTAGTAACAATATCCTGAAAGTCCAGGAAGAAATATGATGATCCTGCACAAGCTCTTGAGACCCATGTCCTGGGGTGAGGCCTTGCCACTCCTGCCTGCTGCAGCAGCTCATACACCTCAATGGTCCTGGGGCAGCTGGCCTCCCACAACAGTGGTGAGACACTGATGAGATTCAGGGTTGTAAATCTCATGTTCCTATGCTCGAGCCACAAACCCATCCTATTACATCCTTCTCCCAGAGCCTCCCCATGCTCTGGCAAGTGGTGCAAGGAAAGCTCTTGCCAGCTGCCCTGCTGGGGCTTGGAGAGGATGGCATGGCCACAGCCTTGCTGTTCCAGGGTGCCCTGCAAGAAGTGCTGAGAAACAGCCCTGAATGGAGCTGTTCCCCAGGGCTACTGGGGAAGATGGAGGCCAGGGTTGCAACATCTGAGCAGATGTTGCCAGCCAGATTTCATAGGCTGAGGGAGAAACACCCCCTGGCAGCCAGGGTGGGAGAAGAGGTGTGGGGAAAGGACAACTCCCACCATGAAGAGGTCCTGACCAAACATGTTTTCCAAAGGAGGTGAAGAGAGAGAGAAATGCTTATTTCTAGATGAAACACAGCAAAATATTTAATCCCAAGGAAGCTATAAAAACACACCTTGATCCACAGAAGAGGGGCAGAATGAAATGAAACAGAGCCCAAAAAATTAGTGTGAGCAGAGAAAGTGTCTACAGCCAGCACTGGTGGGTCGCAGGCACCCGACCTCTTACCTGCAAGCCTGTCATCCTCCTCCTGGTTATATCCTCCTCTTGAAGCAGACACAAACCCCGAGCAGGTACCTGGCCAAAGCAGCCTGCCAAGCAAAGCCTGCTCACTGATCAACTGAGCTGGGCTGGAGGCAGGCTGGCTGTGCTGGGAGTGAGAAAGTCCAAGGGAATTTTCAACCTGTTTGCTCAGCCCAGTGTGTGTTTAACCAAACGCCCTTCTCTGCAGAACCAACCCCAGGATCGATCTGAATAAACAGGGGGTGAGAGGGACTGGGTTTCCTCATCACCCCTGTTCCCCCTTAGATGTTAAAATAAGGGTTATGGTTCCCACACATGGCAAGGGGTAAAGAACAAGGTGATTAGAACCAAGAACAGACAGTTTTATAAGCTTCTTCCATAAATTGTACCTTAAGCAATTTTCATACACAACCCTCTAAATGTGTAACAAATATTTGTTCATTAATTATTCTGAGCCATGTTACATTGGGGATAGAAGAGATCACATCATCTTGGTGAAGGCAGTAATACTTGTGAAACACTGTGTGGCAAAATTACACAGCATTTTGGGGCCAAAAGCAGGGGAGGATTTTGTATTCCTGTGATTAGAGCTAGTAAGGGGAACTTACAGATTCTGAAACATTAATATTCTTCAAGAAAGCTGTTGCTGGGGAAGAAGTGGCAGCAAGCATTTAGCTACAGAATATTAATGGAAGTAGCTCTGCACTTTTCTGCAGGGGAAAAACAATTGATTTTATTTGATTTCTTTTTTACTTTGAATTCTCACCCCCCCATTCTGAAAAAAAACCAAAACAAACAAAAAAAACCCCAAACCAGAAAAAGCAGCATTTTTTCCATTTCCATCACTGGCTCTGCTTATATGACTTGCCAGGAGGAAATTTCTAGGAGGAACACACTGAAATTTGAATGTGACCCTGAATTAATGTCTCTTCCTCTCCTAGAGCATCCTGAAAGCCTTCCCTCCCCAAAGCATTTACCAGTACCTGTGACCCCCACAGCAGTCACTGAGGGCTTGGGCTTCAAGAGTGGCAGGACTTAAATCACCTTTGCTTCTCTGGAAACTGGTACCTCCTCACACCATTCTGAGAAAAACATTCAAGCCACTGAGAACTGCCACTTTTGGGAGCTGGCAAAATAGGCTGGCTGCCCTGAGGAAGAAGCCAGGCTGCATGAAGAGACAGTGGTTTTGGATGGGGGAGAGGGACAGAGACTTTTCATTGGCTCTAGAAGGATATAGACTGAGTAATCTCCAAGTTTTAAGTCTTCAGGTCTCTGTTTCTGCCCACCAGGAAGGCTCTCTCCATACCCTGGCCTTTCCCAGCTTTGCCATAAAAACTGCTCCAGCAGACAGGAATTCTCCAGAACAAGGCAGAGATTGTGAATATGTTAACTCATCCTGAGCAGCAATTCATCATTGCCAAAGAAATGAAGTACCTGGCACTTGTCACCTACCCTTGAGACTCCTTTCCTACCAGACAAGATTTAAGAGTAAAAAGTTCACCTCACTTATTTTCTGACAGTGAAGAATTACTCATTTGACTGCAGTTTAGCAAACTGCAGTTGCAGATTTTCAGGAGTTTCCAAGATCCCCTGTTACTGAGACACACAGCAGGAGAGAGAACATCACATTTTAGCTTACATTTCCCTTTGAGAACCTACATTTCACCTTGGTCACATCTCTACAGGCTCCATTCTCTTGCTTTCTTCTCATGGGACAGGTAAAAATAAAGGTGTTGCTTTTTAATTATCTGTAGGCTGATTTCTGGGTTGTTCTTTTTTCCTAAAAACAGACAAGGTGTTGTCACTTTACTCACTTGAAAGCCATGTAATGTTCTAAAGCTCATTAGGCTGCCTAACCTTGCCATTCCATTCCATTCCATTCCATTCCATTCCATTCCATTCCATTCCATTCCATTCCATTCCATTCCATTCCATTCCATTCCATTCCATTCCATTCCATTATTTAGTAAGATGCTGTTGGAATGCTACTTAACTTACTGATCTCCAAATTATATGAAATATAGCAAAAAAATCCTACCACACATTGTGTTTCTGTCCTAGCCCATACCATTCAAGAGCGAAATCATAAATCCATGCTCATCACTCCAAATCATCTTCAAGTTCTTCAAGTGTGTGAAAATGTTTTCTAGGATTAGTTGCCTTGAAGCATCCCTTCTCAGGGATGGTGATGAGGCTGACTGGCTTGTAGCTCAGTGGACTTCCCTTCTTGCCCATGGATGTCATTATTAAATGGTGGTCAAACACTAGAATGAATTGTACAGAGAGGTTGTGCATTCTCCACCAGCGAAGACATTCAAAACCCATCTGGATATGGCCCTGTCTGGTCAACCTGTTCCAGCTGACCATGCTTGAGCAGGTGATTGGATGAGGTATCTCCAAAGGTCACTTCAAGGCACAGTGATTCAGTGATTTAGCCTAAACCACCCCTTTAGTTAGCTGCAGTATAAATCTTGACTATGAATCTTATGTAACATGAAGTACAGATGTACTTCATTAATATTTTAGCAACTGTATTCATTAACATGTAAATATGAAACACAGAAACACAATTAATTGTTATTGCATAAACATAGGGCACAAACACAATGAATTAAGCCTGGAAGAATGAGCATTCAAAGTATTCACTGTTTTCTCAGCTACCTTTCTGGGTTTATGACATTATCCAGTGCATGCCTTTACCCCAAGGAGATTCCAGCTGAAAAACATAACAAGACCCAAAAGAAATATGTCAAAAAACAAAAGACATCAATACCACTATATTTGCTACATGATGCCTATACAACTGGAATGGTACCTGCATACCAGCAGCTTATTACTTGTGAACTGTTCCCAGAGGCATCTGAAGAGGTGTTCAAAGAGCCAATCTACTTCAGAGAGGCAGCATGAAAATACCAAGGGGCTTGCTTGAAACTTTAGCAGCTAGTGTTCAGCATCCTGGTGATGAATGAAGGATGAGGAGGAGAACAGAAAAGATTTCCTTTCAATGAGAAGTAGAAGCAGCTTGTATTTGATCCAATAGAAAAAGGGGACTAAAAATTTTTGGATTCACAGCATATGCATTAAAAGGCATTTTGTTTCCTGCTAATTCAGGTAGTGGGACCATGGTGTGAACTATTATTGGATCACAGCTCACCACTGCTTCCTGCAGCAAGGCATTGTCTGGTCCCAAAACTCTTCTGTCCTGGGAGCAAAAGAAATCACAGGTGAGTGAAGCAGATCCTTTCTGATGCATTCTGGTGCCTCTCCTGTTGAAATAACCTGTTGCTTTTCACAGTGAGGAACCCTGTTTTTAAAAATTCCAGCTTCTCCTCCTAGCTTCATCAGCTAAAACGCATCTGTGATGTACATATTAATAAATTTCTTCATTCATTCCTGTCTCTGTGATCCAAACTTCCCCAACTTGCATCTGTTCTTTGCTTGTTAACCCTTTACAAACTGCTAAATGGGACAGGAGCTCTTTAGAGCAGCTGTCTTTGTTTATCTGTTAGTATACTACTTGGAACCAGGATACTGAATCTCTTTTTTGAACCTTTCATCACAATTTAGCAAAATAAACCAATATTTTTTAAAATTTTTCTTATCACTGCCAACAGCATTGTGTTAAAAAAGGTTATTTTTAATAACATGTACTTTCCTGTAGAACGGCTCTTATGAAATATGTCCTTGTCTTTTTTCTGGGATTGTTTAGCAGGAGATGCCAGACAGGTTAATTATTTTCATTTATTTGCTTGGGAAAGATCATAAAAGTTGTCTGCAGCAGAAAGCACATACTCCTTGTTGCCAAAAAGCAGATGCTGCATGAATAGAAGCTGGAGAAGCCACCTGTTCACATTGCTGTGATGCTTCTGCCTGCAAGCTAGAACCACTACTCTTAGAAGTCAGCAGAAAATTTAGTCACACTGCTTTGTTCTGCCCTTCCTGGTGCTAATTTTGGACAGCCACTGACTTTGTGATCTGACCTTTTATTCAGCAAGGGTAGGAGAGTCCATCAAACCCACGTAAGCCACCTATTGAACAAGCAGAACAAGCCTCAGGAAGAGCAGATGGTATCAGACAGAAAGATAAAAGCTCTGACCATAGCTATAGCCTTCACAGCTACTGGGCATCCTTGTCCTTTAAACAATCTTTAACCCAAAGCCAGCAGTGAATTTCCACTGTGTAAACATTAACTTTCAGGTCAAAGGGAACATAGATGTGCATGGGTTAATCACCCACTATTTCACTTCATGTTCCTCCTATTCAAAAATATGACTGAATTTTAAGTTGGTTTGCTCACACAGTCCAGACTTCATTTTGATCTAGTCAACTAAAAGCATGTGTCCTTATGAGCTTGTCTTGTGTTCAACATCTTTTTGAGAGAAATCTGTGGTGGTATGCCAAGAATAAACTTCCCTGTGCAATTTCAATAGGTATGGAACCAGCATTTCTGTGCACTGGTAAGGCCAAGGAGCACAACAACCTGTACCTTGGCAATACAATGCCAAGTAGGCATTGCCTAAGCAGGAAAAAGAAAATACATTTCTGTATTTAATGGTGCAGCAGGTGCTGGCTAAGCAGCTGAACTGCCTAAGTTAGATTTCATAGTCTCTCTGCTGCCACAGAGAGCTCTGAACATCTAAACCACCTTCCTTACAAGTATGCTGAGGGCTTGTCCTCAAAGCTGTGCTAAAGCATGCCTTTCCCAAAGCAACTAATGCTAGTCTGAAAAACCCTAAACATTGACAAATCTGCTTTTTTTTTCCAGTAAGTGTTTCAGGCATCATCACTCTCTCTGTTAGGGAGCTACATCTCATTTCAAGATCCATTTAGAGTCAGGTCCTGAGTACTGCTGTTCATTGCAGATTTGCCTGCACAACTGGAAATTCCTTGTGCTGTTCACGTGGCCACTGTTAGTGACAGAGACTCTTCTTAATTTCTCCTTTGTGTCCTCATGTACCATAAAGAAATGTATTTTCCACACCTACTGATCAGATGTCAGAATAAAAACAGTAGCACAAGTGGATAATAAATACTAGGAATAATACTATTGGCTACATGTCACAGGCCCTCACTGGTGGGAGAGTGTTGCCATTGATACTTGAAATTAAAGACTGGAACTGATTTTATTTTTCTTCCCCTCTTCTACCTGATAACTATGTGACTTTTTTTTTCCCTAAAATCCCTGTGTGTTTAAGGAGTGCTGCAGCAAAGCACCCTCTAATGAAAGCTTTACCTCTGCACACTTCCTGGTAACTTGCCAGCCAGTGACAGGTTCATCAATAAAGATAATGGCTTTTTGTTGGAACAAACTAGTGCACTAAGCCACACACTTGCTCAACCCTACAAAGGAATCAAAGTAACCAGCATCCTCATAAGGAAAGTGAGATAGAAACATGACTTCTAACAAGAGGAGCTGACTAAAAAAAGAAATAGAAGGATTAAGCTCCCTTTGCTGAAAAGCAGAAGCAGGTTGTCAGTCAGCGAATACTGTCACCTTGTTATCCACTGAGAAATGAGAACCCAACTCCTGACTTCACCACAGCTGACTGCAGGCCACGACAGAGCAGTTCATCTCTCATTTGTGACAAATGGAGCATATTGCAGCTGCCTTTGCAAATATAATCAATAATGAAAATCTGTATTAAGGTTGCACCCAAAATCCCATTACTGGATAGGTTTCATATGCTTAAAAAGCCAGTGGCATCCTTGCTAAATTTCCCATGTTAAGGACATAATCATATTCATTCTGACGATCTCCCCAGTCATCAAAGTGGTCATAGATCAACCAGGAAGATCTGCTAGACCCTTGGGAACAGGGAAGGCTCATGGTTTACCTGCTCTACATTTCACCTGTGTGTGCATAGGAGGTCCAACACATCTAACATGTACCTGCACGAGCAACCTTCACTGACACCTCTGGAACACAGCACCTAGGACACATTTCTGCCTGGGAAATAAAACAGAGACATTGAGTAGCTTGAATTTAAAGGGACTGGGTAACGATGTTTAGATGTGAAACGTGTGCATGTAATAGGAACCAGAGACAGACAGAACCAGAGATGAAGTAAAACAGAGAAACAGAATTTCAGTGGTTCAGAAAGAGAGAAAAATGCATGGCAGAGAGAAACAGAGAGGAAAATAGGAAAGAAGGGGAAACCAGAGAGCAGAGCAGGAAGCACAAAGAGGAGACCTTGTGAGTTCTTGTGATACAGAGGGGTCAGACAGAAGGGGCAAATGGGGAGAGAAAGAGGGATAATAATTGTGAGAAAGGGAACTGGAAGAACAGAAAAAGAGGTGTAGGCAGACGGAGGCAAAACAGACAGAAGGGTCACAGGGCATGGAAGGGGTGTATGTGTGCAGAGAAAAGAAAGGTAAAAGACATAAAACAAGTGTGGCACAGAAAAGTGGTCTGGTGTCATATTCCTAAGCTTGCAAGTGAACCATTTTTGGGCAGCTGAAACAGGTAAGGTGGAAAACCAATGTAACTAACTCCAGTTGCTCACATACTCCTGGTTCTGACACAAAGCTGGAACTTCCTGTAAAGATAAATGTAACATCATCAACAGGCACAACTCCATTACACATCACCTTGTCCTAAGATAAAAATATACCTAATTGTGGTTACCTGCTGAGATCTAAACAAACAAGACACTTATTCTGGGCTAGAGGCCTACTTTAAAACATGCAGACAAGTGAGCTGCAGCCAGGGGTTTGGCCACTCTAAAGATGGCACAGGATGAAGGAGAAAACAGCACTACAGTTCACTTGCTCTGCTCTGCAGTTCCTTAGGAACCTGAGGGAGCCCAGATCTGGTTACCCTAAGCCTACACCTGATCTTGAGAAAACAATTCCAGCTTTCATTGTCAAAGGATCAGAGATAGTCATTGGTGCTGTCATCAGCTGCACAGCTCAGAGTTGCATTTTTATTATGAATACTTTGGTACCTTGTTTTTTCTGGTTGTAAACTAACTGTAAACTAAAAACCTATTTCATACAAGCATCTAAAAACTTACTGCACTCATGTCTACAGCTGCACCCAGACCTTTCTGGAAATGGCCTAAGGAAAAGCAAAGCATCTGTATTTTTAATAAATCTGACTGGTGCCCCCAGCTGTCACTTTTGTGCCTGATTAGAGGCAGCAGGCAGCTTTCCATTTATTCCCAAGCAGCTGCCAGAAGAGCTGCAGGCAGAGGTAAGCCAGAGACTGCAGAACTCTGCTCCCTGCCACTTTCACACTGGCATTTTACTTTCTTCTCTCCCCATTTATTATTAATCTCTATTTATATCTAACTCCAGCTCTTAGTTAGCCTTTGCCAGAGGCTTAACCATTACAGGTGACTGTGAGAAAGGAAAGAAGGAACTGCAATAAATCAGGCTTTTATGACTCCATGGAATTCTAGCAAGGTGAGAAACCATGCAAAGCTCAGTCTATTTAGGAAAACAAGACCCTCTACAGGCAAGTCTCCTTTATCCTTAGTGCTAGCTATATAAAGAAAACATGTATATTACAGAACTCTCCTCCTAATCATGCTCAGTTCCTACTTTCTACACAACTTTATATCCCTTCTAAATTTCTATCCATTCTAATTCAGAGGATGTTCTTACATTTCATGTTTTCTGAATCCACTAAGTCCTCAGGCTCAGTAGGACCGTGTCATATTTGTTCCAAATAAGCACTGTATAATAACATACTTTTTTCCACCAGTTTTCAATGAATTGCCTTTTAATTTAATATAAAAACAAGACCACAATCAATTATGAAAAGATAAACAGGAGAACCTGATTTACTTTGTCCTGTCCAAAGTAAACAATTTTAATTTAAGCAGCAGAACTAACACTAGCTGTTTTCTACTAACGATTTTCTTTTTAAGGCTTCAAATATTTTTTCATATATTGCCTGTTGCTTTTATCCCTTCTGAATAGGGATTAACAGTGTGCTCTAGGTGAAACAAGACTCCACTTATTTAATGAAGACATTCTATTATTTTCCAGACCACTCCTTACCCATCGTTATGGTTTGCTCACTTGTTTTGGTCACTTTACTGTACATGAGAGACCCACTCAGTGTCATCTTTCCTTCAGAAGTAAAATGGATGCAAATCATTGCAAAGACTGTCCATAAGTTTTTCAAATGGACACAAAGATGTCACATATATGTGCTGTGTATGATAAAGTTTCCCACAGCAGTGTGAGAGGCATTCAACTTATTGCACACTTTCCCCAGACATTCCCATAGATCCACATGGTCCACAATCCTAAGAAATACTCTAGGCTCCAGATTAGGTTTTTGGAAAACCTTTCCCAAGTCTTTTCCAACAACAGAAGCAGAAGCTTCAGCAGACCAGCCAGCTGTAATATCATTTTACTCTGCTTGACTGAAGCATCACTGTCCTTTAGCACCCAGTTGAAATGGCAATGTCATTAGGAACTCAGAGAAGTCGTCTTCTACTTCTTCAGTGCTCAGTCATAATGAAGGCTCTTCAGTGTTCCTCCTCCAAACCTCTTCCTTTCAGAGAAGCCAGGAATCTAGAGGTGGGGAAGACAAGTTGTCATGTCAGAATGAGCAGGAGCTCCCTCCAGCCCACACTGTTACCAAGCCAACTGCAACATCTTCCACGCCATCTCCAGAATCAGGGCCACAGTGCTTCAGCTGACTGCTAGAGGAGCACCACTAATTAAACACTGCACACTTCACTCTGGCTCATCTGTTCTGTGGGGCTCCTTAAGACTTTTTGGAAAGGGAAATTGAAAGCCTCCATCCTAACCCAGTTAATGACAGATTTCAAAGCCTGTATTTCCCCCCCAGATTCAAATGAATACTAGAATTTCTTCTCCATTCATTTTTAAAACTGTAAAACAATATAAACCAATTCCTATCAAAGAGCTGTTGAAGCTTTATGCCTTCAAACCTGGGCATCAGCACTTCACTGGCAGTTGAAAAAACAGTTTTATCGATGGCTGAAAGCTTAAAGAAAACCATTGGGATAGAAACAGCTGCAACAATACAAAGGACTAGCACTCCTGCTTTTGCAGCCCATCTGCAGACACTGCTTACACAGTGACAACAGATGCTTACAAAGAAAATTGACTTGAAACCATCAGAAGCTTCTCTAGCTTTAACAGTACTTCAGACAGATTTTCAGTCCAATGCATCTCTGAAACTCCAAAAGAAAAAGATGTACTGCTTTCTAATACTGTTTATCAGCCCTACTGGCATAATAAAACTATTTGATTACAGGCCAGAGTAACTTTTACCTTACTCACTACACACAAGAAGAAACAGCAGACCCAGTAGACCACCCTCCCAAACAATTCCATACTTTCATAGGAAATGCAGTCTATTAAAATGAGGGGAGTCAACCAAGCCCTAAAAATCATGCCACAAGAACATGGGCATGTGTGGATGGTATGGGATGAAAACATAATCTACAATTCACAGCAGATTGCTCAGGTTACCACTTCATTGGTAAGCAGAGAGCTAAAGAGCTTTCCCAAAATATGAGTCCACTAAAAACTCCACAGATTAAATTTACTTGGGGTTTTCAGGCCCAAAACTCAAACAGATATGCAAGGTATTGCATATCTAAGGTACTGGTTTACTCATCTCTAAAAAGCAATCATCTCTAAGAATAAAATGAGGCAGATTTTGTTCTGAACAAAGGTTCACTTCATGAAAACTGCTTTGGGAATTTAAAGAGGAAAAATGCAATCATTATAACTAAAAAGTACCTGAACACCATAGGTGAAAAGTTACCTGCTTTAGCATTTTTTACATCAAAGTCACTAATTAAGAGTAACAATTATTTATTTATCACAGATCTGATTGAAGTCATAGCTAAGGGCAATTTGAAACTTATCATGCTTTTCATCCTGAAGAAGTTTTTAACAGAAATACCTCAAAACATGAATGACCGTAGCGACCTATTGTAGAAAACCCACCAACACATTGGTAAGAGTTACATTAAGTAGATAACTTCAAATGATAACATTAAGAGGTTGTATTGAAGTCTCTATTTCCAATTTAGATTTTGCCTCTTTAAACATGACTGGTTTTGCTATTTAAGATTTGTTTTAAGCTTTTGAGCTCCTGTCAGGGCAGAAGACAGTCATCAGCAGGCTGCAATCTTTGGCATACAGCCAAAAGGAACATATAGTTAATCCCTGGCTAGCCACTAAATAGGATCAAATAGTAAAAATAAAAATCTTACATCATGCATCAAAGACAACCAGCACACAAGCAGGTTTATGCATTAAGATATTACTCCCATGAAAGGGAAACTTCACTAGAATGTGGGGAGGAGAGGGGAAGAAAAAAATGCATAATGCAGAACTGAAAGAGGCGAAAGCAAAATTATTTTTAAAAGGTATTATAAAAGCACTCAAAGAAAGCATTTCATAATCTCTGACTATTTTCCCCTGCTCTCCTCAAGGGGCTTTCAGCACAGGTACCTCTAACAATGTACAGGTGTGACTGTACTTCAGAGATGCTTTTCATGATAATTTGCAACACCTTTACATATGGTAAATGCAACTTCACTGCTCCCTGCACAGTAGACTGCATGTGAGGAGGTGGGGGGCACAAAAGCTAAAGTGGCCTGCCCAAACCAGAAGTCCTTCTGCTAGTACTTCCCCAGCTGGCTGAAAACAGTTAATTCAGTCCTTCAGGAATGAATTACAAGCTGATATCATACTGCCATTTTCCTTGTGGCTCCACTGAGTGTCTGGAAACTACCTGTATTAAACATAAAATCTAGTTCCAGCTGTGCAAAAAAAAGCCTTTTCATTGACCTTCAGGATAGCATCTATCGCCTAAATCTGCAACCAAGCAGCCTGAAGCTGACACAGCTGAAAGAAATCATATTTTCCCATTTTACCTCATTCTTCCAACTTCTACCATGTTAGCATACTTAAGCATTTCACTGCCAATCACTTTACAGACAAATACTTTAGCTGACAAAAGTCAGCCATTCTTCTGTATAGCCTTATCAGCTGTGCTCCCACAGATGTAAGAATTCGATTACCAGCACAGATTGTCATTTAGGCTGCATAAAGCTTGTGTTTTAAAGAGGACTGTCAGCAGTTCACATTACACAGGGAGAAATGAAACAAAAGAGGAGGAAAAGTGACAAACCTGATTGCCATCTCTTAAGAAGTATCTCTTCTCTATGACCTGGGAACAACAGAGAATTATCTTAGCATGCACAGCACATGCATAACCTCTCATTGCAACCACCACTTCACACATGAGCACTGAAACTCATGGCTAACTGGGACAAGGTCTGGCCCCACATCTCTTCTCCAGGCCTACTGCTTTAGTGCAGTGCTTTAGCACACAAAGCAGTTGCCACCTACAGCCATTCTCAGACAAGCTGTTAGTCTAAGCTGTCTAATTATCCTCAACTTCAACACACTTAATTTAGTTAGCCCTCCTGGGTAGTGGAGGTGTTGGTTTGTGTCTCCTGCTTCAGAGTCATTGCTCCCATTCCCTCTCTGGAGGGACAGTGGTTCCTACTACTGCACAGTAGCCCTACTATGCTATCTTTGCCCAGGGGATGCTTAAAACCATCTCTCATTTGCACAGTGGAGCTCAGTGGTCTCTTTATCAGTAAGGGACATAATAAGGGAGTAAGGGAGTAATATTCTTAAGTAATTTCTTAATTACTAAAGGTTGCTTTAACTAGGATCAACAGAGCTAACCAGTCTTGTATCTCCCCACATTACTACCTCAGAATGCTGCAACACCTCTGGCCTGCCAGCCAGCTTCATAAGCAGAGTGTCCTTGCACATTTGTGAGTTCTTTTTCACTGCTCTAAGCAAATCAGGAACTAAATCAGATCAGCTATCTCCTGCAAGATTCCAAAAGCAGCTCAATCTTTGGCCTCCTCACACCTGGCTTGAACTAACCCAGAAAGTGGCATGTGAAAGGAGCAGCTTAAACTGTTTTTCATGCTCAAATCCCAGACAGCACTGATGCACAGGATAATAAAACATCATTGTGTTGACTTACCTTATCAAAAAACCTGCTTAGTTTGACAGCATTGGATGAACCTGCAGCCAGGTAGCGAGGATTGGTGCAGTCCTAGAACACCCAAAAGACAACAACAAACCAAGCACAGGGAAATCAGTGCAAGGAAGCCAAACACAAGGAAATGAACATACCCTTTCCCTTAACACACACCATCAGCAAAGGAAAACAATGGATCTGCTGATTTCTGCTCCACAGTCACTTCAGAGAAAAGAGCAACTGTTCTGTGAATCAACTACAGAATTCCAAGCAATCCCCCAATGCTCCACATCTTCTTTCCACCACAAGCTATACAATCAGGCAGTGATTTGTACAGACTACACCTGTGACTGGGAGTGTGTATACAAGCACTCACATAGCACATGTATATTTTTACACCTACAGACCTATATAAACTCATCTTCATGTTTCATTCAAAGACAGTCTGTGTCAGAGCTATGAACAAGAAAATTTAACTCCCAGCCAACAATTCTAAGCTTAAGTGATCTTATCTAATATCTCTTACATCTCCCCATAGTGAAACAAAGATATCTGTGCCATCAAGCAAGAGGCATAGCCAACCAAAATGTGAATTACTGGCACTACCAGAAAAATCTCCAAAAGCCAAATTTTTCTTTCAACATCTTTACTTACTAAAAATTGGATTTGCTCTCATATAAAAGAAAAACAACAGTGATGATAAGGATACCAACCAAATTTATCTCTTCAGCATTGAAATCCTCAGCCAAGAATGCTGTTCTGGTCAAAACTTCATTCCTCTTAGTTTCTGGGATCTGATCCAGTTTAGTTCCTATTACCAGCAGTGGGATTTGGTTATCACCAAATTGTTCACGGTCATAGTCACTGATGAGGGAAACAAATACAATCCTGAATGAGGCAATGGCCATGGAAGTGGGCACAAGTACAACATCATCTCCCCTGTGCCTCTCAAAAATCAGTAATTTATTTATTAATAGTCCATTTATCTAAGTAAAAATGTACAATATCTTTAAATTAAGGAAGGGCTTCTGCATCTAAGTCACCAAGCTTCAATCATTCTCCTTAGCTAGGATAATCACTTGTCTGTCATTTTTACCTAAACCAAGCTTTCTAGCAAGTAATTATGCAACCAACAGCAACAACTTGAGCAAGGAATTGCTAGTGGCTGAACATCTGTCCTTGACAGAAGTTAAACTTTTGAAAATCAGAACAACTGTGAAGAACCTGTCTGTGGAGACACTGGAGAATTCTGCAGTTTATACAATGCAAATCCTCTTTCCCATCTCCTATGTTTCTACAGGAACACCTTTGTGCAGGAACAGAAAGATGAGCAATTTATATTCTTCCCACAAAAAGCTACTCCTTGTTATTGCCTTCCTGCTCATGTGTGAGGTTTAGCAATGATTTTAAAACCTCCTTGACTAGATGGATGACAGGAGCACAGAGGTAGAGGAGGAAATCCTTGACAAGGTGCTGGAGAGTTAATTATGAACCTGCTGTTTAAGCAGAGTTTTCCAAGCTCTTTTAGCCACGCTCCTAGAATAATTACCCCACCAGAAATGTATGAAGTGAACTTCCTCAGTCTTGGCACATGAAGGGAATGCCTCTTTGCCCAGACACATCATCCCATGACATTTCCTGTACAATGGCATCTTTCAGTACAGACAGAAATCCTGAGGTAACAGGGACTGGACCCACTCTCACAGAGGCCTCAGACAAATAAAGGATGCAGTAAACATGTTTTCCCTTAAAGCAAGGTCTCTGTCACCCAGTTTGGGAATCTGCTGTCAGAACTGTCTAATTTGTAGTATAAAAGAAAAAGAAGAAGCAACAAGCAACTCTCTTTGATACTCCCCATGTCTGTCTGTCTTTCTTTATTTTCTAACCAAATCTACTTTTCTGTGGAGACCAAGTAGCCTAAGAGATTAACAAAGACTTCTACAACAGCTTGGAATTACTGTGTCTGAGCTCTGCATGTATGTTTTTCACTCACCCATTTGTCACGAGAACTCCTGTTGGAGCAACATCTCTGTTGAGTGCTTCCAAAGACCAGCGATACAAATTCTGGGATGATTTCTTATTGGTCAAGTCATGCACTAAAATTATCCCTAGAGTGAAAGACAAGACAGCAAGGTGCCATTTAAAGATACATATTCTCTTCCTTATCTTACCAAAATGACATCTGCATGTTCCCAGATATCTAAGAATAAAGTAAGGGATGTATAACCAGTTCAGTTACAGTGAATAAGTAAGGCTGAAAATATCAGGATGCAACAGGTTTTTTAAAGCTGCTTATCAAGAACTGGCTAAGAGCAAAAAGAAAAAATCACATGAAAGCAGGAAACAAACAGCCACCTCAAGCTTTAATCTACAAAAGGCTCACAGGCATTCACTGATTCTGTCTACTTCTCATGATACTGAACTTCTCTATTACTGCAGCAGAAAATTTAGCCTTTCTCTAGTAAACATAATTATTTTTTGTCACACCATCTATAAAGTCTAAAGGCTTTTTCTTTGTTTCAAGAGTTCAGAGAGAACTACTGTTTTCCTGCATTTTCAAGAATTAATGGTATAAACTTGGGGAGATATCCAAAGGGGAAACAGATACTGATAAAATTTCACAGTCCACTAAATAGCTGGTAGAAACATGAATTAATAAGACTTAAGTTTCTAGCATTTTTCTTTACCATGAGCCTTCAAAATGTAAATTCTGAGACAGAGTCAAGCTTCCTAGCTGTGCTATTAACAGACACCCACTTCTGATAACCACAGACTCTCCTAACTCAATTACCAACTCCTGCTAGCAAATTTCTATTTATTCACACCTTCTGCAATATGTGGAATGTTCCCACTTCCTCCAGACTTCAAACCATCATCAATTCAAGGACAAAATGGAATGACACCCCTCATCAGCACCAGGATTCATTCTCAAAACACTTCACAGCCTACAGGTGGAAAAACCTTACTAATTTAGTCTTTCACCTTAATTCCCAGAGGTGCCACCCACTGTATACACTATGAACAAACCCCATTTCCACAATACCCCACATGACTGTGCACAGACTCTCCCATGAGAGTTCCCAGCATATCACAGCTGTAGACCTATTTTAAAGCATTTATCTCAGTAACAGTATAAAAAGGCAACTCTGCTTCATGTCCACCCCCAGTTCAGAGAGAAAATGCCTGATACAACATAACTTGGCCTATAAAAACAGATCCAGAGACACTGCTGCACAACCTGTGAGAAACACTCTCCACCTCTACACACTCTCCCCTCAGTTATGCCTTTGATTGCTCAGCTCCCTTATCTGCTTCACCTAAAACCTGCACAGTTAGTTGCAGCAGCAGCAAAAGACTGTCAACATCCAAAAAGAGCAGGCAGGACCAATGACTACTCACGGAAATGCTCCTCCCACAACAAGGTCTGCAAGCCCAAGTCTAACTGCCCAGTCACTGTCCTCAGCTATCACAGCCCCCACACTGAGTGGAGAGTCAGCAAAGAAGAAGATCTGTGGATAATCCAAAACCAAACTGTACTAAGCCTTGTCGACACCCCGGCAGCCTGCACAGCTGCTGCCACAACCAAACACTGACTGGTTTTCAGACCACTGCAAGCCCAGAAAGCACAAGCAGTCAGGCAGAAGGAATGCATTCATCTTCTTAAATCAGATCAAGCAGAGGCAATTTGTGAGACAAACTCTAATGGAGAAATTAATCTAATGAAAGAAACAAGAGCCAAGGTTAACTACCAAAGTCAACACTCTTCATATGCAAGCTGTCTAATTAGTATCTTTTGGGCAGTGGAAATAAATAACTCTATTTTAATTTCATTGATTATAATTCAGACACACAAGTCCAAGATTTCATTTCCTAATGGGCTGTTCTAAGGTATTTCCAAGTCTGACCCACACTTCCTGGCACACTGTAGATTTGGTATGAAAAAGAAATAAATTTTTTTCCATATACCAAAGAGGCTTGCTTTGAGGCCACAACTCAAGTCTTATCAAAATCTGATTAAAAGTATAAGGAAGAGATACCTAACACAGATCTCCTTCCTGAGAAAGGAGGAAGAAGTAACTTAGTTAATCACACACCAGAAATGTTTATTGTGTGGTTTAACATGTCATTGAAAGCCCTCCAAATGAGTGGGAATAAGTAAAGAGAATCAAACAGAACACTGAAGCCAGATTTTCAGAAGCAGTTGTTACTCTGATACACATGGATTTTTAGTGAACTATCCTGGGATGACAAAAAGTAACAACTGATATACTGCACTGTTATGTTTATAATCTCTTTGCTCTTGTCAGAGACACAGATGGACTACTAAGCCTTTAAGCCAATATCTCAACAGAAGGCATAAAATACTACTTTCTACATATGCAGCAAGCTGCAAGATTCAACTCTTAAAAATAAATTGGTAAGCTAAATGAGCAAAGGCAAGATGGTTATCAGCATATGGCAATTTTATGGGAGACAGTTCAAATTTGCTGGGGTAAAATGTAATGATCAAAGTCCATAAAAATGGAAATAATAATTTCTCTGCTGTACATTTTACAACCAAACAGACAAGAAAATATAAATCATAAAAAAATCTTAAAAAAAAATATAAATCATATTTCTGCAATGTATCAGACCCAGAAATGTGAAGGCAACCACTGCATCTTCAAAGCCTCCCTGCTCTGCCAGGTGCACGAGACTGAATGAGGCTAATAGAGCTCATCTGCCCAGGTTTGCCTCAAATATCTGCCCTTCACAACCAAATCCATAAAATTCTGCCTAGGAATGGTATCAGATTTTTTCCTGTAGAAATCAGAAAGGAGAACAATGTAGCCCTCAGCCAGGCTGCCTGGAACTCTGCTCCAGAACCAAGAGACAGCTACTAACAGAAACAGTAGTAAAAGCGTATTTACAGCAAGCAAACTTACCATTCAGCAAATTGTAGAACACTGCTCGTGTGCTTTTCACACTGGTGGCACTGCCCACGGAACCTCCAACATCCCATAGCTCAATGTAATAGGTCTTCTCTTCTGGAGTTCCTTCTTTGTAGTCATGGATCTGATGAAAAATTCACATCATACATAACCACAGCACCACATCACAGGAGTTCTTCCACATGACACACTTTTAGGTGGAAGGATTATTGCACTTGGATAGAAATTTGGAAATTTCATGCTGACACTATTTCAAACCTCTCAAGAGGAAGAGAGATGGAATGAGTCAAGCAGCAGCCATTGGACACCACAGAGATCACCATCTCATGTGAGATGGAACCTGGTGAGTACATAGGGAGCAACCTTTGCTTCTCAGTATTAACAAACCAAAAATCTCATGATGTGCTCGGACACAGCATTTTGCTAAAGCAAATGGAAAAATTTAAGGTCTTGACCTCTTACAGTTGTTAAAACCCACATGGCAGCACTGCAAGAATATTAACACAGGTGACAGATTTGGATTCCAGCTGATCACCCAAATTCCGACATCTCAACTGAATTAATCAACAACTTCTGCTCCCAGATCTGCTGAGTAGTTTTGCTCCACTATCAAACAGGACCGCCATGTTCCTCTCCTCAGATTTTGGAAATACATTCCTAACCTAGGGCAATGTATTTCAAGGAGAATGCAGCAAAGAGTGATGAAGGAAAAAAGCATTTATCAATGTCCCAAGAGGGCTGTAGGCTGGGCCAAAGAACTGCTGGATGAACACCCTCATTCTTCCCACAGCAGGTCCTGCAGCAAGTAGTCAAGAGGCACCCCCATGGTTACAAATGTTATCAAAAACCAGAAAGAAACTCTCTAACCCAGTTAGGTTAGAAAATCAACACTAATTTATTCAGCACTAAGGTACATGAGTAGCACTTCATCAAATGTGTACATCAGTCACCAAAACTTACAACTATTTCTATATTTTGGCACAGGAAGGAAACAAATTAATGCTCACTGGCTCACAAGTTATGCAGTTCTCTTCACTAAGTAGTATTTGACCTTCTACTGGTTATTGATTTTTCATGCTAACTAGCCCACATTTTCAGCCTTTTTATTATCTTTTTCACAAATAGGGTGAGTCTTATTGTCTTTGTAAGTTTATTCTTCAGCTCTGCTTTCTGTAACATGTCTTTGTGGTTAATAAATTCTGCACTGTGTTGAGGTCTCAACAATAAATTTCTCCTGTTTATTTTCCTCACTCAAGTCTAACAAGCAGTGAAGCATGTCAGGCCCTAAATTTTAGTTTGTTTTTCTAACACATGAATATCACCCAGAGCTTTCTTGTGTTCCCACAACCTAAACAAGCAGTTTTTCCCCACTGTGTTTGGCTGACAACTTGGCTGTTCCCTGCCTGTTTCTCAAGAACTGGCCATCCTGTGACTTGCAACACACCAGCGGCCACTGCAGCAGTTAGCAGAGCTATGAGTGACAAATGTCTAGTCTGATTGTGACAACCCTGCAAAGTCAAAACTTGCTTACACAAGTGTTTGGCTCACATTCGACACTACTTGCATCAGAAGATTAAGCCCTCAGCAAAACACATGATCAAAGTACACTTCTTTCTGGGGCATTAAGTAATTAAAATAAAAAGTCAAGGCCCTTCCCTTACACGTCAGGCTCAGGGCCACCAAGAGGCCACGCACGACACCTACTCGCACATCCACGGAGCAGCCCACTGTCCAGGACGGGTTTCCCAGCACCTGGTTGTGGCACAGGAGGTGGACAAGCGACGATTTTCCGACACCTGCAAGTGCACAGAGAGAAAACAACTCCTGGGAGGCGGTGCCAGAGTTACAGGTGGCGAGGCCGCAAGCACACTGAGTGAACGGGGGCGGCCCCGGCCCCGCAGCGGGTAACGCTGAGGGCGGCGAGGAGCAGAACCCCAAGGAACGGCCCTAGGACACACAGCCAGGGGACACGGACTCACCGGAGTCGCCTAGCACCAGCACCTTGACCCTGTCCAGAGCCGCCATCTTTACNCGGTGACGCAGTGGCGGAGCCGCTGGAAGCGCCGCCCGGAGCCGGGAAGAGCTGGAAGCGGCGCCAGGTCAGTGCCGGCCCCGGGGAGCGGGGTGGTGCCTGCGGCCCGCGGAGGCCCCCGGCCCGGCGCTTGGGTGCCGCAGAGCGGCCCGCGGGGCCCGCGCTCCCCGCACC
>VWYI01014021.1:0-19549 GCA_013399455.1 Anthoscopus minutus | reverse complement strand
GGGGGCCCCCCGCCAATCGCGGAGCGTGTTCTTGCCGCTTCTCTCAGCCTATTGGCTACCTGCCCTAGCCGCCGGCGCGGCTCTGACTTCTGATTGGTTTATCCCAGTGAGGGCGGGAAGGCTCTGTTCTGTACGAGCAGGTGATTGGCTCGCTTCCCTGTCGCTCGGCCCGCCAGGCGGCGCGCGCGGCGCGGGAAGGGGAGGGGGTGGTGCAGCGCCGCGCACGCGCCGCCGCAGTCGGGAGAGGCGCGCGGCGGTGACGCAGTGGCGGAGCCGCTGGAAGCGCCGCCCGGAGCCGGGAAGAGCTNGCCCGCGGAGGCCCCCGGCCCGGCGCTTGGGTGCCGCAGAGCGGCCCGCGGGGCCCGTGCTCCCCGCACCTTGTGCCCGTATGGGCCCCTTCCTCGCTTTGGCTCCATCCCACCGTTTGCCGTTCCTTCAGCGGTGTTTGTTGAGCCTTCTTCTTTGTTTTGTTTTGAAATTTTTTTATTCTTTAAAGAGGTGCTACTGACCTCCTTTTGTCCTACAGAAACCTACACAGTTCGATGTTTAAGCCTCAACATATAAAAGTGGGTAGGGCATGGGAAGCTGTGTAGACGGCATAGGAATTCTCCTCTCTGACTGGCGTTAAAGCTTAGCCTGCTCTTATAGTCCGGGAGGTCTACGTAGTTTGTAATTTGAAGAGAGATGCAGGGTTATGGGCATCTGAGGAGTAGCTGACTGGCAGAGCGAGCTCATTCCTGTTTGCCAGGTTGAGCTAGCCAGGCAGCGGTGTAACCATTCCGTTTTCCAGGTCAGCAAGGTGAGGTTTGTGGGGTTCTTTTTTCTTCTTCTTTTTGGATGTTTTGTGAGTTGGTTTTTTTTGTTTGTTTGGGGTTTTTTTGTGTATTATATTTCTTCTGGCCTCAGGAGCGTGCTGGTTCCCTGAGAAGCAGGCAAACATCACATCTCGTAGTGGCACCGAGCTGTTGTTAAATGAGTACAGCTGTCAGGCTTGTGCCATTCCAAGCAGCTCAGAACGAACAAGGAGGATCAGCATGCTGAAAAGGGAGTTCAGCCGTGCACAGCTAAGGTGCATTTTCATGAAGTCCGCGTAGCTTAATACTTTTCATACACAAAAGACTTGAGTTTTTTGTTTCATCTTTTCCAGTCCAGTAGCATACTCTTTTACATGCTTGTTGTGTTGCTCATCAGAGTTCACCACCAACTCATTAAACTGTTGAAAAACATAGCAAAAAGGGGGAAAAAAAAGTATTTTTCTGCCTTTAAGCAGTTTGGTGCACAGGATTGTGTTGAGAGGGCAGAGCCATGTGTCTGGGAGAGAAGCACGTGCCTTTCTGGCAGGAATGAGGCTTGATGGGAATTGCATGCCTGCCTTCCACTTCCTGTGACATACAGCTCACTTTCTCATAGGATGATTTGGGGGATTCTTCTAATCAAGAATCAATGTTAATATTAATTAAAGCTAATCTCATGTCTTGTTACTTAGGGTTTTTTTGTTTCTTTATTGCTAGTATCCAAGGTATATATCCACTTGCTTGCACTCTGATGCGCTAAAACTGTACTGAACTCAATACTTCAATCATTTTTTGTTGTCTTTCTGGAATTTCCAAAGGGCGGTAATACTCACATCATCTATCATGAAGAAAAGTGTGATGTTCCAGGTCTTACTGAATCCATAATGTGAAAAGCCATTATTGCTTTTTTCTTGTCAGAAATGTAGAAAGGAATGCTGGAGTTAAGCCCACTGTGCTTCAGTGTAATCATGACTTCCTAAGCTTGATACGTGAGAGAAATGATGTTACTTTCTTCCCTTAAACAAACCCCCAAAACCTTGCAGCTACATTGTGTGAGGGCCAATGCTTGCACATTCTCCTGGCAGGTTTGTAAGAGATTCTGGTATCCATAATAAAAATTTTCTAGTGGCCTCACATTACAGCTAGGTCAATTTTGCCACCATATAGGGAAAGCTCTCTACTCATCTACATCATTAGCGATGCACTTTTCTCTATTTTGTATTGGCTCTAGTCTGGTAAAATAAAGTATTCAATTCTTGAACTTTTCCCCTTTGCCCTCTCTGAAATGTCCCACTTCTTTATTTTAGCATGTTTTTATCAACTTGATTCACATTGCCAGAATTAGGACAGAAGGGTGGAGCTTGTGGCTAAAGGCAAGCAAGGAGAATAAAGACTTTCTTAGGGGAGGGAAGGTGTAATTTGACTTAAGCTGTAATAGGAAATTTCATCCATTTGTTAGCATGCACACAGGTGGTCCTTTAATTTCCTGGCACCTTGCTATTGTTTATGCTGGGTTAAGATTGTAAAAGTGATTGAGAATTACATCCTGAGCCTGCATTGTTTAGTTTCTGCCTGGTGTGGTCAAACCTTGTGGCCTCATTACATCTAGCTCTGTGTGTTTTTAATTGGGAAATTAGGGGAAAACACCCTCATTTCAGTCAGGCCCCTCAGCCTTTCTATGTGCAGCTGCAGCACAACTTCTCATCCTGAGTGAAGAAAACCCTTTGATACCTGTGGCCTCTTGGTTTCAGTTTATGGAAAGCCAACAAAGAAGATGGGATTTCAGTGGAAACAGATTGTTCTTTTCTGCCCTCATGCTTCAAGGCAGGTCTTGCAATGAAAATACACTATTTCTCATCAAGATGTAGTGCAGGAGGAAGGCTGAGCAGCAGTGTTTTTGAACTCTTCAGGGAATAAAACTTAGTGAGCTCTTGATAAAATGTCAGAAGACTTTATTTTGCAACTGATATGGAATAAGGGCAGTTCTCGGCTCGCTACAGAGAAATGCAAGCAAAAACAAGACTTGAAAGTTGAAGATTCTGTGCCCTTTTCTGGAGAGGATGAGTAGTGTCTGAGGTTATGTTGTACAGATATTGAAAATCTTGATGGCATGTTTTCCCACTGTAGTTCTGAAATCTATGCCTTCCCTTCCTGCTCTCAGGAATTCAGGATTCCTTCTCATAGCTTAACCTCATTAGAGTGAGAGGCTACTAAACTGGGATCTGGTGTTTACAAGTGACAGCTGGAGCAGAGTATGGCATGCACTGTCTCCAGGAAGCCTGTTGTACCTGCCCCATTTACCAGTGAGGGGATTCTCTTCTTATAACCTGATTTTGATTTCACCTGAAGAAACTATGTCAGTGGTGTAAGCAAGTAACATTTCTTCCCCTTTCTTAAAAATCTTGTGCCAGAATATTACAGAAACATGTTCCAAGCAAATCATCAAAAGCTGGTTACAAAGATTTAGTGGAAAAGAGTACTAACTGAATAAATGGGAGGGAAAATAGGAAGCACCTGTGCAAGTGTTAATGGTGTGTCTCATAGCCTCTTCACAGCCAAAACTGCAACTCCCAAGTTTTCCTCCAAAAGAGATCTGGGGTGTTACAAGAGCTGTATGTATCCATATGAGTCTGAAGAGCAGTCTGCTTCCTTTTTAAGATGCTGCCTTTAAAGATCCTCTGTCAAATGAAAGCAATCCTCTATAAATGAATAGTGAGACCATTGAATTTTCTGGGTGAAATTAATATAAGTCTCAAAAGTTACATGTTGAAACAGGACGATCTACATTTGCAGTATTGGATAAAAATCCCTATTAATTCAATGGCTGAGATAGGTTTTCATATTTTCTAGTGCAATTTTCATCTAAATTGCGGCTTCTAGGTTATCACCATTCTAGGACTTCTTGTCTGTTTAGTCAGGAAAAGCAGGAAGAAAATCAGATCTAACTTTTTTAGCACAGTTCCTGCTAGAGTTCATTGAAATTGAAAACTCTCAAAATTGTTGTATGTGGAGAAGAAGAATTCAGTTGCTTTGATGTTGCATGAGGAAAGTCCTGGAAGTTTGCTCAGTTTGGTTTCTGGCTTTTGTGTGGTCTTTCCCATCATACTGAAGGGTTTTTTTGCAGCCACTTGTTCTCCCTCTGACATATTTTCTGGCATCTCTGGTTATGCTGAAGGCCCTTATAAATTTTACTTAACCTTAGGTACAGCATTGCAGAAGAGACACTAATTTTCTTCACCCAGCAGATCTGATTGTGTTGTGTAACTGTAAGTCTCTTCTTCCAGTGTTGCCTTTTATAGACACATCAATATTAATTCTTTCAATTACAGCAATTTAAAAAACCCAACAGATGTGTATTTAGGTTTGCTGTCCTACTGTGTTAACGCAGACAGGTCTGCTTTCCTCCTGTACCCATAATACTGAATTGTATTAATGTAATTACCCAGAACAATTCCCAAACAACTGTCTCTTTTAATAAAGTCCAGTTTAAATTTGCAAATTCTTCTTTTGGCTCTTTCTGAATATGATGCTGTCCAGTGTGCCTTATTATTGATGCTGTAGGTGCTTGCTGGCATAGTTGGGTACCTTGGCTGTTGTAATTTTTTTCCCCTGAAAATATTCCTTGATGTTCATAAATTATTGCAGTCAGTTCAGACATTATTATGAAACAGATGCATGTCCATTAAAACCTTGTTAAAAGGTGTTACCATATTTCTTTGCACATGTAATTAATTCAGGTTTGACTTACTGCTTCAAGGGAAGGTGAAATCATTGCTAAAGGATGCAGTGGTTAAGTCTCCTGGATTTGAATTTTGTGAGCTCAATCAGTGTCTTTTTTGCCTGGTAAAAGATGGTAAGAATTTGCAGTTAGGGATTAAAAGCCTTGGATTCTTCATGGACCAGACATCAGCTTGGCCTGGTGAGATCTGGCAGTGGTTTGCACTTGCACTTTTTTTTTTCCCCTCAAAGATGGCACTAGTCAGTTGTTTGTTTCACCCAAACACTGCCTTCTGCAGGATTTAAGTGTGTTAATCCACTTTTTGAAGTGGAGGATAACAGGAAAGAATGATTTCTGGTGTTTTCAGAAAGTTTGTATTTCCATATATTCCCACCTGGAAGAAAATGGTGTCACAGTCAAGATGCCCTCTGTTACCTGAGGACACAAAAGATTTGGATATCACTCAGAATCTCAGCAGAGCAGAAGAAATGGCGTTAAAACTCCGTCTCACTAGATAAAAAAGAATATTTTCTAGTGATTGACACTAAGAAATATTATTAAATCTCTGACTAGCTCGAAACTCTTGGAGC
This sequence comes from Anthoscopus minutus, assembly GCA_013399455.1. NCBI lineage: Eukaryota > Metazoa > Chordata > Aves > Passeriformes > Paridae > Anthoscopus > Anthoscopus minutus. The sequence continues at coordinate 14,447 of VWYI01014021.1, read as the reverse complement.
TGATTTTATTTATTGGTCCCTTGTAGGTCTCTGTTTAAGATGTTTGAGTGCATTATTCAGGAAATTGTGCTTTCAACCTGTTTTGAAGTGTCTATGGAAATTTGCAGCTGTCTTATCAATGCAGAGAAAGTGCTTTCCATCAGCTCTCACATGAAGTGTCCAGAGTGAGATGTGCTTATTTAAAAGCACTTTTGTCCTTTTTTTTTAATTTCAACTGAAGTCTGAAGGTCACTGGTCCCCTGCAAGTTGCATCACCAAGTTTTTCTGCAAGGAAGTTCTAGGGAAAGTTCATTGTTAAGGAGAGAAGGTTATTTGCTCTTCAGATCAGCACTTAACAAGCTTTTGACTTTAAAAATTTGGGGTTTTAACGCTCCTGGGGTTGCAGGTTTTATTTAAAATTGATCTTTATATTTATTCTTCACTGTGCTTTAACTCTGAGTAAGATGTAATCATTTTGAATAAATCAAGGATTCCCTCCAGCTTCTGCATTGACATTGTTCTATGGTGTCAGTATGTTGCTGACAGATACAGTCAAAACCAAGATTTATCTTTAAGTGACTGAAAGACTGAAAAAATACCAGAATAACATTGATCTTTATAGAAAATATCCTGTGACAGTGTTTAGATTTGGTCTGACTTAAAGATTCCAAAATACTACATGGCTAACTCTTGATGGGGCATCATTTATTGCTAACACTTTTACCTTCAGTGCCAAGCTCTATAAAGCTCTCCTTTGTGTGAGATAAATCACTGTGTCTCTGGCATGAAAGAGAAAGCTGGCTGACTTTAGAAGTACTTGTTTCATGGTTAATTCGTGGTGTGATAGATGTGTTTTAATTTAATTTCCTTAAAGGGAAGCTGGAGCTGGACATCCAGGCATTGTTTGCTGTGAGCTATTCTCAGCCTGCACACCAGCAGTCACCAAATGTCATTCAGGTAATTTCAATTTGAGCACTGTGAATACCATTTGGCCCTAAATTAAAGAAAAGCTCGAGCAGGGGAGTGTTTTAAAGGAAAAACTCGAAGGTGGTGTTTTTCTTATCCAACAGGCAGAAAAGACAGGATGATCTTAATTTACTTATTGTGAAGCTTCACATTCCACAGCCTAATTGCTTTGCAGTTGTACTGGACATAACCCTTGAGAGGAAGATCCCTCCTCAGTGGCAGCAGAGGGTAGGGGTGGAAGAGGAGTAAAGCTTCACTGAGTAATGTTACATTTTTCTGAAAGGACACTGTTTCTCATAAGAAAAAAGAAATCCAAGCAGGCTACTGTGATAAATGATCACAGATTTTTGAGAAGGCTTAGCTGATGGAAGTGAGTCATTAGCTGCTTGTTTACAAACAGAGTTGGTGATCTCAGAGGGATGTCTTAGTGTGGGGAGTGGACAAAAGTTGTGTAATGTATTTTTGGAAAGGCCTATCACTGGTTTTATGATAATGATGAAAAAAATAGAGTACTTATCCAGATCCTTTCTTCTGCTTTCCCCTTTTTGCTTTATTTGATCATGTTGAATACTGGGGAGATACATATACACAGAGTATGAGGCATCTAATGGAAGTGAAAATTGAGATTGGCAGTTTTTCAGTTTGTTATTTGTTATTAGTTCACAGGTAAAAAATTGCCTAGCAATGATGACAAAAACAAGTTAGAGTGAGAGAAGAACCTTTTGCTTAAGAAATAGTTACTCATGTCCTAAGCCAGCATAGAAAACTAATACTGAAAAAGATAATTCAGAGTCTTATTTGGTGTTAGCTGAAAGTGAGGCCTTCTGAATGGGTGATTTCAAAAGCACTTCTAATACTTTGTTCTTCCCTTGTGTCACTACTGTTGTCTGTGAGCTAAATCTGGCAGGGGTGACAGTGTGAGGAATTCCTTGCATATGATCTGATATAGGTTACTATGTATGTGACAGAAGATTTTAATAGCTATAAACCATTTGTGCCATTTGATGTTATGGCGAAGAAAAGAGAAGTGAAAATAGAGTACTTAGAAATTACTGGTTTGTCACAGACAGCCTGGTAAGTGGTAATAACTTGAAGGATACTTCATGAAATGCTTTCTTCTTTTTTAAACACATCATCACTTCATGTTTGGTATGTCTTGATTTTTGCTTTGTTTATAATGCTGTATTATTCATGGCCTTTTAAGGCCTGAATGGGGGACTTTAAATGAAGCTTCATTCTTTTGTAAGGACCTGTTTGCTCGTATAGGAACCCGGCTGAAGCAGTTTGTGGTGGAGGAGTTGATGCTGCTGATGATTTTCATACTGCAGATAGTTGACTGAGGTCTGTTCATGAGCAAGGATCAGTTCTCATGATGCAGCTGGGAGCTTTTGCTTGAATGCATAGCTGCCTGTACAGCAAGCTGTCCTCATAGTGCATCTCTGCCTGGGGATGGCTGAGGTGTTCAACCAGACAGAGCTGCTTACAATGGGATCAACTGATGTCAGCCGAGGCCCTCGGACTCCACTCTTGGCCTGTCTTAGGCCCTTTCTTGCTGTAGCCATTTTCTGCTTTTTGCATTTTACAGGTCTCAGCTATCCCAAAGCTGTTTTCTGGAGCTCAGATTCAACAGCTTTCTTACTCTAGCTGTGTTGACTGTGGCTGAATACAAATGCAATCTACTGTATGTTTTGATACTAATTTCTTGTGTGCTTTTAAAAATGTTGTACATCATTTTGCTTTGAATGAGAGGTATCGTTTCCTATTTCTGTAGTATTATTGACACCTAAGGAGACAGTACAAGGCTTAGGAAAAGGAAATGAAAAACACTCCATCCTTTTCTTACTTCTAAGTAAGATAAATAGGAACTTTGGGAGTTAGAAGACTAGCTAAGAACCCATCTGAATTTTTTTTATTGCAGTATACATGACGCTTATGATCTGAACCTGCTATGACTGACCCGGACGTCCTCACTGAGGTCCCAGCAGCTCTCAAACGCCTTGCCAAATATGTGGTGCGTGGCTTTTATGGCATCGAGCATGCTTTGGCTCTGGACATACTCATCAGGAACCCCTGTGTGAAGGAGGAGGACATGCTGGAGCTCCTGAAATTCGACAGGAAGCAGCTGAGGGCTGTCCTCAACACCCTCAAGGGTGACAAGTTCATCAAATGCAGAATGAGGGTCGAGACAGCTCCCGATGGCAAAACCACGCGGCATAATTATTACTTCATCAACTACCGCCTGCTTGTCAACGTGGTCAAGTACAAGCTGGACCACATGCGCCGCAGGATTGAGACGGATGAGAGAGACTCCACCAACCGCGCCTCTTTTAAATGCCCCATCTGCTTCAGCACTTTCACAGATTTGGAGGCCAACCAGCTGTTTGATCCCAGGACAGGTAAGGGAACAGCTAACAGAGTGCTCTTGGTGCCTCTAAGTGCTGGACTTTAAGGAGACAGAGCCTTAGGAAAATTCTCTCTGAGTTTGGCCAGAGCTAGAAGGCACTCTGTTTCTACAGGTGGTAAATACTTGAGCAAAATACAAAAGTAGTGTATACAGACTTATACAGACTGTACAGACAAATAGCACCTTGATGAGTGATAAGCAGTAGTGAAATTGAAGTCTTATTGAAGTCACATTCAAGGGTGAGTAAGGGAATCCTCATTGGAAGCTGATGGCTTTTCAGTACAACCTGGTCTTGCCAGTTAGCTGTAAGACTTCCAGGTAGTTTGCAGAGAGGGCATATGTAGAGTTGATTTTAGTTGGTCATGCAAGAAGTGAATTGTTACTGTTTAATGTTCTCTAGCCTAGTGCATTATACTGCACAACCTTATTTCCCGGTGCAAGGCAGTCTCACGAAAGTTAAAAGAAATTAATTACTGACTCGTCTGTGGTTGGGAGTAAACAAGATTCTTATTCATGTATAAGTCTTAGTGGAGGTATTTATCTGTCTCATGCATATGAAATGAGTCTTTCTTGGGTGTCATTGTCTACTTTGTGCTTCTGTGCCAGGGAATAAAGGGAAGAACACCTGCACCTGATGAAATTCTGTTTTGGTAGTCTAATCTGGGATTATTTTTGGGGGAAGGCAGGGAGGTTAGGTGTTAATTTAGTTTTCAATTTTTTCCTTATGAATTATCTGTCCTGATTTTACTTTTTCAGAAAAGTAAGAGGACAAAAGTCAGGAAGAGCTCTCGGATACATTGAACTATAATGTTTTGTGTCAGTTAATATAATAAGAAACTGTAAATTTGACTGTTTAGCAGCACTGAAGCTTTTAATCTAGGGTTTCTGATGTTTGATCTGCCAAGTGCAAGCGCCCAAGAAGTGTTCAGCCTATCAGCCATTTTTCCTTTTTCCTGCCTCCAAAGTTAAAAAGCTGTGAAACTCATTTTATTTGAGCAACCATGAAGATTTTACTTGGTACTGAAGTAGCAGAATCCACTAAGTCAAGTAACAATTGTTGGTGAAATCCAGTCCAGCTCACTGAGTAGAAATTGCTTCCTTGTGGAGCACCAAACCAGCAGTGCTGACACAGAATTTCTTGTGCTCACCACTGAGTGTAGAAACTCAAGGATTAGTGATCATCTGTGATGGCTATGGTTGTGTGTAATTGGCTGAAAGGAAATAGTACTTTTGCAGATTGCGTTGGTAAGGAGAGAGTAGAGAACCTGTGCAGAGAACACACACAGTGGGGAGTGTGAGACACTGATCCCAAGGGGACCTGTAGCACTTAGCAAAGGCATGTGGCCATTTCCTCCCAGCTTGTGTGGGCAGTGAGTTCTGAGAGCAAAGAACTGCCTGTCAAAGAGGTGCTGAAAATAATAATGCTGGGATTTGGCTTTGATACCAAGGCCTGGGCTCCAGGAACTGATAAGGTCAACCAAGGGTCTGCCTGCAGTACAGGCACTGACTGTGTCCACAATGGGAAATCTTCCATTCACTGGCACATGGAGTGTTTTATGTTCTGATGGAGGAAAAGGCTGAGTACTGTTTTTTCAACAATTCCCAGGAGTTCTGTCAGTATTTACACAAATAACAAGATTATCAGTTTACCTCCACTTACTTTTAGTAAGAATGTACCTGCCTAGAATTTATGTATATTCTGTTTTCTCTTTTTTAAGTCAGTGATAGCTTCATCTTGGTAGTGCACAATGATACTATTGTGTGGCTGCTTTATATTGCACTGGAATGTGTTGTCTGCATGTTTCCTACTGCTCTGAAATTCTGTATTAGAAAAGACCTGAGAGACCCCTAAGTCTTTCACAGAGGAAGCTCATGAGGTCAAGACGTGCAGAGAAACAAGGTTTATTAGACAGTCAAGAGCCATCCCTTTCCAAGAATGTCTTTAGCTCCTGTCAGTGCTAAAGATAGACCTCTCCCACTCATGGAAACTTGTGGCAGTACAACTGCTGAAGGGTAGCTGAAAGCCACATAGCTTCAGTCACAGCTGACCTGAGTTGCTCTTAGACTGCAGCTATGTTGATAAAACTTGGTGAATTAAAAGGTCTCTAATGTATCTTATTTTCATACCCTATTCATATTTGTAAATCTAGTGTAGTGTTGGAGTTATGTCAAAGTCTTTTAATCCATGGAGCAGGTAGGACGTGGAAGGCATCCTCTGTACCAGTCTGGACCAAGCTGCACTTAAATTGAGAGTTTTTTGTTAAAGATACCCTCTTTTGTCCTTGTCATTCAGAGACAGGTGTGATTTAGATGTATTTTCTTCTGCTTTGCTTTCCTTTTTCCTATCTACAACTCTGCAATGCAAACTCTGAGCAACTGTTGCAGAATTGGAAGAGTTGCTTTTACCCTTCCTTATTAGTGACAGTGAAGAGGTTTCCAGAACCACTCCATGACTGTGGTCATTATACTGGAATTTGTGAATTAAGAGTGCTTCTGAAGAGCCCGTTTGTAATTTGGATCTGTAGAGCACTTTAATTCTTAACATAGCATCTATGTCTACTTCTTGGATTTAGCAGACCTTTGTTTCTTATGGGTCAAGTAGCTCTCTTTTGGCTCTGTTCTTTACTCCGTCTCTGAATAATGTTGAAATAAACCAAAGTGTTTATTTTTTCATCAGAAAATGTGATTATTGATGGTTTTGGAGGGTCTGCTGAGAGAAAATAATTGATAATAAGAAGGGTATGTTTTCAGGGCATTTAGGTACAGATGAGCTTTGACTGCTGTTAACTTGGAAAAAATATTTTGAACAGAGTAGTGTTTGCCACGGAAGTAATTTTAAATGTAGATTTTAAATAGTAGCAGTGTTACTTCGAGAGTGTGTTCTCCCTGTTTTTAAAAGCATTATACAATTCTTTTCTCTATCCCTTTTTCTGCCATTAAATGTCTCAACCCAAAAAACCTCCAAAACTTTCTATGCTGTCAGAACAACTGAACAACTCTTATCTGATAGTTGAAGGAAGTTCAAGGACGGGATGTGAGACAGTGAAAGCCAAGATGACGCCAAAAGCAGAAGTCTTTTGCTGCTCCAAGTGACAAGGACATCTTTCAAAGAGTGAGAAGAGCAGCATGCTGTGTTGAAGGAGTTACTTGGTTGTATGACCAGTGAGTGAGTGAGTTCCCATTAACTGTGAGCATGGCATGCCCAGCTCAGGAGTTGTAGCCCCATCTGTTCTACATGAGCAGCTTGAAGAGATCTCCAGCTGTCACACTTTCTCCTCAAAGATGTTTTTTACTGTTGCCTCTGAAGAAGCAATATCAGTAACCCCTGGTTTTAGAGGCAAACAGGATGATCACAGCATGATTTTATTGTGCAGAATTCGCAATGGAAACTTGTAGCAAACCTTAGAAGAACTTTCTGATTGTAGAGTTTGCTTGTTGTGGGGCTCGGTGAGGACTGGGTTGTTACAGGCTGAGCAGCCACTTTTGTTTTGTAATTCTACAGGAGGGAAAACAATAATGCTGATGAATGAAAAGTGTTACTTCTAGCTTTGTTTTTCAGATAGTATGACTGAGAAAGGAAAAGGATTGTTGTTTTCCTGGAATATCCTACTAAAAGCACTTGATCCTTGCCTTTCCCTTGTGCCATCATTTGCTCTCTGACCATTTTCTGGTATTTCATCACTCCTCATTCTGCATGTGAGCAACAGTTTGCAGCTGCTGCTGTGATGAAGCCTTACGCAGGTGGAATGTTTCAGCTATTCCTCTGAAGAAGACAAGGGCTGTCTCTTGAGGCAGGGGGTGTACAAGGAAAGAGTTTAGTAGAGGAGCAATAAGAAAAGCCATCTGTGAGGTGTGTAATGTGAATAACACTGCTGAACTCGGTCTACTGCCAGACCTGGGCTGACAGTGGACACTGGCATAAGGGAACACTGGATTTTCCTGCTTCAGCTAAAGATAGGCTGTTACATTAGTCTCTTAAACCTATGGGAAGAATGTTCTTCTCTGTGGTTTTAAATTAGGAACTGCAGAGATTTGGGTTCTGCAGGCCAGTCCCTTGAATCACAGATCAATCTAAACAACTTGATACGCTTTTGTCGACTGGGTGTTCGGAGAATTAAATCCGCCCACATGCGTTCAGTGCAGTGCGGGGAAGGACAGGAGGAGCTGCGTTTCTCACCCAGTAGAGGGCTCTGTCTTTTCTCTCTACAGATGGGCTTGGCTTGCTTAATCCATGGAATGTCACAACACTGGAAATTATGTTCATGGATGTGTGTTTCCGTAGTGCGATTGATTGGATCTGGCTGGAGAAGGTCTCTAATGTATCCTTTTCTCATACTCTAATCATATTTGTAAATCTAGTGTAGTGTTGGAGTTATGTCAAATTCAAGGTCAGTTTGAAAGAAAGTATGTGACTAGAAACTACAAAAGGGAGAGTGAGGTGGAAATGAAGAAGTGGCAGAAATTAGATTCTGCAGTGCATCACCCTGGTATTCAGCCCTGGATTTCCTTAGGTATTTGCAATACTAAACTGTGGTAGCATATTCACCAGTGCTGCGAGTGAATTTGATGTTAGAAAGTGTAAGTCCAGATGAAGTAGTTTTTCCACTACTCTCTTCCACCTTTGCATCATAATTTTACCCAGTCTTGTGTTTCTTTCACTTCTGTTACTGTGAAGAAAAATACTGATGTTACCAATATGCTGTAATTAAAGTTGATCTCTCATGACCATCTATATATTGTATCCTCACCATAATATTCAGTTAGATAAGGTGTAGTAGGTAATAGTAGTGGAAAGAAAAGGATAGAAGACCAGTGGGTAATGTGAATCAGAATGGTGATGCTTGTTGGGATGTTCTTAATTGCAGTTCTAATAGTGAAGTATTTTGTTGCTTTTGGAGATCACAGCAATTAATTACTTGTCTGCCCTTTGTTCTCCTACAGTTTGCTCGTGGCTTGGTGAATTATTTTGTGGGTGTGTCTTGCTGTTTCTATAAATGCATCGTGATGGTAATATACTGTGTATCTGGATGCCTTTCTTATTCTGTGTACTGATAAGAAATGTAATTTGGGAAGAACAAATTGAAGGTGACAATATCAGTTTTATAGAAGGAAAGACAACACCTTGACTATCATTTTAACCTATTTATTTTACTATCAGTCTTTCACATGTCCATTGTGTATTTCCTAACAGAATTGCACATAACACATTCAGAGACTGATTTTTCTGTACCTGTCACAAGGCACATAAATCACATTCAGGCTGCCTGTGTGCAGCCGAGTGCTTGCATGGTTTGAGGCCCGTTTCTGAGATTAGAAATTTGACTAGTCTTTCATTTTTCTACTTTGGTCTTGTGTGCTGAGTTCTGGAGCTACTGCCTTTTCTCCTGAGTGCTCAGCTCCTCACTTCATCCCCAGTGAGCTGCTCAGAACACATCTGTCTTCTGATCTTCTTTTGAATTCCCACTTCATCAGGCAAGTTCTACGTTAGCTTCAAAACTTCCTCAACTGATTCAAATTACTTTTGAGCCTATCCTATTTTGTTAAATTTTTTTATGCTTTCCCTTTTCCCTGCTTTTTTTGCCTTTCCCTTCTTGAGGTGTCTTGTGTCCATTTCTAGTACATATCTTTTGTGTTCTGTCCCCTCCGGCCACTAGAAGAAAATAAATCACACGGAGCTATTCATTCTATATATTCATACAATGTAGCCAGTCCCGTTTGATCTTTATGCTGTTGTTTCTTGTCCTTTGAGTTCAATAATTTTCAGACATTCTGGATAGCTTTGTCTGCCATGTATGTGCTAGATGATGCTACTACTTACAACAATTTACAGCTTTTAACCAGCCAAAATGAGGACTTGGCAAGTCTTAATGTAAATAGGCATACTAAAACTTTCCTTGAAAAGGAAAGAATTCAGAACAGTTCTGCTTTGAACAACTCCATGTTCCATGATGTGTTCATGTTAGCTTTCCAAAAAAGGTTTTTTGCATGAAAACCCATCAGTGTCATTTTCCTTGACTCTACAAGCACGTTTTGTTTGTCTCTGCTGCCACTGAGAGCTTTTGGCAAACACCAGCAGAAGGAAAGTGTCCGTGCTCTGCTTAGTTTTTCTGTTTCTATTCAAATTCCTGGCAAAATCTCCAAGAGTATTCCTGTCAGCTTCACTCTGCTTCAGCTTGATAAGGCTTGGAGCCACAGGGAAAGGAAAACTGAGAAAAACATATCAGAATTAATGCATGTTTTCCTTAAAAGTAAGAATACTCTGTAGAATGACTTAAAGGTTGCATTTGTAACTTGAACCCAATCCCTGTGGGTTGGGCACCCTGTCTGGAAAATAACCAGCTGGTCTAACCATGGATCTTTCAGCTTGATGGAGAAATAGGTGAAGTTAAGGTTGGAACCTGTGCTATGCAGAACATCAGCCAAGAGGATAAGCTGCTGCCTGTAGAATGCTGGCTGGTCATTTCCCTCTATTCCACACTGACCTCTGGCTGGAATGCTGTGTCTCTTTGATTAAAAAACCCATCTGATAAATGCATGCCCTGACTTAGAGTATCGATGCCTTTTTTTTTGTTTTATCTGTGAAGGTCATTTTATTATTTGAAGTAAAAGAAGTAATTGTCCTTCAAGTAAAGGTTATCACTTTTAACTTCTCTTAGCTTTGCAAATTAAAATAGATTGCAGCAAGAAGATCTCTGTAAAATCTGTGAATATTTCTGAGCCATTTATAGTGATGAAAGCTGAACTGCACCAATCCTTTCATTTATTCTAGTGACTTGTTCTTTTGAAACTGCATCCTTGGTCGTATCGTCTGCAATGGGTGTTACTCTTTTAGGCATGGGCACCTGAAAGTGAGATCAAGAGCTCATGGGGAATCCTGTAACTTGTATTGCAGTCTCTCTGCTATTGGATGCAATTCAAGGGTATATAGTATGATGGCTCAATTGGTATTTTGGTGTAGTCTTCTTGACTGAAAGAAAAAATACCTATCTGTGGTTCCCACTGGGCTTCCTTTGGATAGTCCTCTATCCAGATGTGTTTTTTCTCAGTTTAGTGTCTGGCTTAATCTATCCACAGTAGGGCCAAAGGAAGAGAGCTCTGTCAGCTCAGAGCTGCTGAAGTTGTGCATATGAGCTGGAGCAGAAATAGCTTCTGGAGAGAAGGAAAGGATTCCTCTTTTCCAGTTTGTAGTGAATACATATTAAATCATCTGATTCTTCTGAATTACCAATAATTTGATGTGTGTCTCATGCAGTCCAATTTTTGAATGTTTAATTTACCTTTTCAAGGGAAATGTCTTTGCTTAAAAATTGTGTTGCAGTAATTTTAATTTAGTTGAGCTAAAAATGATCTGCACACCGAGATGAATGAGTAATGTGGTATTCCTCCAGATAATATAAAGTTATTCTTAAGGGGCTGCTTTTTCTTTTTAGCATTAAAGGTTAAATTGTTCTTTCTCTAATTGCAAATCCAGCCCTTCAGGTAGGGGAAACTGTAGCATGAAGTGTAGGTTAATGTTGTTGTGAGGTGCTGAAGGAAATTTGATTGATATCTTAAATTTTGTCTAGGCTACTGCCTAAACTGTGGTCAAGAAATAAATACATATAGGGGCAGTTCCATATATACTTTGCAATCTGTAATCAAGTTACTGTTTTACAGCTGAGCTACAGCACTGCTTTGCCCTTAGAGCACCTTGCATGCCTCATTCTCCACTGATAACCTGCTGTGGCCCCCTGGCAGAGCTTATTAACTTGTATCCTGTACAGTGCTCTAGAGAAATGTATTTTAAACCGCTGACTGGGCCCCTGGACTGTCTTTGTGTAGCTGTACTTGGTTCTTGGCCAGAAAAAAACTGGAGTTTTTTTGGCTTGCAATTTAAGATAAGAATGATACAGCTGGATGTGTTTGCTTCCAAAGTGCTGTCAGGGTACAAGCTCAGGGAGGCTCAAGTGTGCCCATCCTGTACAGATGTATGTCTTCTAAAGCACATTGCAGGTCAGGCATGGAGCTTCAAGAAAGAAAATCTGTTGACCCATGTTCAGGTAAGCGGTTCTGCCACTTGAGGAATGAGTTTTTGTGCAGTCTAGAGTTATCCAGGTTTTTTTTGTTTGAACAATATGAGATTTTGGAATGCAGAAAGAGGAAAGTGGAAGTTCGGACAGAGATCATGGGATCTCAAGTGCAAGACAAGATGCATTTTAGTGTTCCACCTAAACTGTGCTCTTCTGAGAGAGGCAACAATAACAAGAGGCATGAAACCTACTTGGTGGAGATTTGCACTTCAAAAGGATTGGCAAGGCTTTTAATTCTCTCTACTAGGCATGGCCAGGAAGGGCATTTCATCAGAACACAGCATCCTGTCTTCAATGATTAAAAGAAATCTGGGTGTCAGAAGGAAACAGGCAGCTGCTTTGACAGAACAGGAGAAAGCTCAATAATACAAAACTGTTCTGAAAATGCCAGTCTAAAATTGCATCATGGAAGCATTTTTCTCTCTTTGCAGTCAAAATTTTTCTTCCTCTTGGGCTGTGTAATAGTTCTATTCTTATTTTCTTGTTTCTTCATGAGGACTTAACATGAGTTAATACAAGTGGCCAATAATAATCAGGTTCTTTGGTTGTGTTTACAGGTGGAGCTAAGGCAGGCTGTCTTCTCTGGATTCCCTTTGCTGTTAATCTCAAACAGTGTGATCCTGTTTGCTGACTTCAGGCTGGAGAAAATAGTTAAACTACACTGCTTCTGAAAACAATCCTGTTGACAAGTAGATAAACGCCTTTAGTAGTTTTACTGCATGACTGGAGTATATAAACTCCTGATGTCCCTGAATTCAAGTATGGGAATACTTAATACAGTAGTTTTAAGTTGCAAAGAGATTTGCAAACTCTGAATGTCGTTCAGTGGAGTTGAAAGAAGAGATACCTTTTAAATTTCCATAATAATTGCACTGAGCTGCTGAAACTGATTAAAAACGGGTTTACTTTTCTACCCTGAAGCCTAAAAAGCATAGGACAAGGATGTAACTTGACCATAAAAGACAAAGGATTAGGTGATTTGTGAATCTTCACTCAAGCTGAAATGGAGTGGTCTCAGTGGTTCTTCCTGCTTTGTGAACAAGATCACATGAATATATATGATTGTTGTTGGGAGCAGACCACATAAATTTTAAAAGCAAACGAAACCCAACATTCTTTTCATATGAGGAAACAGTAAGAGCTGTAATTAAATTGGCTGATCTGTATGTCTGTGTAAAAACCTTAGAAATGTCAGAGAAGCTGATGAAGGAGGAGGCAGTAAATATCACCTGCAATTTGTAATGCTCTTTCAGCTGAAACTTTGGGCTAGTTCTGTGCTCGACTTGATCTTTTTTGCATTTTAAATAATTTAACTCAAGGAAATCTTTGTGTTCTCAAGACACAGTTGAGCTGCTTACTATCACCCAAGTACTTTTATGTGATAACTGAACATAGGATGTCTAGACTGGAACGTTTTTGTTGAGGATTGAGTTCCTCAGTCCTGCCTGTGGTCTCTCCCAAGGGTCTTGCCACTGGTAAATGCTTTGGTGACTCATCACAATCTGCCTGGAGCTGAAAGTTAATGACCACAAAAGCAGTATCTTGTAAAGCTGATAGGACTTTGCTGTTTTCAGGCAATGAAGGCTGCTGTGCTTCTCAGCAGTTGAGTATTTGCTTCCAAAATGTGGTCCTGGTCGTCATCCGAATCTGTAGTAGTCATTCAGGAATTGGGGTGTTAAGGAACCTGCACCTTGTGTGTTCTTAAGACTGCAGTGATTACAGTCTAGTGAAGGGAAGACAGCTGCAGTTTTGGAACCAGAGAACATGTGACCAAGCCTGAGTCTGACCTGTGTCCATCAGCACGCAGCTTTTAGCTCCTCCTAAGTGCTCCTCGGGTGACTATTGTTTAGATGCGAAGCTTAAACTGGGCATGAGATCCAGAGATCCTCTTTCCATCGCATCCTTACATGATTTTATCACTCATTACTTAGGTTCTCTGTCTTTCGACTGGGAAATGTAGAACACTTTTTCCTCACACTTGATTTTCCTGGTTAGACTGACAGGTTTTGAAGCAGAAATTTTTCTACCAAATATTTTTTGCAGGACTCTTAATTCTGTTCAACGCTGAGCTTCTGTATCCCATGTGAGTAGGGCCAGTGCCTCCTAAATACCAATGAGTCTTTGCTGGTCTTCAGTGCTGTTCTGAAATCTTAACTTTATATTTAACTAGATGACAAAATTATAAACAAATATTTACAGATTTCTGAGGTTTTTCTGTCTTTCACTGCTCTTTTGGATTGAAAGAGACTTTCTTACCTTGTTAAATGAATCATTTATGCCCTACTTCTCCCTCTTCAAAATACAGGTAATGAGTTCTATCTCAGATTCAAGATAATTGGAGCACTGCTGCCCTTTCACCTGTAAAGGAAAGGAATAAAAGCTTGCTTCTCTTAACCGCTTTATATTTGAATTTTAATTTATTAGCTCACTTCTGTCAACTCTGGTACATTTCTAATAGCAAGATGGCAGTTTGCCTTGGAGTTGTGCCAATTCCACTTGCTCTGATCGAAACCTTTGTGGCACCAAGCATGAGTGGGTGCTTAAGGAGAGGGAAAGCAAATGCAAGTAAACAGCACAACGGGCCTGCTCTTTGAAACTCCCCGTGAGGGCTCAAAGATTTGCAATTAATGTCCATATGTTTGTTTACAATCAGTTTTGAAAGAGCATTAAGACCTTGTAAGCTACTGAATGCTGAAAGACGGGAAATTTGGTTTGGAAATCTGAGAATTAATTTATATAGTTGTTGTTTGTTTTCTTTGCAGATAACTGCCTGCATCAGAATTTGCACAATAAAATTTTTTAATATGTATTTACTGATATTTTTATTAAGGCTATTGTGTTAGTTTGATATTAGTTAATATTAAAGAGGAAGGAAGGAAAACATCTACGGAAATAGTTTTCCTGAGAGAGACTCTTGAGAGCTTCAGAAAGAGCCAATCGCTGCCCAGTTCTGAGAACTGACAGCTTTGTAAACCATGTAAACTGAGAAATCAGGATCCACCCCCCGTGAATACCCATTTTAAAGCCCG
>VWYI01014012.1:0-24248 GCA_013399455.1 Anthoscopus minutus | reverse complement strand
CTTCTAACTTCTCCCTTTTTTTTTTTTTTGCTATGATACCATGGTGATTTTGAGATTAAAAACAAAGATAAATCATTCTCGTTCTCTTTCTCTCTCTGAAACACTTTGTACTTTGGCATACATATGGATGTAATGAAATATTGTATTGCTTTTTTCTTGTTCTGTGCAACCAAGTTGCTATTAAATAAGACATGATCTAATAGTTCAATAATACACTGACCACTTTCTCAGAACTCATTGCTCTGGTTCATTATAATTCCATATAATAAGAGTCATAAAATACCATACCTAATCTCTAATTCTGACATGGAACTAAATTATGCTACATTTGCTATTACGAGTTATTACTGTGAAAACACAGAATTATCATGCATTTAAATGTACTTGATTATCTTTCCACAGAATATGGGCATACTGAGATAAAAATGAGTGGTTTTGGGAACCAATTATCCACTCTATCACTCTGTCACAGAGTCCACACTTTTCAGTTTTGAAGACTAAAGTAGTACCCTTATTCAGCAAATTATTTTACTCTATGTTTGAAGTGCTTTGCTGACTCTTAACTCCATTTAACACTTGTTTCTATGTTTCAACATAATGACTTATAGACCACCTCCTCTTACACCCAGTGCCTTACAGACTGGTAGAACAACTTAGCAAATAAATCCTTTGATCCTTCCAGGTGTTACTGGTGTAACTTTGGGTCATGTTTCAGTGACCTTGGAATATTTCAGCATTAGGTATATGCCACATATAGACATAAACTGTTGAAAAGTAAAAAAAGAGCTGATGTTGCAAAGCATTTTTCCCTCCAAACAGCACCACAAACAACATGCTCTAGAGGAAACAAACCGAACAGAGTTGTATGTAATACATAAAATTTGGAAACCATTTTTCCTGAATTTGTAAGGACAGAATAATACAATAGCCTGGACTATAAGACGCCTTAAAGACCACCTATTTTCAATCCCCTTGCTGTGGCAGGAACACCTCGGTAAGCACAGAAATTTTAAAGACCTCCTATAAGTTTCCCAAAAATCGTCAGAACTTAAACAGAGACCATATATAACATATCCAATTAAGTACACTGGCTATTGTGCATATACTGCTACTCAGGTGAGATCTCATCACTTCTGAAATACAGAAGACAATGAGGGTGATTGCTTAGACAGGAGATACACACTAATGCAAGCTTTATAGCTTTGCATGTGTTTATAAAACTTGAATGAAAATTTTTACTTCCCTTCCAAAAAAAAAATCTCCCTGCATTGACATATGGCTCCTCTCTGTGTCTGAGATACAGCTGTTACACCCTGATGACTTGCCTCAATGGCTTTTTATGATCATTCTCAATTGTAACTGTTGTTTTTTGGGTTTTTTTTTAAGACTAAGCCATAGTCTGAAATAAAATGGGAATTTTAAACTAATCTCTCATGTCTAGAATGAGTAATCAAAATCATGCATTTCAAGGGAGATGGATGATGAAGAGATTTGTCCTGGCTTGATCCTATAAGCACTGGTATCTGTGAGCAGACCTTATGAAACTATTAAGCATATTGCCCACATGGGAATCGGGATGTTGGTGACATGGAGTCAAATGTATATTTTGTACCCAGGACTTGGTGGATGTTTTGAGGAGAGGAAGAGAGTTATTCAACAGGTAAGTGCTTTTGCCTCCCATATTTATGAATTTCCCAGAATTATTTCAGAGTTTTCTAGATACAATGAAAGTGCATTGCCCCAGTAAATGGTAGCCATATAGAGATGAGAGTTAAGAGAAGCATGAGCCATTCCATTTAAAAGAATATAATTGGAGGATAAAATTTATAATGAGTAGGAGGTTGGAAAAGCCTTCCTTAACAGTGGCTACTGAAGGATTTGTTGCACCTATGACTGCAGTACTAGCTGCTGACGGAGCTGGGCTTCATAAGATACATCAGCAGCCATGCACAGGAAAACACAATCAGAAATGCTCCTGTACTGGACTGAAAACCTGTAAAGACAAGACTGAGAAGAAATTTTAGACTCTGCTCTGTTTATACAGCATTTAACAAGGTAATAAAATAAAATCAAATCTCTGCTTAAGGCATGAGGTGATATTTCCTAATCAAAGTTTGACTTTAGGACAGAGCATTCTCCCCCATCCCTTTCTTTCATTAGTCACAAAATTCAAGTGCTTTACTCAAGTGAAGATCCATCCCTCTATGGCATACAAACATAATGTTACAGACAAAAAATTGGAATAAAAGAGAGAGATATGTAGGATTAGACAAAATGAGCAGCCCACAGTAAAATTTTGTTGCGTTTAGAAAATGCAACTAGTGATTACATTTTGGGAGGTAGATTAGAGGAAAATCAGATAGAAGAAATGTTCTAGCTCAGAGGTACAGGATTTTGGACATTGGTTAATTTTTCAGAGTTAATACTGAGCTGTTTCTCATGTAAAGAAGGACTCAAATTTAGTCTTATATAGCTACATTTGCTTTGAAATCTGTTTCTTAGAACAGCTAGATGCTGATTAGTACCTCTGGTTCCCACTTTCCTTCTGTTCAGCAGTGTGTGGCTGCTTCCAGAGAAGGGCTGTAGCCCAGTTATATGATGGCCTGGCAGCATGGCAGGGAACTCAGGAGCTCTGGATACAAGCCCCTCAAGATTGAGCAGACATCAAGACTTATATCCCATGCCAGTAGATCCTTCTGCAATGGAGGATGAGAAAAGAATGGGGATTGACATCAACAATGGATTCCTAATGACCACTTCTGCTCTATCAGAAGCTAGTTTGCAATAAAAAGGGCATAATTCCTGGGTAAAAAATGAAAGATGTCATCTTCCACTTCCTATTGGCCCCATTGTATCACAGAGTTACAGACTAGCTTGTGAGAGGTTAAGATCATCCTTTCCAAATCTTAAGGCATCTCTTTCAACTAGCTGTATTGAGAATTAGAGCTCTAGTTGCAGCAAGACTGGATGTTTATTCCTTCTCCTTTCCTCTGCTGCTAAAGTTTAAGTGTCTGAAATACAGCTGTGTCCAGACCAGCTAAGGAAGGTACAACTTTCCTCAGACAATCTTGTACATTCACCCATAGTATGTCTTCTTGGTACGTGCTATGGAATATCCAGTGTTTTGAAATGGTCTAACTCAACAGATCATGCAGTGTTTCATTTCTATAAGGATTCTAGTCAGTATGGAGGGTTTCAGTTGACATATTGGGATGTATTTGCATCAACTATCTTTAGGTATCCAATTTTCATGCTTTGAATTATCCTCTTGAAGTAAAATTCCTCTATTGTCAGTCATGGAATCAGAAATTTAGACTTCTAAAAACAAAAAGTGCTGTGAACAGCAATTTCTAGAGATGTGAAGAAGAATCACAATAATAGCAAAAGTAACTCCTGAGTAAGTGTGATATTTTTAGGCAACAGGTAAAGCAGAGTCTTAAAACTTTTTGAGAAGATATTGGATAAATTTAAATGCTGTTTTGTACCACTTCTGGAAGAAGTATCCTTGCAGTGAAGTTCTTGCCCTACCCTTTTCTTTGAAAAGACATCTGTAAGTCAGAGTAAGTGCATATTGCATTGAACAATTTAGACAAGTTTCTAGGTGGACATGTAGTTTGGATTCAGAGTTGCTTGTTTTGGTTTAACTAGAATGTATTCTCTATGAATCTAGGCTTGCCAGAATTTATAGTGTAGCCCTGAAGTAGCAATAGATATCTTTGGAGAATCAGCCAAAGAGACCAACTAAAGAGATCTAGACAAGGAGCAGTCATGTAGTTTAAAATAATATGAAATGTATAAAGAAAACACAGTAGCTCTACAGGTATTACAAGTTGTCATGCTACAAACACAACCTTTAGTAAATCATCTTTTCGAGATACAATTTCAAAACAAGAATATACATCTACCCTTTCAGTCGGAGGTCAAATCCCAAATCACCTGAAGCTTTCTATAATAAATAATAATAACAACAACAACCTCCACCATAATGAAGCTTTGTTCATGTTTTAGAATCTGGTCCCAGAAAATATCCCAGGAAAGAACTAGGAGAATCAGTGATTTAATGGAATGACACATCCAACTACTGAAATTTTCCGTTTGCATTTCTCACAGAGTTTCCTGTAAGACAGGATTAAATTAGAATTGAACTACAATATATGGAATTACTTACTGTGCAAAGTGTCTCAAATGTCTTTTCGGAGACAAAGGATCCATCAAGACCAAAAAGAAAAATAGATGCATAAGAAAGCATCCCTCCAAGGATAATAAGGTTGTTCATGTAGGGACTGGACATCTTTATTAGTCTATGGACAAAAGGTGATAGTGCATTAAAGAGGAAAAGATTACTGCTAGGCTACTAGAGCAATAAAGAAGAGCTTTTTCTAACCAGGCAAAGAGATAACTCTTCTAGAACTCAATGAAATCTAAAGGCATGCATAGTATTTGCTATTTTATAAAGTTTAGCGCTGTTTCTGATTTTTGAATGCTTAGTAAAAAGACCTCATCTTTTACTGATGTATTAATTATCTGAGGTTAATGTTATTAGCAGACACTCAAACCTAAAACAGAAAATTACACTTTTCAGAAAGTATAAAAGAACTTAAATACAGTCTATTTTAATGTGACTATATTACCCAGTGATTTCAATTAAATAGTTCTAAAATACTACCAGCCCACAGCTGTATATTTTCCTTACATATATATGAAGACAGATAGATAGATAGATAGATATACAAGACTGGTTCTACACATACAGCATTAAATACAAAAGGATTTATGATAGAAGTAACAGGAAAGTCTTACTTCTGATTTCTGTTTTTGATGTTAAAGAACAAGAAAGCACTGGCCATAATCATTCCTAGGATTGTGAGGGCTGAAAGGATGCTGTAGAGAGGCAGGGAGATTTTGCGCAGCTCCTCTTGTATAATTGTTTTGTCCTTCGGAGGCTCAAGTCCTAGAATACATGAAGAAGAAAAAAGGCTAAAGCCCAACCAGATGTAAAATTTTACAAGATAATTTGCCTCACCTAAGTACTATACTTTGAATTAGCTCACTTAGCAACTGTGAACCGCATCAGTAGTTGAAATCATTGATTTTGACAGACATATGTTAGTCATGCTGATTGGCATGACGATTTGCATTTCTGGAGCAGGTAAATATCCTCTTTGGAAGAAAAGACACAACCAAACCCCAGTGCAGAACCCCATACATGCTAACTAGCCTCATTTTAAAGTAAATAAACACTAAAATGCATACTTTGAGTGTGAATTTTACCAGGAGGTTATGCTTTTCTGAAACAATTGACAGAGCAATGAATAGGAACAGAAAGCATCATCTCTGTGCCCACTGTCATTGCCAGAGCAAATTCAAACAGCCTATCTGGAGATTAGCCTTAGTGTAGCATCACTGGAAGAAGGATTGATGGCCCTGGGGCTGAAATGCGGTCCTGGGTTGTGGGCATGGTAGGGGAAGCCCTAGGAGGGGGAAAGGGAGAGTTGTTGGTGCCCCCAGGATTCTACAGAAGGGAAAAATATGGGAAAATGGATAGCAAAAGTTTTATAGGGACTGATCCCGTTTGCAGATGTGCATTTGAATGTCTGAACTTAAAAACTATGTTTAAAACTGTGTACTTCATCAACAATCAGCTCCAACTAATTAAAGGCTTCTCAGTTTAATGAGGAGAATCACTTTCTGACAACTGCAATAAAGCTCTGCATCCCCGACTTTCCACACTCCATTTCACCTGCTTACTAATTTTTTCCTTGGTGTGGGAGATTGGCAAAATGCCTTTTGCATTGCTGTCTTCCATCTGAAACAGATTTGTGTGCCCTACAGCTCCTGAGCCTGTCCTATTGCATTGACTCTCCCAGGGGGCTGCGAGGGCCACAGGGCTGAGCAGCTCCTTTCACAGCACGGCTTCAGAAGCAGAGCTGTGAGTACCTGACCGGCAGCTGCTATGGCTAAATTTTACATCCACTCTTCTGCCTTGCACCTAAAAGAATGATCAAGGATTTGCACAATAAAATAGCTTTACCTTTAAGAGTTAAGTTGAAATGATTCAGACCATGGAAATTTTCTGTCTTTTGGTCTTTATGCCCAACTTCTCAGAAAAAAAAATTCCTTTAGGTGACTACAAAAAAGTGGCAGTGAAGGGACCATTTGTTGATTTAATATTGGATAAAAGTAGCTGAGATTTTCCTCTTTCCCTCCACATTGCATGTTTTTATATTCCATGGCAATTCATAAAATTAGACCATTAACAAGCCAAAAAAAAATAAAATACATGCCTGATTTAAAAGAACTAATACTAAAAAATAAAACCTCACCCTACTCTTTCAATATTCTACAGAATATATTGATGGTTTGTATTTATTAAATATAAACAAACAGTGAGTCTACAAAATTTATTTTCTTGTTTTTGCACTGGCCATTCAATCTTGTTGCTTTTTGTTGCTGTGGAATTTTATGCAATGGTTTATACAGGAAAATTTTTGTTACTCTCCATTTCAAATACTTAAAGTTACTAGGCTTCTCTGGAAGCCAGTGTCCTCTGCATTGAATATCCAACTGTCGCAATGAAAAGCTGAGATGAGTCAAAGGAAAATATTCACTGTGAGTCACATAATACATCTTAAGACAACCATGTGACAGGTTATGGGTGGAAAGACCACCTTCAGATGTGGTCAGAATAAGACCTAGAAGTCTTGTCCTGAAAAAAGGACTGTACAGAGACTTTCCCCATAATATACTGTCTGTAAAGGTGAGAAGTTTTGAACAAATGCCGCCTCTTGTAACTTGATTAATCCTTCGTATATTCTCTGGAAATTAATGTGACTAAATCATATTAAACTACATCATGAGCTCAGACTTTGGTAACTGGGACAGATTCTGCACTCTTCATTTCCAAAACCTCATTTCCCAGAGATATGTGAGAAGTTTGTGCATCTGTGCTCTTTTAAGTCCAGCAAGGAATATTAAAAGGAAAGGTGGAAAGTTCCAGCAGACAGACATGTAGCCATGAATTAGATCACTGCAGTGAAACTCCACCCATGCTCATGCAAGACTTGGGTGTTGGGACATTGGAGAAAAGTGTAGTAGAGTACAACAGTACAACAGCTTGATATTCATGCACTTCACCACTCCCAGGGGAAAACCACACAGAACTCACAAAGCTGACTTCATTTTCTCTCACTGAACTGCCCCATAGCTTAAGTTTAAATCTTGAAAATTAGCTTTGAAAACAATGTATATTCCTATATTCAACAGGAGACACCCTTAAAACTCATTTCAACTCACACCTGGCTGCCATGATCACAGGCTATGCCAGCACTCCAGCTGCTTGAGGGCTGAGGAAGTCCCCATGTTATATTTGGAGCAGCATGGGATAAAAAATGGAAGGAAGACACAGTAAGAAATGCTCTGTCTCTGCTGTGGACCTTTGGAGTGCTGCTGGTCTGAAAACTCTCTCTGTCCCTGTTTCCCATGGGCCATGTTAAAGCCAGCCTTGGTATTTTGAAAACCTATTTTCTAATTACCCAGCAGACACCTTCCCAAGAAGAACAACTATCTCCTTCTCCTGTCTCCAAACACAGAATCTGAGAGCATCTCTCAGGTGAGATGAACTGGGGGGACTGGGAAATGGGGATGAAATAGAACACTATTCACTGGTGAAGAATCTGCTTCTTGAAATACCAAAGAACATTTGCGTACTCACATAAATTTGATTTTGCACCATCATTGGAATAAAAACCAAGTATATGATAACAAAACACTGAAATTTTCTGTTCAGAATTGTATTTTTAGAGCATTTTTCCCTTTTACTTTCTACAGTGTCACAGCATTTGATACTAAAAATCCTAAACCAGTTTGTTAAGAGCACACAGTCTTACAAACTACATACAGCTATTCATGTCACTCCTGTATCTCTTTCCAGTTTTGTCTCCTACCTTGGAACCTGATGCTGTTGTTGATTATTACCAATTTGTCATCCACAGCATTGTATTCTCCCACCTTTACTTCCTTTTGTTCTGCAGAGAAACAAAAAAGAGTGATTGTTTATGGCAGTTCACATGTTCTCAATTATTTAACCGATATTTTCTTTTTTGACAGTATGTCAAAAGAAAAAGAAATATGAAAGAATAGGGCATGAATAATTAAATCAGAATTCCAGACAGCTAACATCATTAAAAGAAACATTTCTGGTTCTTGAGAGAAACATAAAGCGTTTTTAAGAACTCATTTACATAGTCAGGAAATTGTTGGACACAGTCATCTCCAGCTTTTAGATCACACAGTTTCTCACTGGCTCACACTATGCAGAACATTTTTACTGGGAGAACAGACACAACTAAATCACACATTGCCTTCCCATTTAAACAACTAGGACATCTTGCTTTGTGAAGTATTCCTCAGGAGAGTCATGGGGCAGGCTCCAGCCAGTATGGAGCAGACTGGCTAGTTAGCAGATATGCTGGGACTCAAATCTCTTACTCTGACTGAGAATTAGTGACTCATTAGTACCTGGCTGCAAAACATACTGTATTATATAATTAAAGCCAACGTGCACTTGAGTTAAAATTTTACAGTTAGTCTCATCAGGTATCTTGGGACTGTAGTCACATCTATGGCCTTCTTATACCTGACAGAACAGAGTATGCAGATAGAGGAATTTGTTTGTTTGCTACCTTGGCCACTGTACCTGGAACTCTGGCATGCATTTATCCCACACTTATGATAACATTTGGCATCAATTATTTTTCTGCTATTTTTGTCGAGTTTTTGGTATTGCTTAGAAGCGCAGGAGCTTACTGAATTATCATTTTTACACTAAAACTTTTACATTTTGATGAGACTTACAAACCACAGGCCCATTGGCTGAAGATTTCTTTGAAGAGTTGGCTCAGCAGAGACAAAAATTTCCTTTCAGGCCTCTCTGCCTGGGCATGCACAACCCAATTTACATTTAAACACTGAGCTTATGACCCTATTTGTGCCACTGATTTTAGGAGCTGGTGATCTTGAGATAGATGGCAAATTTGGAAAGACTGTATTTCACCCAACAGCTCCACATTAACCTTTTCTCCTTTCTCACTCAAAGTGATTTTGCCTGTTCAGCTTTGCTGAATAGAGCAGCTAGCTCCATTTTAGTAAAGTCTACAGTCTAACTAATACTAATCTGAGAGCTTACAGGAGGCAAAAGTTTCCTTAACATGAACCACTATTTTTATTATGTTGAAATATATATAGTTATATTGTTAAAAATGTCTACAACAAATTGTAGATTGGGTTGCAAATCTGGCAGATGGTCCTAGGCATTTACTAAACACCCATCAAGAGATGGAGTTTGCAGTTCTGAAGACTTATTTGCCTTTCCCATGAGCATGATCCACTTGGATGGACCTAAGACTAGCTTGGAATAAACGCAAAACCCTCTGGTGTCCAGCAGCAGTTTCACAAAGCCCATTCACATGACATCACATACTCTTAGAAGTGAATATAAATTTATAATTTCTGTCACAGAGTGAACATTCACTGTGAAATAGATACATGAATCAATTCTTAATTCTTAAAATAATCTTAAACAATAAAATGTTCCCAGTAGTCATCTAAAAGCTAAAATATTTGATACTAAAACCATAACCAATCTACTTCCATCTGTATTTCTGTAAAATCTAAAACATCTAGAGAGAGAAGAGGAAAACATCAGGATGCATATTGATATATGGTGGGCATATCAGATACCAGACAGTCCACAGCGGCTCCTGACAGCAAAAGGGGACGACACACACCTTGGTGTTGGTCTAGCTCCAGCTTCATTCACAGCAACAGCCTAAAGCCTCATAGCTCTGATGAGCCTAGAAGGGAAATGAGTGATTGCCCTGCAACCATTTCTGTATGGAGAGTTTACTGAGACTAAATGAGATGTGGGAAGAACATTACAGGTGGAGAAACATACACAAAAAACCAACCCAAATCTGTGGTCTGATTACAGCACTGCAACTAAGGAAGTTTTTCTGTGATTATTTCATGTGACAGATAATGTAATTTCTTTTCAACATTTATAAATTCTTACATGTTTCCTTCACAGGTGAAGTAGCACTGAGAATGTGCCTATCCTATAACTAGCTAGCCTGGGTACCAGGAGCTAGCCCTTGTAGGAATGGAGCTCAGTATTCGGAGAAACAAGCTGCCACGGCAGCCTGAAGAGCAAGATTTTTGGACTTAGAAACACAAGAATGTGGGGGAAAAAAACCCAATATTTACTACCAGGAAACCACATGATCAATGCCTTGTCCCTTACCAGCAGGAAAGGACAGTTCATAGAGGACATGCCACACTATTGAAGTCAAGGAGAGCCATAAAGATATCTGATAACTTAAGGTAGTGGCAACTGTGGAAATTAATGTGTGAGGGAAATAAAACATAATTTTATTGAGAGGAAGGATATACTATCCATTTTAAAGCATGATTACAGGGGTGACGAGGGGGAGATACAAAAAAGGTGTTTTGTGATCTTTTGTTCTCCCAGCAAGGACAATTACAGCTGCTGGCTTTTCAGATTCTCAGGCAGAAGTTCTGATCAGGGACAAAGCCACTTCCAAATATTAATTAAGCAAGGAGACAGGACTTTGGTTCTCTCTTGCACAGGTCAATACAGCTAAGGATGGGACTGCAGGCTCACTTTTCTATATGCCATTCCCTTCAGTTTCCTTTGGAAATTCTGGATTATCAAACTTAGTATAGTATTTGTATAATGTAGCTCATATCTGTCAAACCCTCTGAATGTTCAATAACAAAAGGATGGGACAGAGTAGAACTCCTTCAAAGAAACACACAAACAAAGTGCTTTTCAGAATATTCAGATTATGTTGGTTTCTTTCTGTAGTGCTTCTATTATTTTTTAACCAGATCTTTTTGAGACATTGTATTGAAGCTCACATTAAAATGCAGAAGAAAAATATGGGGGAAAATGTACTGGGTTTGTGAGATAATATTTGTCGGTTCCATGACAGGAGCGGAGAAATTTCAGAGCTTTAATCTGAAGCTGTTCTTTCACAGGGGGACAAAAAAGCATAAAAATTAACCAACACAGAAAAAACTGGCCCACAAAATGTGACTGTGAATTATGCTTATAATTCTCACAAAATTAAAAACAATCCTTGCTTTTAATTAATTGTCACATAATAGATTACTTCTATGGCCAAGATGAAAGCCTTTTGCCAACAAAGAATGAGATACTCTTAAAGGTATATTGAAATTTTTTTCTCTACATATTTTATTACAGAGTTTTATATCCCACTTTAAGCAGCTCCACACAAATTGACTCAGTACCACTTAATTATTAGCTCACATTTCACAAAGTTAGTACAGAGGATTTTCAAGAGCATATCAGGTAGTTACACATTCTTGTTGAATAAAAGCAAAAAAAAAATCCTGCAACTGATATCATCTGAATAAAACTTACCAAAATGCACAGCAGTATTATGATTGCCAGTTTGACTGTTATCCACTTACACCGAGAATTTCCAGATGAGACTATGCATAGTTTCAGTTCCTTTCACTATATTTCATAATTTCTATTTTCACTACATTTTTGCAAGTGTACTTATTCACACATCATGAAGACAGTTTCTACTGAGAGTGTTTAAGGATGAGAGAAATGCACTTACAATGCATAAGAGATGGGACAGATGTATCTTCTGTATTTTTCTCTATGCAGACAATGCTGTCTAGCTTTCAATGACACTGCATCTAAAGGTAATAGCACCCTCAGTTATGTCAGTCTGACTGTAAATAACCCTCACAGTGATGCAGTTAAGTCAACATAAAAGTGTTTATACCAGTGTAAGTACCAGTAAAATTTATGCTTATAAAGGCTCCTCTGAAAAACCACTATTTCCTAAGAAGCTTAGACAATATATATATTGATACGCGTATCCCTTCATGAACTCCTATATGTCTACTTGGACATACACATGTAAAAACTTTGTCTGTGCTACCATAAAGCCAAATTACATGTCTTCCTATTATCATTGCAGTGCCCAAACCACATGGCTCCAAATGAAGATTAAGGATTTCAAAGCTCATAAAAGCTTACTACAGCTTGACATTATTAAGAACACTGTTATGCCACTGCAGCTCTTTATAAACTTAGAATTCCATGCAAACTACAAAGAGAAATGTGAGCAAGTGAGGAGTATTCATGTTCCAACAAATAGGAAGTAAATTTTAAAGCAAATTTAATAAACCTAGTATGGACTACTCTCCAGATAACTAAGGGTCACAGAGGTTTCTCATCTAGAGGACACAGGCTATGATTGATTTAGAAGAAGCAGAAAAATAACATTACATATAGCTGAAAGCCTAAAAAATACCTAGGTCTTAGCTTGTTCTGTTAAAAAAAACATGCCTGCAAAAGGTGCTGCCTCCATGACTCCTCCTTGAAAAGCTTCTCAAAATTTTTTTATATAACCTCTCCTTCTGCACACAGTAAATGATCATTCTCTTGCACCTTCCTGTGATATCAGTGCAACCATCCCTTCTCCTGCTGCCTTCCAGATGCCCCTTTTGCCTAACTATCCTGATTCAGAGGGAGCAAGTAGATGCTTAGCCTTTTAGAAAGTCTTGCTGCATAATCAGCACTCAGGAGCCTGTCTCTGGAATCACTATTATTAAACCTTGTCCTACAACAGAACCATTTAGTTTCCGAGCACTGTTCCTTATTCATGTATCACAGCTCAACAGGACCACTGACAGCTGTAGGAAATACTTATAGTCATCAGACCTCAGAAGAATTCTGGAAAAGTGTTTGCCAACAGGTGAAACTAAGCATGGTCCATATGCACCTGAAATAGTTGAAGAAGAGAATGGCTCTAAAATTTGGACAGATTTTCTGGTGGTTTCATCTGGGGTAAAGTTAATTTTCTTCACAGTGACTAGTAAAATATTTTGGACTTCTGATGGACACAGGGTTGATAATACAGAGGTGTTTTTGTTCTTGCTCAGCAGGGCTTACACAGAGCCAAGGCCTTTTCTGCTGTTCGTACTGACACATTGGCAAGGGGCTGGAGGTGGGAGGTGGGATGGGACACAGCCAGGACAGGTGATCTCTGCTGACCAAAGGGACATTCTGAACCATATGGCCTCATGTCAGTATATGCAGTGGGGGAAGAAGGAAGAAGGATGGTAAAGCTTACACGTGATGGGGCCGTGCTCTCCTGGAAATGGCTGAACAGCTGCCTGCCCATGGGAAGTGATGAATGAATTCCTTGTTTTGCTTTGTTTGTGTGCATGGCTTCTGTTTTTCCCATTAATCTGTCTTTATGTCAGCCCTTGAGTTCTATGCTTTTACACTCCCAATTCTCTCCCCAGTCCTGCTGGTGGAGGAGTGACCAAGTGGCTCCGTGGAGCTTGGCTGCTGACTGGGGTTAAACCATGACAGATTTTAATCTCGAATTTCAGATCAATTACCTAGACATTAATCAAAAATCATAACACTGCACAAGTACTCACACTTTCAACGACATATCTGACCTGTCTTAAAGCTCACCATTAGCAAGCTATTGGCAACTCATTGATAGTTTTCTATCAGTTTCTCTCAGTCCAGAGAAAGCGTGAAGGCTGCTCTGACAGGTTACATTATTGTGTCCTGAGGCTCGTCTCTCTCCAATTTAATTTCTGCTCACACTCCCTTTTAAAGAGTGAATCCTTTACTTTAACACTTTACAGTGTCAGTCACCTAGCAATCATTTGTCACTGACAGCTCTTAGGTTTTCTTTCTCATTCCCTCGACTGCCTCCTGGGGAGGCTGCTGAAGAGATTATGTGCTGCACTGAACGACAGCAATCCTGCGGCCAAGAGCGTTCAGAGAGCAAGTCATGGGTAAGAAGACCAGCCAAACACAAGCAGCGAAAAATTTAAGGCGGAAACTGAAAACTGATGCCAAGCCTGAGAACACTTCCTGTATTTCAATAAATCCTGTGCAAATTGCCTGCAAAGTCACTGCTAACCTGCCCTACCTGTCTCACTTGTTTTGAAAGCTGTTTCATGAAATAACGATCTACCAAATATCTGGAAATGCTGTCTCAAATGCCTTTACAATAAGTGTCAGGAAAGCTAATTTCCTTCAGAATAAATACAGAAAGACTTCATGTTGTGGGCCGTGTAAAAAGTCTTTGCAAATTAATGCAATCTTAAGTTTCATAATATATCCTTGTCAGACAGGACTGAGAAGGTTTTCAGTTATCCTTATCACCTATCAGCAATAACCAACACCAGTTGAAAATTTCCAGTTAAAAAAAAGAATTACAATAGAAGCTTATAAATAATGAATGAGCAAAACCTTCCTCATCCACTTGCAGGCAACCATTTCTTTGTTTAAAGAAAAAAATGCTGAGATTAAGAATCACAGTTCAAATAAGGAAGAAAATGTCAGGTCAGATAGAAGATTATTCTTCAGCAGAAGCTGCCAGAAAAGAAAGACTCAGGGAAGGAAAACATATTACCTTTGCAAGGAATTGTGACAGTTTTTACCCTTGTAATTAGAGTTTTAAAATTTGTTTTGCCCTAAGAAATACTATTCATCTTTAACTGCTGCATAGCTATGTCCTTCATTTAAAGTTTTATTTATGTGTTTTATTTATGATATCCTAGGTTTCACTGCTTTGGAAACATATATACACAGCATACAGGAAATCTCAAGTTACGAAAGCAGTATATATAGTAAGCAATAATTACTCCTGATAGCCAGATTTCTGGCTGTAAATCCTTCAGTCATCCATAAAGGAAAAGACACAGAAAGGTCAAACCAGACAAGGGCCAAACAGGGTGTCCTTAGAGTCAGGATAAAAGCTACGGAGTCGTTACCCTGAACATATTTCACTATGCTAGTAATGGTATTTTGCCAAGAGGACACAGCAAGCAAGTCAGCAAGTAGCACATAAAATATCATTAAGTAACCTGGACCCATAAAATAATCTAGAAATTTTGTAGCCCAAGAGGACTGATTCTTCTATAAATATCTAAAGAATCTGCATTTCTAAGAGCTTAAAAAATTGTTTTTACAGATTTTTTAAGCTTTGTTTTCACCTTCCTTATTGTACTTTTGTCTCTTACTTCGTTTGTTAGACTAACTTCTAGCTCTGCATAGAAATTTAGTAATATAGTTCATATGGATTTAACACCTAAAAATATTAGGTATTTATATATTAGGCATCAAAGAAAGAGCTATATAATGAATAAGAAAATAAAGACTGTGTTTGAAACAATTATTTCTTTAAATGTGAATTGTTTACACCATCATTATAGCTTTCATCCAGGAAACTGAGAAAGGTAGAAACAAATAAAGAAATGAAGGCGGATCATCCATGAACGGTTGTGATGAAGCAAGTGAACAGAACTTACATTAATTCTTCTGAGTAGAAGTTCCTATTTCTTAGAATGCTTAATAAAATCATTGTTAGTTTGAAATGAAGTTGTACATAAGATCATACTTTTTCTTGGATTTAATAATTGTAACATAAAATTCTGACTGGTATCAAACTGTATAACCTGAAACATATGTCAGTAATTTGAACCAACTCTAGTATTAGTTGTAGTAATTGAAAATATAAAAATATACATTCAAGTGGACATGGTATGATTATATTCTAGGATATATGAATGTGCAATAACTGCAGCATCTTAGTCTAGCTAATGGGTCTTCTGTTCTACCGTTCATCATATTTTATAATTTAATTAACTTTTAAGAGAATGCAAATCTTCATCATTCTGGGAGCATATTTGGTAAAATAAATTATTCTTTAAAGTCGAATGGTGTAATTATAAATGTCTTCTTTAATATTAATATTTATCTAAATGTAGCATGGTCTACAAAAATTGGTATTTATACCATTTATCACTTGGAGTTACTTCTTCCTGACAGAGTCCAAATCCAACAGGCTCTTCTTGACTGGGAATTTATGGTGAGAAATAACATTGTACATGAAAACTACAGGCATCAATCATGAGAATACATTTTCTCAATTAATAAATGATAACTCAATTTCATTACTTGTTGTGTCATACACTAGTTCATTTTCTGCAGGGGTGTGTGAGGGAACCAGCCTATACAAGCTTGGGCTGACTTCCCAGGAGAACTCCCGCGAGGTTCCCGGGTTGGAAAGGCTATCCAGGCAGTGACAGGTTTGGACATGGATGCCACTGATCTGCAGAGAAGCCCCTCTGGCAGCAGCCCAGGGCCCAGCAGCAGCTCCATCTGTCAGAGTCTCTCTGGGAGAGGGACAACCGAAGGCAGGACCATGCAGGGCATGGAGGTGCCAGTGAGAGGCGGTGGCCATGTTCTCTTGCCTCCTGAGCTTGATTTCAGAGCACTGAAATGCCAGAGACCAGGAGGCACAATTCAGAATACACCATGACACTGTACTCATTCAAAGGTAAAGGACAGCAAACCACAGGACTGCAGTCTGTGGTTTTTCCAAAGAAACCTAAGATGACAGAGCATTAGGGTATCGACATCTTTTATCCAAGGGGAATAAACACAATTATTATGTCCCTGATGTCCTGCAATCTCAGTCTGAATAGGTACAGTGTGCACTATCGAGATAGTCTGGCAAAACAAAGATTTGAATCATTATCAAATTACCAAATTATGTTTTTTTCAGTTAAGCCAAAAGCTAATTATGAACTAAAATCCACCAAGCAGTGTCATTTAGGGAAGAAAAAACTGGGAATAGCACTGCTGTCAGTCTTTTCTGACTTACCAGGGTAAAGTACACACACAGGTGAAAAATACAAGACACCCAGGACAGTGACCTAATCCCAGTTTCCATCTGCTAGCTCAGCATTTAAGCTTTCCATACAAACATGACAGATGATGTGATAGAGGATATGCTGACAGGAAAGAGAAGGTCCCCGGAGACCTCAATGACCCTGACTCCAGCCCAGCTACACACTCTGATTGAATGAGAAAGGAGATCAAAGTGACCTTTTCCTCCGCTGATACGCCTAACATTCTAGCATTTCATTTGATTTTCTTATGCATGCCCAAAAGAAAAGTTTTTCTACAACTACCTAAGCCCATTACTTATGTAACTGAAATTCTAAATTCAATGTGTAATATCAATTATTTTTTGTAGTATAAACAACAAATTAAAAAAACCCACATCAGTTACTTAGAAAGCCTGATGTGGTCACCTTTCCCCAGAGAGGCTTTTCTTCTTGTCAGTGTGGTGATGCACAGCACAACAGTTTGGCAGTAGCCCTTGTCTGTGGACACCTTCAGCTGCACACGGCTGCAAAGTCTCTGCCACTGTGGTTTCAGTGGCTGCTCAGATGTACAGAATTCTGTGAACTGCATGATGCAGCTCTCCTTTTGAGGGCTGGCTAGCCCTTGCTAATTTAAATGTTAACCAAACTTCAGTGTGCAACATAACAGAAATAAAAATGTCTCCCAGAGCAGATGTGTGCATGACCAAAGGATCATGCCAGCAATCACGCCTCCCAGCAAGGCTGTTTTCCCTTCACTTAGTAAGGCATGCCTGCTTTCTGGTGATCTCATGCCATGCTGGGAAGAAACATAAATTCCATTTTGGCACATTTGGATGCATACCTATGATTATATAATTAGGGCCTTCCCTCACCTTCTGTCAGGGCTGTGTTCCCCCTCCCCTGGCAGAGGAAGGCTCAACACATGCTGAGCAGCCTCCCAGACGGCTGTGCCTGCTCTGCTCCAGTTGAGAGGCCTTAAACCAAGATGATCTGGCTTCTTCCTTACACTTTAAAAGAGTTAAGAGGGTGTTATTTAAAGGTTGTCATTTCACAGTTACAAAGCCTGAAAATGGAGGAGAGCAGCAGCTGCTGTGCATACTACATGTGTAGATCTCAACTACTCATGATGCCCTTGAATAACCATTCTTGCCATTACACCAGGTAGCCTGCAAAAACACTGTAGCTCATGAAGAGCATTCTTCATGATTCAGGGTCAAACCCAAAGGCAGAATTCCTCATCCTAAAGTTCTAAATAAGGGAGTTGAGGCAGTGCTGAACACATTCATACAAAGCTGCAAATTCTATGCTCTTTCCTGTCTTATGATTTGTACAGTAGCTGACAAAGTTTTTTTTTTCCTGTACAAAAAATGCAGTTTTGAGTCGGGCTGGTTTATTCCCAATACTTTATTCAGGACTAGTAGGGGAATAATTAAGGAAAAACTTTAGAGAAACAAAAAACCCACTTGAGCTGTAACCTGCAACTACAAGTGAACCCTTACTGAGATATAGGGGAGACTACAAATGCCCCCAGATCTCTGTTTCAGTTTCTTCTGCTGAGATGAACAAGACAGCTGTTACTCAAAGAGCCATCGAAAGCCGGAGACTTTGAGACTTTGCAGCTCTACCCTTCCCTTGACAATCAGCTCCCCATGCAAAAGTCACATGGGATCCTAGATTGGATTTCTCTGTCCTCAGGGAGGTATGCTCTGCTCCCATAAGGGACAGGCCTGTCACTGCTACAATTAGGGACTGCACTCTAGGGAGTGAGAGAACAAGAAGTGTTACACAGTTCCAGGATGCCTGTCTAACCCAAGAACTGCATGATTCTTTGAGTGAGAAAAGTGTTTGCCTGACAGGAAAGGTACTTAAAGATCATCTAGATCCAACCCCCCTGCCAAGGGCAGAGATTCATTTTATAGCAGCAGCAGTAGTGGCTGCTGGGAAAGCCCTCTTCAAAATCTATGTTGTCTGTCTTTTTGACCCCCACAAGGCCACCTGAGAAGTTTGGAAAGTTTGGGTTACTCACCAGGAGGAGGGATGCTGTGAGACTGTAAACACATGTGTGAGACCCAGAGACTGGGGCACTGGCTGAGGGGTGCAGGTGATGAGGCTGTGAAGCCCCATGACCCAAGCACTGGAAGAGGAGAAAAAATGACCATGCCCCACTCAGTTCTCAAGGGCTTTAGGAGACAGATCCAGGAGATGGAACCCACTCATGAGAGGCTGCTGTCTACAAAAGAAGTGGTGGGGTTTCAAACAACAGCATGTGAAATGTTTTGTGCAGCAGCCCCACCCAACAGACCCCTACAAGGATATTTCTAACTTTAGGAATTTCCATGTTATCCTTTTTTATTTTTAAATGTAAATATATGTGAATTGTACATCAGCATGAGACCAAAGCAGTTTTGAAATATAAGATAATGGCCAATCCACTCTGATCCATGCCCTTCACATTCCGGATCCTGTCAGTACATTTCAATAGTTTGAAATCTAGTTTTGAATTACAAAATTTATCACCACTATTATTTCATTATTTTTTATTTAAAAATCTAAATATGTTAAAACTTACAGGGTGGAAAAAGCCCTCAAAAAATAATAATCTTTGCCAAAGAAAACTCATTAAGAAAACTACTTCAGATTTCAATCAGATTTGGGATTTTTTTTTTACCTGTAAGCTAAATTCTAGAGAAATTGTACCTGAAACCTATATTCAAGAGAAAAAACCACTCCAACTGGAGCTGGTTAAAAGTCAAAGTTCCAGAGAAATAACTCATTTTTCCTGCTGCTTTAGCAAACCTCCACTTGCTTTAACCTGTTTTGAGTAATCTCTGTACTAATCCACTGGAAAAAAATTAAAAAGGAGAGAAAAGGTCCAATAGTGATTTCATTTTAGCACTAATTAAGAGCAACTTGTTTTACTAAGAGCAAAGAAATTGGTGTAGAAGACTAAGACACAAAGAACAGTTTTAAAGTGAAACTCATTGATTGTATCTTTAATAATTGCTTTAAAAAATATGGTATATGTCATTGTTGTGCTGTTTCATTTTAAATTCTAATTTATTTTTCCTTTTATTTCTTCATCTGGAGTTTGAATAGCTACAGGAAGTAGATTAGCATTAAGAGAAAAAGCCTCCCATGGAAAGCTACAGCTATTAATTTATAATTACTCTAAATAATAAAGGATTTAATAATTAATATAGAGCAGTTATATAATACACCTGACAGACAGCTCTGCAATAAAGTTGTGTAGCAAAGCACAACCAGAGCACAAAAGTGTTTATGCCTAAGTATAGCACTGTATTTGTGCATAACACTAAATACACTTCTCTAAGAGTTTCCAGAATTGAAATGGGCACTTCAGGTACTAAGAGAAAACAATTTGACAAGACACTCCTAGTTTGAGAGAATCTATTCTGCTCAGAAAATTGATAGCATACAGCAACATTGTCTTGTTAGGACAGGATTTATGCCTGTAGGAGTAAAACATAATATAGGGCAAAAATCCTTGCAAAGCTGAAACTTAAAAGTAGAAAAGCAGAAGTATGCATTTTTTTTCTCATGTAGGAATATTACAGTATGAGATTAAAGACTGATAGAAATTTTTTAAATGGTTTGGGCATAAAATACTAGATTAAATAGCCTCCATAAGATGCACAAAACTTTGTGAAACTGCTGTATAAAACTGATGTAATTGGTTTTTCATTACAAGTGGGATCAAAAGTAAAAAAATTGTAGTACTTTAAATGAGAAGGATTAGTACCTAACTGTTCTAATATAATTTTTGCTTTTTGCCTAAGACAATGTCTAAATTGTAGGTGAAGAAAGCTGAAACTTGTTTGGAGTATGCGTGCAAGCAGAATTTTAGAAGCAGGTAATGCTAAAAACAGTTTAAAAATATTTTAAAAAGCTTTTCCCTGAAACTGATAACAAAGCCTTAGTATAAGCTACATACAAAAGTCAGTTACCCCATCAACTTTATTTCTGCTGAATCTGAAAGTCAAAACCACAGTGATTAAGGTGTGAGGAAGGGGTTTTAAATCTTATCTCAGTGCATATGCACCTGGGTAACTGCTACCAATCCCTTGATATTTACAGCATTTGATGGAAATTTAAGTCATAGAATGTATAAAAAAACCAAACCTGGAACAGAATGATAATCTGTTGATTATCTATCATGATAATCTGTCCTGTCATGTGTCACATAGTTACATACTTGACCATACATCTTTGCTCAAATTTTAGGAATGTCAGTACAAAACTGTATTTAAAAAGTACTTAGGCACAAGTTTTGTCTCTTCACTGTCTTATAAACAATTCCTTCTTCTACAATAGCATTTACAGGTTTATGGGAGCTATCAACGCAAGTCAAGCGCTCTTACTGCTTTTCAGCAAAAGATATAGAAATTTTCTCTTGCCTCCCTGTGTTTTGAGTAGGCACAGAAAAATTGAGCACAAATCTCTTGTTTCTAGAGTCAAGTAACTTTGATTATTATATTATTAAGACCAATGGGATGCAACACAATAAAGGTCAACACTTATGAGCAAGCAACAGCCAAAAACATAAGAAACATATCCTAGAGAAGAAATCACACTTCTTGTGTGAGTGCAGTCCCTGGATCTTCACTTGTGTATTTGTAAATCTGGGACCCTCAAATTTCAGCTACAATCTTTTCCTTATTCCTGATGCCCTCCTCACCTCAATGGTCTTACCATCTGGCTTTCTAAGAGGAACAGAGATGTCCTGGCCATGATCCTGGTAGAAACAGTGCCAGGAAAAAGAAGACAACCAAGGGGCCAGGATTTATGGCACATATTGCAGAGTTCTAGCCAAGGGTTACCTTGGGTTTAAGCCCACCCTGCTTAAATCACTTTTTCACTTAACCAGATCATGCTACTCCTCACTGCAGCAGTACCATGAGTGAATATGCGGGAAAACACAGCTGCTGAAAAGAGCAGCGCTTGTGTTGCATCTTCTTCTGTGCTGGCCTAGCTGCAAGAGGAGTTACTGGCTCCTTTTCAATCACATCATTGATGGGGAGAGTGCTGCTGTTTGGCAGCTCCTCTGTTTTCCATGCGCAGCACCAACTTGCTTTGCCTTTGCTCTGCTGAATTATTTCTGGCATGCACCAGTGGATATACTCCTAGAAATGGAAGTTTCTTAATTAAATGGAAAATATTCTGTAACTCATGTATCCTATTCATGGACAGTTTCTTCAGGTGCTTTTCAACCCTGAGCTGTAAAGGATATGATTACTACAATTCATAGGGAAAGCAATTCTCACTTCTGCAACTGGTATTGAGACCATGTCAACCTGCTGCATCACTTGGGTTGTTTCATCCCTGTACAGAATGTCCTCATTCTTGCAGATTCTGAAGCTGCTGTTTTATTCAAGGGCAAAATGCTGTGGGTTTCCTAGTATTTCTTGTGTCTGGTGGGGAGGGACAGTGAAGCTACCATGAAAATTTCATGGACTCTTCTGGACTAGCCATTAATGACAGTCCTTTCCTGCCCACGTTCCTATCATGAAAATAACTGAATCCTTTCACAGCTTTGACACAAACCCCCCATGCCCCCTTCAACATACCAAAAATATTTTCCAAGACCAAGAGAACTAACCAGAGAGAGACTAAAGACCAGGCTGACACAGGTACAGCTGTAGGACTCACATAGCTCAGTGGCCAGGTCAGGCAACCATGCTGAGCCTGGTGAACAACAGCAAAGGTGGTGGGAGGCACAGAGAAATGATGGGAGGACACAGACACAGCCTTGTCACACTTCATGGCCAAAAGTTATAGCACGCAATGCTGGAGACAGGAGCCCTGAGAGAAAGCCATGTTTATCTGAAATGCTTGCATATCTCCAAAAGAATATTATGTGCAGACCTTTTAACCTGTTGTTAAGTCCCCAATACCATATCTAAGTTTCTTAAAACAAAACAACTATTTTGGACATTTCTCTACCATTCCGAAGTTTTTTCAGAAGAAATCAAAAAAGAGAATTACAGGTATCATTCAGCTAGGTCTAGTTCAAAAGTGGTGATTCATCACGAGAACAGCAATTACTACTCAGACTGAGACTTTTGTTTATAAACTGTCCTTCTGAGTTTCCTGATTTTGCATATGAAAATGAAGTAATGAACAAACAGAAAATATGCACTGACACTGCATTTTTTGATAGTGTATACTTTTTTTTCTAACTTGGGACATGATGTTCTCAGATGTACTGTTTTTATTTCCTTCAGTGGGGCTTTTCATATCATAGGAGATTTTTATAGGACATGCTGTAAAACCTCTGTGGATGAAAGATAATTGCATTCAATTGAAAACAAAAGCTAAATCTATCATGATCTAGCTTGTGCATTGTCTATTTACTTCAATAGCTAATACTGGTTTTGTGAAAACCCACTCACTGACTAGCAACAGAAATTGGATAAATCTGTTTTGAAGAGGTCCAATTTCCTGCTCCTCTTTTCTTACGAAAAGTCTCCTTTACACCCCGCACAAACCTTTCATTGAGCTTTAACATGAAATTACCTGCTCTCTGATACCCAGTAATATGATTCTAAATCACCTGATTCCCGTCTGCTTGAAAATAAAAATTATTCTATACCTTGACCTAGCCTACAGTATAATTTGAGGATCAAGAAATCACTATATACATAATTTGAAGAGGTGATAGATAAACCATCTGAATTTCTCTGCTTCCTGCATGAGACATTTTCTTAGAGGAACCTGTGTATGACTGATTTAATTTTACTTCAGAAAGAAAACAGGCCTCTTGAAAATAAACTTGAACAGAATTACTACAACAAATTTTTGTTAGAGCATGACAGATAAGACAATATTTTTCTAAAATTATATTACTACAGCTTTTATAGCAATCATAAATAAACAAAAATTTTAAAGGCAGTTTTAAAAGGACTGTCTTCAAATTAAATTATGATTTTTGTTGGTATTTAGTTTTTGGTGGAAACGTAATGAATTAATGAAATCAGTTTACTGGTTTCAATACTGCATAAATTATTTTTTTCTCGCTACAAATAAATTTATCTTACAACTTCATTTGTCAAACAGAACCAACAAATGCAAAATATAACCCATGAAATATTTAATCTCTTGCCCAGATGTTAAATGGGATTACTACATATAGCAAAATTCAGTAAATGCTAATAATTTTTTTTTAAATGAGAAATTTAAAATTATATACTTATAATCAAACAGTACTTGGTGTTTGTTTTTTTTTTTCTGTTTGGTTCGTTGGTTTGTTTCTCTAGAGGTGTGGTTGTTAAAATATTCTGTGTTGGTAACAAATGTGTTAAGAGGGAGAGACAGGAATCTCTGCTGAGGTGACTAGATACCAACCTGGCTTTCTGCACAGAACAGGCAGGGCACAAGGGGACACAGTCAGCCACAGCTCTCCTCCAAGTCTAAGACAACAAGCAATAAGTGAGGTGCCTCAGGGAGCCCACAAAGTGTACAAAACC
>VWYI01013957.1:0-20221 GCA_013399455.1 Anthoscopus minutus | reverse complement strand
TCTAAGTCCTGAAATTAGTATTACAGACTCACTGTTACAACATCTTGTCTCATGTTTAAAGAAAAGATTTGCAAATACAACAGGCTTATTGCAGAGGTTTTCCACAGGACACTACTTCTATTACGGATTTCATCAAAATAAGCATCAGGTTACTGTGTAACTAGAAAAAGCTGATTCATTTATTTCTTTTTATATGCATAAATACATCACCAAAGAAAGGAAAAAAGTCTGAGTTTAGAAGCTGATCGTTTATGGAGAAAAATCTTCTTTACTGTTAAGAAGATTTCTGTAAATCTCCATAAAAAATGGAATATGGTGTCTAGATGTCTGAACTACTGATGGCACATTAAATGATTGTAATGTAAATGATACTGGACTTAGTTTTGATTGCAGTTAGAGTATTTCCTTGTTGATGGAAAGATGAAAAGGAGTAGGCAGGGTCTCCTTGGAATTTAATGCACAGAGAACTTAAGTTTTGACAAATATGAAGTTAAATATTGGTTACGGTATTAATGTGTTAATTAAGCTGACGTTTCTCTAATAAGTCAATCTTACACTCAAAACCAGTAGAGCATAATTTTGGGTGGGTGGGTGAAAATAGGTTTCCTGTCCCCTTATATTCATGTGATGGGAAAACATTTTGATGATATTGCAGGTCTGTCTAGAAGAAATTTCAGTGAGCTCCTTAAAGCTTCATTACCATTCCAAATAAATTAACAAGAGAGGAAGAGGAGTCTTATGCCTATGGCAGGGTGTGGTGGGCGTGACTTGTTTTGTTAACTGTGATAAAAGATTCTCTTTCAAGTTTCTTATAATGCAGAATATTCTGGATTGATGAGGATATATAACAGCACAGCAGACAAAGCTTGATGAATGGCTGGGGATAACTAAGGGCAGAGAGCTTAAATGGTAGAGATGATTGTCCAGCTTTTAAGGCCAGAGCACATTAAGTAAGTTAATGTGGCTATCTAAGGACACTGAGCATGCCCAGTAAGTGGTGTTAGATTTTTAAGGACTCAGAGCATGCTGTTGTGCACAGCTCCTTATGCCACATAATCCCTAAAGATGCCATTTTATGCCATCTGGCTTTTGTTGTTATTCCCAGTCAGCACTTCTAGATTGTTTTGTGGGTTTTTTTTTTTCCACTGTGAAACACATTTCCCTTCCATTTCAGAGATTTTTTAAAATTTATTTTGCTGAAAGCTTATCCTGCATACTAATAAATCAAAGCACATTTCAAATATTTCTTTCTTGTATTTTAGCTGTGTCTGTAGATATAATTGCTAAGCATCACTAGTCACCTTTCCCCTTTCACTTTCTTAAATCATAGCTTCTACTGATGTCCAAGGATCGTTGACTCCAGAGGAAGCTGTACATGTAATATCTGCCATGGCAATGGAGTCCATCACTCTCCTCTTGTCATTTGCTTTTTCAGAATTCCTAGTTTTGTTTGCTCACCCATTTCCATGAGTGCCTGTGTGATGTGTCCTATCTGCTGGAGCCTGTTAATGATGGTGATCTGATCCAGAAGGAAGGAGGCACTTGGCTTCAGACACCTCTCTTGAGGCTGACGGTCAGTGGGTATAGGATAACACAAAATTGTAGATTTCTATTTTGGTGCCTAAACCAAAATGCAGTGGTGTTCCTGAAGCCACATAATTTCCATTTTACTCTGATTTTTATCATTTTGCTGTATACTAGCAAAACCCACAGCCCAGACTTGAGGCCTCTAGATGCTAAAAGAAGACACAAATTAAAATTTGTTGTAAATACTCAGCTATTTCAAAGTACCCCATGTGTATTCCATATGTTATTTTGGGGCTTGTGTGCTTAAGCCAGGGACACAGGGAAAAAACAGACTCTTATGGAGACTGTGCCTTTGGGTGTTGATCATCATGTAATGCAATTGCTCATAAAATCATGATTACAAATAAAGCATTATTAAGCATTATTAATTTCCTTCATTTTCATGCTTGGTTATTTTTCCCAGACATGAACAAAAAACCACCACATATAAAATCAGATACAAGTGGATGAGAAGGAGGTCTGTACCAAAAAGGAGATGAGTGGCAGAAGATTTGATTTTTCCCTACATTAGCACTTGCTGGAGTGTAGGGAGGGTGAAGAGGACTCTCGATGTGAACGTGATGCTGAGGTTCTCTGAACTGTTGGGGTTTTTTTTAATGATTGGAATCCACTTATTCAGGCAAGAGAATGCCATTGCCAAGTAGACTCACAAAAGATATTTTATTTAAACTTACATATATAACAAGGGAGAAACCCTCCCTCGTATATTCACCCCCTGCTCCCACTGAAGAGTGACATCACATCCCTTTTTCCCCGGGCAAGAGGAATATGGGAGCAGAGAATATTCCCTGCAAGGCTTCAGGGACAGAAACTGCAAGCAGAACATCCACAGTCTTTGACAGAATGTACAGAGACAGCTTCTGCAGGAGGTGGAAGACTTTGGCTGATGGCTACCAGAAAAGTCCTTGCTAACTCAGGCTCAGTTTTGGATTCACAGATGCCTGAGACTGCTATGAACTATCACCAACTGTTCCACTTTCATTTCTGTGTATTCCTGTTACATGCCATTTTTTGGTCATCTAAATTTTGAAGTGGTACTTCTAGGAATCAGAATATTTCCCTGTCTTGACAGAGGAAGAATCCCTAGGTCATAAAATCATAGATCATAGATCTTATAGGACCATAGGATGGTTTGGAAGGGACCTTGAGGATCATTTTATTCCAACCCCATGCCATGCATAGGGACACCTTTCCCTAGACCAGCTTGCTCAGAGCTCCATCCAGACTGATCTTGGACACTTCCAGGGATGGGGGAGCCACAGCTTCCCTGGGCAACCATTCCAGTGCAATAATTCTTACATATAATACTAGATAATAGATGCAGGTATATACTGTGCTATTCCACTTTGTTTTTATGAGAGGGAAGGGGTTTGTTGTTTGGGTTTTTGGCAGCCTTCTGAAATCAGAAATCTGGGTTGGTTTAAGAAATTTCCAGGATACCAGAAGACTTTGGCCTGGCTTCTCAGAAACTGCTGTACAACCCACATCTCTCTGTGGGACAATCTGAAGTTAAACTCCTTTACAACAGCTACTTCAGATGCATTCATCAGTCAGTGTATAGATCTGTGCCATTCAAGAACAAGTAACCCAGATTTTGTGTATTCCTCACATATCAAAATGCAAAAGTGGATGATCTGCTGATCTGAAATTATTTTACAGAGCGCAATTTTAATTATCTAATAAACTTCAGAAAGATGTGGGTTCCTTGGCAGCATTTTTGCAAATAGAAACAGAAATAAGGCCTAGATTTTCAACTCTAGTGGGACTCCAAATCTAAGGTCCTATATTCATATGTAGGTATCTGTTTTAAAAAAATTTGCTTTTCAATTTGCTGTGCACCCAGTAACTCACTTTGATTTGCATTCCAGAAAATCAAGGTCAAAACCAAGCCTGACTTTCTTTCATCTTTTGCAGACTATTTATTACAACAGATGCACTGTTGCCTCTTGAGGTGCTAGCCCTCTGTAGGACAAATTGTCATCATTTAAATCTGCTTTTTAGACCTCTCGACACAATTTTGAGATATATACAAATATATGTATATATATATATATACACACACACACACATATTATATAGCTAATAGGCAATTATGTGTCAGTTGCTTTTGAAGTTGACTGTGCTAGGTAGGATAACAAGACTGGGAATGAAACCATCAAAATATTTTAGAAGTGTTGCAATAAAAACTGAGGAAAAAGTGGTTTGAATTTCTAAGCGTGTCTGACCTTTGGTGCCTAGGTGAGACCTTATTTACAGCTGCTGTCCTGCCTGGGCTGCCTATGAGGTGTGTTGGAAAGGAGGAAGTTCAGATGCATGTATTTTCAGTTACTGCCTGAAAGGAGAGGAAAGGAAGGAGAAGTTGCATGTAACGCTTCAAGGCTTAAGTTAATGTAAAATAAATCAAACCTGAGATGGTGTTTTAAAAGAGAAATCTGGCAGTAACAGAGAGGAGAAGGTGGTGGGCCTGGAAACATATTTGTCTTTTTTAAATGCTCACTTTCAAGTATGTCTGGTTTCCAGCCCAGTTTGCATCAGAAAGGATCAATTTTTTTTTTCCCCGTTTCCCTGTTCTACTTTTGTGCTGGTATTGTCTGAATCCCAGAGTGAACAGCAATACATCATCCTGCTTCAACATCTGCTAGAGCCCCCTCTCTTTCTAATCTGCCCAGATCCCCAAAGCCTTTCCCACCTGCTATAGCACCAAATGCTCATTATAGCACAGAGCTACGCCCTTCACTGTCCTTTCTCCCTTACTCTC
Organism: Anthoscopus minutus; assembly: GCA_013399455.1. Lineage (NCBI taxonomy): Eukaryota > Metazoa > Chordata > Aves > Passeriformes > Paridae > Anthoscopus > Anthoscopus minutus. The sequence continues at coordinate 15,876 of VWYI01013957.1, read as the reverse complement.
AAGGTTAACATGGCACAATGACTATTATTAAATGGGGGCTTAACAATATAAAGGCAGCCCAAGCTAAAGAAGGGGGTGGGGGTGCAGAAAGGGAGCTGGGAGGAATTGGGTAGCATGCCAGCTTTGCTGGCAACAAAGATCTGCAAGAAAGCTGTGGCCAATTTTCCAGTCGAAACATGACTCACTGCACAGAGATGCACCCAAAATAAATAGCTTCCCTGTTCTGCTCCCAGCAGAAGCAGGAACCTCACCCTCCTGTGGTTTTGCGTCAGGGTACTGTGGGTACCACTCCAAGCTGCTTGGTGGAGCAGCACAGATAAAAATGGCAAATTTGAAGGCTATGGTGCCTCTGGGGGTTTTGTTTACCTCTTAGCAACCTGAAAATCATAAGCAATTGGAAGACCTTTCTCCCTCCTTTTTATTTTCTACACCCCTCCAGCTGCAAACCATCAACCTGCCCATTCTGTTTGCATCATCAGATCCATTGTAAGTGTTGTGCCTGGCACGGATGCGTGTGGGTTGTGGGAGGAGAAGTGAGTGAGCGGCGAGGCAGAGGGCCAGGCTCACATGTATTCCTGTGAGCAGGGCTTGATTCTGTGGTGCAAAGTGACTGCTGTGCTGGAGAATGGGGACTCAGCATGAATGCTGCATTCCCTTGCTTTGCTTGTGTTCTGTCTTTAGGTAAATTCAGTGGTATGACATGTTGGGAGGTCTGGATTGTTTTGACCTTAAATAAATGAAGAGGAACCTTCTTTGGTGGTGTCTTTTGGCCCTTGCACTCCAATGAGTGAATTGGACTGCATCTTGTCATAAGGATTTCAGATACAATTTGTGAAGTCTGAGGTGACATCTCTGCATTCTTCTCTAAGGCACGATCTTGGTTTCCATTGCCATCTGTCCCACATTATGCTTTTCCATTCCTAATAGACAACTGTATTGGCCCGCCCTCATGGTCTAAACTGTGCAGCACAGAATCACATGTCGAGCAGAGCAAGACTTTGGAACCAGCACACTCAGCACTGAGGAGCTGGGTTATGTCTGGTCATGTGCAGCGGCAGACAGAGGGACTTGGAAAGGATAGGAAGAAGAGGATGGCTCATGCTAGTGTTAGCTGTTGCTGTCATATGTTAGGCATTGCTCTCAGATGGCAGCTTTCCTGGTCTCTGGGTGGATGGAAACATGCTATGCATTTCTTTGCAACTGAGCTTTTGAGTCCATGGTCCTTTTAACGAGCCACTGAAGGTAACAACCTGTTGGAATTAAGAACTCCATTCATTCACTTACTTGTTCATTCAGACTGAACTGTTTTTTAGCAAATGACTTAAAAATCCATTTTTAGCTGGACCTTATATAAATAAAGCTGCACTGAATGCAAATACACAGAAAAAAAATCATACAGGAAGGGGGCAAAACACATTGAGTGAAATGGATTTTTTTTTTCAAGGAAATGTCAACAACTCATGCTTTCAGCTTACTGCATTGAAATTCGTCAAAGGTGGTATTATAGTTATCTGAAAACAGCACCTGAGCAGTGTTCTTCAACTAAAACTTAAAGCAGGCTCACTACACACTTAGCTGAAAATATATTATCCAGCTAGAGGAGTTTAACCTCTGAATGTCATATCCAGACACACAAGGATAAGCTTTTAAATAGAAACTACAAAAAAGAGAGCAAGAGCAAATGATGATTTGGCCCCAGACAGTAAAAGTGAAATCTCACTTGATTATATTTCTATGGTTAGGTGATCAGTTTCAAGGGACCGGGATCATGGTTTCTGTATTAGCCAAGACATGACTGTGACTCTACTCCTCCTAGATGTTTGACCTAAGAGGAGTCCCACTTGTGGGGTATCTTTAGAGACTTTTCATTCAGTTTTTGTGCACATGAAATTGTTTTGTGGGACATCTTTTTTTAGAACAAAAGGATAGTGGACAAAATGTTCATATCTTCTCTCTCTCTTTATACATTTATATACACACATACATGAAGGATAGAGCTTATGACTACAAGTCGAAAAAGCAAAGAAGGAGGGGAAAAACCCCAGAATACTATTAAAAAAACTCCACACAGACATGTCCGATGACCGTTGTGGGTGGCTATGCTTCAGAGATCCCATAAACCTCCTTCAGCTGCATGAGGTTTTGTTGAAGTTGGGTGTGGGTGATGGCATATTTCCATGTGCACTTCCTTTCAGTTAGAGCCTTCTGGTGAGACTTCCTTTATACTGCTAAGACCACCATTTCCACTTTCCACCCGCAGACCTGTTTCCTGGCCTGAGTCTGAGCAGTGGATTGCAGTCTGCAGCATTCTGTCACACCCTCAACACCTGCAAGAGACAAGACCACTGCGCCAGGCACACACCAAGGACACTGATCATTGCTCAGAGCTCTCAACATCAGGAAAAAGCTACCAGTGCCTAACCAACAAGAGCCTGAAAATCTATTTTCCATAGCAAGCAATGTGAGATACTCAAATTGTAGGTGTATGTACTTATGTCAAGGTTTACAGTAATTGAACCTTTTAGCATGCATTAAAGTACAAAACAGAACGTGTAGAAAGAGCAAGCCCTGGAAAACTAGATGGCATTTAAGTGTTTGTGCTTTTCCACTCAGCTTGTTCAAAAAATAAAGGAAAAGAAAAAATCCTGTCCACTACTTGTGTGAGAGAAACAAGAAAATAGGAGGTATAAAGTCAAAACAAAGGACTGGATGCCTTGCTGACCTTATTACCTCAGAGCTGGAAATTTTGAGGCCCTTCAATGCTGCAAGAATTTAGATATATTTCTTACATTTGTAATTTTGTCTCGTTTCTAAAACAAAAAAAACCCTAATTCATTAACATTATAACAAAAAGTAAAATAGCTCAAGAAATGCAAAACAATGATAATTATAGATGACTTTGACACTAACTACCCTTTAATCACCATCGGGCGTCCTCCACCTAGCAAAGCCACAAATAAGATTAGAGTCACCCTCCACTTTGAGAGTCTGGTTTTTAAACTTCCTCCTGTTTCTACCAGACCATCATGTCTCTGAAACATCTTGGGGCAAACATACCAGGATTTGCCCCAAAAGTGGAGGGTCCTTGGTGTACAGACCACACTCTCAGTGAGTGAGACACCCTAGTCCAATGGCATGTGCAGGTATACCAGTGTGTGCATCCATACCGGTATGTGTGTGCACCTCCTTCCATTTCTGCAGGAGCAGTGTCGGTCCTGAGGTTTGAGCTAGATAATTGAGCCATGGGATCAGTACTCAGAAATCTCTCTCTGTACCTCTGGGAGATCTTACTTTACACTTAATTACACATGCATGCACATGCATTCATTCAAGTGTCATAGAAAGCAAAATCTTTAAAATACTGAATGACCATCAAAAAAGGTACAGGAACAATTTAGGCACCTTATGAACATTGAATTCAATCCCCTTGCAGAAATATATGGGCATGCTATGGAACTGACCTAATGTCATGGGCACTTTTTTTTTTCATGTGACTTCCACCTCACTTACTAAATCGGAGCAAGGATGCTTATTTAACGATGAGCTTCTTGATGTTTTGTTTTTCCCTTAATCTGCATGTGTCCTTATGCCTCCCTCACTTCCCACAATTCAGAATTGTGCCTTCTGTAGTGCATACTTTCTAGCTGTGCCACCAGAGCTCCTACACGTAGCAGTTTCCTGAAATTTGCTGTGGTGGTACAGACTCTATCCCAGACTTACTCCTCCATCTCTGAGCTATCACAGTCCGGTGCCTTCCCACTCTCCTTTCCCAAATGCTTTTATTTCATCACTCAGTCAGTCACAATTTCCACTGCGGAAGCCCGACCACTCTTCTCACCACCATCTGGTCATGCACTAAAGCAAAAGCTTCTAAAATTCCACTCCATAAACCTTGTTATACTCTTATTACTTACTGGAAATGTGAGCAGAAATCCTCATTATCTATCCTTACAGATCTTTATAATGTACTAATCCTACCAAGTCTGCTTTTAGACACAGAGCTAGAACCCCAAAGGAAACACCTTACAGCCATGGCCATTGCTCCTTCAGGACAACCTTACAGCATTTTCTCCAGCTCTGTAGGTGGGGGTAGGTTCTCAAGTGCCAGTTGTGTTGACATGAGTCCAGGTAATAACAGAACTGACCATACAGGCAAAGCTAGCACTGCCCAAGCAAGGTAAAAGAAACATACCCTTATACTTATGCAAAGCACTAAAATTTGCGTCTGAAGGAAAAAAAACCCACCCTTATAATATATATCTTTTTCTGTTCTGTGGGATTTTTGTCAGACTCACAACCAGGCCTTTTGGCACTCTGTTGTTGGAAATTTCCCAAACACATGTAACAAAAACACAGTCAGTTTAATACAATTATCAGCTTTTTCTCAGTCTGTGTTGAGTCTGTGTTTGTCTAGTGTCCGTGTAGATATTTTCTGCGTATTAAAGTCAATAAATCTGCTACTTTGAAGATAAAGGCACATTTCTGGTGATGCTACTGTGTGTTGCTCTCTAAAGCTGCATCTTGTCCGCTGTGTTCAACAGCAGAGAGCAAATGAAATTGATAGTATATCTTCATCAGACCATTTCAAAAGATATATTGTGAGGAAATATCCAGGAGAACTAGGTGTCCTCCTATTTTCTACCACTGTAAAGCATGTATCTAGGAACACTATTGTATTCTTTTCTTAGGTAAAAATGGTCTCCTCATGAACAGCATCAGCAGTACTTGCATATTCCTGGCTTTGCAGCAGATTTAGACTTTAGAATTCTTAGGAAAATCATTTACCCTTGTGATTTTATGTTAGTTACTTAAAATTGTCAGTTCACTGTTTGTCTTTGGAACTGACAATGTCTTCATCTTTATTACTTGTTTCACCTGTAAATATTTAAGTTGTTACTGTCTTGTATATTTTATTTTACTCACTATGACAAATTGTTGCTTTACTTTGAGCACATTGTCACTAATCTAACAACATTCACTTTTCTTGGAACATACTTCCTGACTGCTATGAGTGTCTGTGGTCCAAGCAGGTTTCTTTCTCTTTGTCTCCAAGCTGTGAGAGCCAAGATGGGCTAAGATTTGCTTCTGGATACAAGCCCTGTGGTATCAATAATGCAACGGAAGTTACACAAATGGCCACTTTGCTTTCAAGTTTACTAAGATAAATAGATTTTAGCATGTTCTGTGCATTCTAGCCTAGTTCCCATTTTTATCTACAGAAGTACTTGGACACATTGAAAACACAAGGAGATCAGCTTTTTAGCTCTGGAGAGGATTATCCTGCTTCCTGTTCAGCCGGCTCTCTGTTAACACACTGTACTACTTTCTTTTCTCTCACTTTATTTTTGCCCTCTCTTCCCCTCTGGCTTTCAACTTGTCCTTTTCTTTCCTTTGATTTTGTGCTCAAACCTTTTTCCTTTCTTTTCCTTGTGAATGCAGACCTGGCCTTTCCCCCTTTCTTAGCTTAAGGCTTAGTCTTTTCTTCCCTTTGGCACTTGGTATAACCTTCTACTTATCTTTTTTTTTTAATATTTGACTTTCCCTCCCTGACTTCCTACATATAATTCAGTTTTTTCCTGGAGGAGGTTAGGGGTGTGGGGTGGGGGTGTTCAAATACCTGCCTATCTTGAAGAGAAGGGCCGTCATCTCCTGCATCACTGCATCGCTCAGACACTCTCTGCAGCTCTGGTAATAGACTGCTAGCCAGGCTTTCTCACTGACCTGTCTTGCATCTTTATGAGCAGCTATAGAGCCTTGACTGCAGCATCCCCTCAGGAAGCACAAAGAGGATGTAGGTCTCTCCCCAGATGCTGATCCTCACACAAGTTATCCTGTGTGTCTTGGTCAAGCTTTGGCGAGGAGCATCCAATTTCTCAGTGTATTGTTCAAGCCCTTCTGATCTGTTCAGTTGTCTCTATTTCTCAGCCTGCAGCATATACCTCAGGGTATTTTCTTACTACCTCTTACTCCTCCTAGCAAACACAATGGCTGCGCACAAGAAAAACAGCTATTTCTCATATAAGGAAAGCTATAGCATTTCAGAGTGATTGTTGAAAATACTAAAGCCATTTCCCTTGAAAAATAACATCTGTTCCTTTGCAAGTTTTTTAAAAAATACATTCCTTATCTCCATGGCTTTAGGGCAGCTTTCTGACTTCCCCTCTGCTGTTGAGGAGATAGCTTTCTCTTTGGCCCCTGTTTGACATCATCACCTCTTCAATGTTTCTGACCTCAAGTCCTGCCAGCTTGATGTCTCCATTTGGCACCGGTTGCTTCCATTTCAGAGGTATCTTTTCCCTAACTATCCATTCCATGGCCATCCATGAGGAACACCCTGAGAGCTCTGTTCAAAGACTTTAGTCTCTCTTTTATCTCTTTTCATTTAATTCTTGGTGGTGTAGCATAGCCAGCTATGGGTCTTCTCCAGTATTTTGCAGGAGGGGAAGTAACTCGCCACTGGGCTGTGCAGAAAGTTTCACTTGGCCTTTTCTCACTTCCTCCCCTTCTTTTCAGTCTCCCCTGGAACAGATTCACACAGCTCTCTAGCTGTGTCTTTTTCAAAGGTCTTTAGCCTGAAGCTGAGGGGGATATCAAGGATAATGCAATTCTCAATACAGTATGATGTACATGATAAAGGAAGTAGAAATAACATAGAAAAGTCCAGATTTTGTCAAGGGCTCTGATTCTGAGTTCTGACTCAATAGAAATTGTAGATACTGATGCTCATTAGAGAGCAATGGTCAGACATGGAGCCATGGCTATGTTGAAGAGAAGTTGCAGTTAAAACGATTAAAAAAATTGTCTGGCTGGAAATACAATGTACAAAGGAATGGAAAAACACTTACTAGTCTGTGAGAACTAATGCTATGCAAATTAATTCAATTCAGCATTAACTTCATGCAGATCCATCTGCATAGCATGTTGCAGGCTCTTTAGAAGTGCTGTAGCCGTTCCAGATTGCTGAACAAGACCCCACCACTTTAGAAATGTTGACCAAAGTCAGGATTTCAAAAGTCTGGTGTTGCTGGTCTTGATGACATCCTTGTGTTGCTCCTGTTCCTCCAGCTGTGGAAGTTGCAGTGTCCTGCAAAGGCTACAGTTAGCCTGTGTTTTCACTGAGTTTTTTCTGCATCTCTCCTGTGGATAGTTAACTCAATTCCTTGAGTTTAGTGTATCTATAAAATTTTTTTTTTACAGATACAAACTTCTTCCATGTGATTTTTCGAGATCTGTGCCAAAATAGACTGTCAATGCAAACCTCAGCCTATTTCTCCCCTGAGTATATACATTTTCACATGCAAATAAAGCTGCTTGTGTTAATTTAAAAATACACTTTATAATTATTTTTACTTTATTTCCCCCCTCCCCAAAATAGAAAGCAATCAAAGTGAAAGCAGCCAGTCAGGAAAATGTTTAATTGAGTGTAATAGCAATTCTTACCAGCTTCAGAATAGAGTCTGCACAAAAAACTTTTTAAACACCATCACTTTTACCAGATAGATTGACAATTGTCTCAATCTTCATTCACCTTATGTGCATGGCTGTCAGTATCTGAGAAGTACCAGTTTAGTGCAGTGGGAAGTGAGCAAGGAATCAATGCCAGAATTTTCAAGCTTAGGGAAAAATATGAGAAATAATATCACTTTGCATAAATGTCATTCACTCTGCTGTGCTGCCTCTAAATAAGGAAGTTAAAAAAAAAGCTCAGATCGTTCATGAGACACAGATGAGCTCCCTTTCACAAAGGAGTCAGGCAGGGAAGGTCAGTGTTAAGGTTGCTGCCTACACAGTGGGGTTGCCCAAAGTTAAGCTCTGCAAAGCAGGCTACTAACCTAGACAGGCTGAAAAAAGGCAGATGGAATGGTTCTTCACCATCACCTGCCTCCAGCAACAAAGAAGTTCTAAAGTCATCTCAAAAGATTTGCTTCAACTCTGCACTGGTGGACAGAAAAAAAGTGGAGCATCAACCTTCCTGCTCCACTAGGCTGCTTCCAGGTGAAAGGTGGCTCCACTTCAGCTGTCTCCCATGGTCAGACACCCAAAAGCCCCAAAAGAAAATCTAGCAACTCTGAAAAGCTTCAGTCAGACCACAGGCAATGCCACCCCTTTAGAAGGCATCTCACCTTCATGCTTTGGAGTCATGTCAAGGCACATCAAGGTCCCTAAATGGAACTTACTCCCCTTACCCAACTGTAATCCAAGCAGAATTCCTCTGCTATGAACCTTTCTTGCAAAGTTACAAGAGTCAGGTCCCACTTGTCTACTCAGCTTAATGTAGTCCAAATATCTCATATGATTTTTCATGAGGAGAATGCTGTCTCTGATGCAGCTACAGCAAAAAAGACTGGCAGTAAACCTGCAGGTCCAATGAGGAAAAAATGGCAGAAAAACTAGCTGTGCAATGGAGAAAGAAATGCTTTGGCAAGATATTCTTTGGCAAGAATTTCTTACTGAGAGCAAAATGATCTGCCACTGTGAGGCAAGATACATGGACCCACATAAATGGGCACTCTGAAGAGATATGCTACATGCTGTCCCTTTCAAGATCTCTAAAATAACTTGGAAAATATCTTTGGTTTTCAAAATGAAGACGAAGCAAATAGCTTAATGTATTTTGAGTATTCCATCCAAGCTAGATAAAATTATCATGAAAAACATACCATGAATGCTGGTTTATAAAGGCTTTTAACCTTTTTTTTTTTAAATAATGATAAATTACTAACTCCCACTGTAGATGCTTTAGCTAATATTACCAAAATGTAAGCTGCTTTTAGAAACCTTCTCTTGTGAATTATGTCTCTTTTGGAATGGAGGAGAGGGGAAAAAAAAAAAGAGATAAATTCTTTGAAATTTGAATTCAAAGTTTCCTCATGCAAGCTACATGCAAAACATGATACAAAAGCTGCAGAAAACTTTAATTACCTTAATTAAATCCTAGTCATCCTGCACATCATATCTTAGATTTTGTACGCTTTGTCTGGAAGAAGGGTAGTGAGATTAAGTCATTGTATATCATCGAGACCCTGAAGTTGTGATTTCTTGCATCTAATGGCATGAAAGCAATGGGAAAAAAGAGCCCTGCTGAGCTTGAAGGAGACTTGTCAAATTTGCTTTTTCCATTGAATAAAATCTATACTCTTGAGCTTGGTATATGGTCTTATTTTATTTGGACAGAGGACTCTGTCTAATAATTTCAATAACCAGATTTGAAAACTTTTGAAATTGAAAATTATTCTTAATTTACATTTTGGGTTGCTCTTAATCTTGGAACACTTCTATTTCAGAGTTGCAACAAAGTCTGACAGAGATCAATCCTTAATGTTAAATTTAATGCAGCTTGCTCCTAATTGGAGGTGTAATAAGAGAAGTGCTGGAAGGACAAGTGCGTAACTCTAGAAGAAATATTGACTTTTCTCCTCTTCTTCTAAGTGAAGTGCTCTCCAAAATGTGTTTTCTCTGTGCACTTTATCTCTTCTGCCCAGCTGCATTTCACTTAGACTTTCTCAGAGGCACTGAAAACCCAGAGAAGGTTCCAGTTTGAACCCACTGAAAGAGTAAAAAAATTCATATTCCAGCTACCATAAAATTAACAGTGCAAGAAAGAGAGAAAACGCCGTATTCATCACAGCTGGTATCCTTTCTGTCAGGTACTCCACATAAATAATTACGGTGTTGAGCTGTCAAGCCTGAGGTCACGGCTTCTCCTGAGCCCAAGTGGCTGAGGGTGTTTTAGCCTGCATTCACTACCAGGTACAGTGCAGAGCCCAGAAACATTCCTGTGGGGCCGGCGTGTGCGGGCGGCCCGGCGGGCAGGCCCCGGGGACATTGCTGAGCGGACAGGGCCTGCAGCCAGCCCCGGCCCGGCCTGGCGCACACGGACAGAACCAGCACCCCTGGCACGGCGGGCAGGCCTGCTCTCGGCCTGCTGCCTCAAGGGATGGTGTGTTCTCTGAAGGAAAAAGCCCTGTGTTTTCAGGGGCTGTTTATGAATCCTCTGCTGTCCTGTTTTTTAGATCTTTAAATCTTTGGTGTGCCTCTGTGGGTTTTCTGGGTGTGTAAATTGTCCTTTCCATCTCTCCAACTCTTTATTTCTTTTTTCTGTCCCCTGTCTCTGTGTCTGTTTGTTTGTTTCTTTGTTGTTGGGGGCTTTGTGGGTTTTTTTGTTTGTTTTCAGTTTTGTTTCTGGGCTGTTGTTCTTTTTTGTTTTGGTTTGGTTTTGCTTTGTTTTGTTTTGGTTTTTTTTTAACTCCTCAGTAAAAAGGAAAGTGTAACCACAATGGAAAACAAATTAAAATAACACAAAAAATCAGATTCCTATTTAGTTGTCAATCAACTTCCAAAATCCTTTTTGGAGTGACCATTATGTGAGGCAGGTAGAGAAGCCAGACACCTTAAAAATAATGGCATTTTGGTCACAGCACACCATCTATTTGTCTGTGGAGGGGGTTTTGTGGGTCAAAAAACGTTTTTTCAGCCCCTTGTGAGCATTATTCTCTGCACATAAATGCTAACTTCCCCCTTCTCCCACTCTGTTTTCAAGTAGCCTGTTTATTCAGGTTGAAAAATGAGAGTACAAGAGTTGCTAAATAGGAAACGCATTTAGAGAGGATGTCAGATGATAACCATGACAACATGGGGAGCAGTAATGAAGAAAAAGGTTCAGGCCCTGGCAGCCTAAGGTTTACCTCTCAAACCTGAAAAAGAAATACATTAACTGAAGTGGACAGTGCTCTTCTGGAGGCCATGAGACATTTATAGAGGCATAGAGGGCTGTGTTTACAGCAAAGTTTTGCAGTAGCAAAGAGCACAGTAGGTTGACTACAGGAAGCTTTGGTAGAGATACAGAAGAGATGCAAAGATTTCCCTGAAGTCTTGAGCAAAACTCTTCACCTAATTTGCTGTTCACATAGTAGCTAATGTAAATATTTTATACACAATGCAGAAGTGCATAATGCAGTAAAACCTGGCGTATTTATTTACAAATTTTCTCTTCAAATAATAGGAAACATTTTTTTCCCACACCCCACATGATTCCAAGTGTTCTGCTAAAAAAAATTCAGCTGCAGTAAGAGCCCCATTTAATCTGACCGCAAGCTTCTTGTCCCCCATCCTTGTAGGGCTGTGCTTTCCTCAGTCCAATCACATTCTTTAACCACTTTCCCATATACTTCCTTATGGTACTAACCCAGTCCCTTCCTTGCTTAGGTGACTGTCTTGAGTGTGCCATCATCCCCTTTAGAACTGGTGTTCTCTGAGCACAGTTGAAGCAGCTAGTGATACCAAAGTATGTAAAAGAGAATGGAAATATTAAGATTAAGGCCATTATAAAAGCTTAATTCCCCATACCTCCAGGAAATCTGGCAAAATAATCTATCTGACCAAGAACAGTGCAGTAACAGGGACTTCCTGCTTACTGATTCACCCTGCAATGTGTGGTTGCTAATAAGACCATTATCTTATTTTGGGCTTGTTTTTGCATATATAAATAAAAACACACTTTATGCACATATGCATTTTTGAGGCCCATATTGGTGTGGCATTTTGTAACTGTGAGACACTGCAGTGCTAGAGTCCCAGCTGTGCCACTGCCCTCTGGAAGATCTGGGAGAAGTCAAGGTCAAAAATATATAACTTAATGTCCCCATTTAAAATCTGTCAAGGGAAGCTGGCCTCACAGAGCTTCATTCATAAAGCCTGGGGAACAACTCGAGGCTGTTAACAAAAGCAGGCTTTAGAAACTTAGACTATTGAATTAGGATTGTGTAAAATTCACACTGAATTTGATACATGCAAATTTTTTCTTCATTTTCAGTGCACAAAGGGCTAAACAGCCCTCAAATGCAATTGAAACATCCTCATGTCACCGACTGTCACCCACGTCTTCAGTCTTCTTAGCATCCTCTTCAGAAGTTTCCTCTGCCAAGAGCAGGTCCTCTGTCCTCCCCCACAAAGTCCCTCTTTACATCCTCTTTTCTCCTTGTGCTCTCTTTCTATTAAAGAGTCTCTTCTGATACCCAGTTAAAGGCTTTACATTCAGAAGATTTTCAGAATCCCAAAAGGTTGCCAAGGCACAGCTCTTGAAAAGGCTTTAGTTGTTTTACTTTTATCCAAATTAAGCAACTTTAAAGGGTACTTGAATACATGTTTCGGTACTTAAGGGATCCAGAACTTGGTGCATAGTTCCTGAATGGTATTAACAGCAGCTAGACACCTGATTCTTAATTTTACATTGCAGGTGTACATAGAGGTAATTCCAATGGACTACAAAGAGTCCTCCAATTCATAACAATTCCCATCTTATTCTGAAATTTCTACGTTAGATTTTTTTTATGCTGCTGCCATGATGACTATTCTGGGCTTTATTTTAAATAAGAAGGTTTTTATTTTTAATAGTGGAATTCTTAGTTATTTAAATTGGAAGTCACAATCTCTTTATTTTTCACAACAGATGCTCTGTGAATTGTATGAACTTGTGAATTTCAAAGCTTCTCTGAAGAATTCAGAAGCACAGTTAAAACTTGTAAAGTTTAACAGGATAAAAGTGAAAATATCCCTGGGTCCTGACATCTATTTTCTCTAAATCTTACTTATGTAAAAAATGCCAGGCATTTCTTTTTCCAAGCATTTTAAAAGCTACGGGGCTTTGTTAGTAGGGCAAACATAAGCCATTTATGTTATATAAAGAATGTAACCTAAAGATGGTATCTTTAGAGCCCTGCTCAAAATATAAAATTCAATAGAAATTAGAACTACTTCTACAAGGACATTGCCATTGATATGTGTCCTTTAGGAAAAACAGTTTCTAATACAAGGATCCAAGTAGCTGCTGCTGGGAACAGGTAAGGTGTAGTATTTTTTGTGTACAGCCTCTTCCTCTCCTAACATGTTCTGAAAATTGTCCCTTGCCTGACCACAGTTCAGTTGGCTTGAAGTGTTTTCTTCATGAAACAACTGCGTGTAGCTTTTGTATCATTTGTGTAGCATGATGCTTCTGTGACTTCTGCTTCTAACACTGTAGTCTGCTTCTCTAGGGAAGAGATCTGAAGTCTTTGGTTTGCCTTCAGCTTCAGAAGGAATTACAAAAGCCTGTTTTCCCTGCAGGATGTCAGAGTGAGATGGAAAGTGGGTGCATGAACAGCCATACTGAGGTAGAAATGAAGTGTAGGAGTCATGTGGGACTGCTGTTTTCCTAAAACCTTCCTGAAGTGATAAATGGGCCTGTGCAACACTTGTTTTCAAGTGTTGTGTTGTTACCTTTAACGCTTAAGTTGTTCAGTGAATCCCTGCTGGACCCTTTTATTTATAAGTTATTTATATAATTTTTTTTTGCAGTGGGCTTTGCTCCCTCCTCTCTGCTGTCTGAATTCCCCTGTCTGTGGGATCACATTCTATTTGCTGCAGCAAATAAAGGACCAAATAGCTGCAGAGCTGCTGCCACTGCCATGCATACAGCTGCCACAGCAACAAATACCAGGAGAACCATGTCTCCTATTACGCCAAGCCATACAAGGGATGCACTCAAACAAATACTTTGATTGTCAGATTCTCAGATGTGTCACATATTTCTTTGGAGCTTGGGGCTGTTGCAACAGCTGTTTGTAAACACTGTGAATCTAGCATTAGAACTGGGGAAAGGAAATATTTCTTTTTACTTCTAGCTTTCTGAACCCTCCTTTAAAATGTTGCAAATACACTGGCATTTATGTTGTTGATCTAAATAGCAACCAGTATTGGTTTTCAGCTGTGTGGGCCAGTGGCAGGCCTGGGCTCCATCCCAGTGTCCTCTTGTGTCGTGTGACTCATCAGCAAGTCTGAAAATGTGCATCAGGCTGTGGCTCCAGCAGGAAAACACAGCAAGCAGCTAGAAAAGCACTTGTGAGCCGGAGGGTATTCGATCATATACAGTCAGATGCTAAAAACAAAATTAAGAAGTGTATTGCTAAAATTGGTGAGTAGCATTCCATTGGGGTATGCTAAGCAATGAAAGAAAGCCTGGCTCTGATTCACAGAGGATCATTTGGTAAAGCATAAGCTTGTAAACAGGGCTCAAATGATATAATTTCAAAATTACATTGTCAGTAGATTTGTACGGGTATATGTATTAACTCACAGGCCTGTGCTAGCTGTTCTGCAGGCTGCAAGCTCACCTTCCCAGGCAACAAAAACTGTGTAAAACTAGAAAACAAAAGTCGCGTGGTATTGCCTGGAAAATGCTCTTCTCCCACTCAGTAAATGTGTGCAGGCAGGAGCCAAAAATGCCACCTTTTGCTTGTTTCAGATACCCTTTGACTCATGCAAAATTATGCTGATGTTTAACTCATGTCAGAGAGCTAGATACAGTCTTCTCTCTTGAGTTTTTGCTTGAAAGAATACTCACCAATCCTACCCCTTTAGTGTTATAATATTTAGTGGGATTTCCCTCAGAGGTATCTCAAGGATAAGGTTAAAATTCCTGTCCAATATGACTGGATAAAAATGTGAAACCATAAGCAGGAAGGCCAGCTTCCATCATAACATTATTTTGTCCAAATATAGTAAGAAGACCACAGCTTAGCATTGTAAATTGAAAAATTTCCTTTGGAAATATTTTCCTGGACAAACTATTGATATAGAAAAACTACTTCTGTATTTCCAGCTACAAGGTAACATATTTCAGTGTGGGAAATCTGAAAACAAGCATTAAAATATGCTATTACATAGTTATCTAAATAAACAGTTTTTAGGGAGAAAGTAAAGAAGAAGTGTAAGGGGTTGACATTTCCAAAATATATTATCATATAATATATTTATTATATTGATAGTAAATACATTGCATCAGAGCTTATACAATTTCCTCAAGCATTCTACATAAGACCATACAGCACTACACCAACAACAGAAGGAGAGACAGAATCTGAGAGCCTTAGCTCACAGGGCTGACTTTAGAACACATTTCATTTATAAAGGAGATGTTGTTAACTGTTGTCTGTACAAATAATTAGAAATTTAAGGAAAATTATGATTGGTTAGTGAACATGGTTTCCTTTGGCTTACCATGACATCTTTTGGGATGAGTAAACCTGAAGGAGTTTTGAGTTCTCTGGCAAATACTCCTTGGATATAGAGTTTGCTCTTTAAAATTTAGAAATGTTATGTTGAGATGTTTTGGATTATTATTTAAAATCTTGTGAAGAATGAGGCACAGAGATTTAAAAGCAAGGTATTTTATGCTGGAAGGTATTTTGCTTATCTCCAGTATGTCACATTTTAACAGACTTAAGCAAGCACTGATCCACAAAGGAGTAAAATTATTACCTTTTTCACCAATGTGTAAGGCAGATGCTTGTCACAGAGCACATCAGTCAAAATTTCCCCACTTTCCCTCTGTGTTCATTCTCTTGTCAGGACCCTAATAATCAACTGGTTTTCCACATGCTTGCCCATAAAGCAAAACATCTTCTCTCTTGTTCTTAGCAATATCAATAGGGATTTTGCTTTTAGCAGTGGGAGCACTCTATCAGCATGAGGAGAAAGACCAGAGAAATTTCAAATTGTATGATGCATGGACTCAGTTAAAATCATTATTTTTGTGTGAGCTTTTATTTTCTAATATACAATTGCTACAAATGTATAACAATTTAGGCTTATACACAGCACTGGTTCCAAAATAATATAAAGTTAGAATTAGAGAGACTGGGAACCTACACATACCACTTAAACTCAACAGAATTCACCTACAGTAAATTATTTGTCTCCACTGGTTGTTTTTTTCAACAGCTAAACTAATACACATCAAGGCTGCCATTACTGACCAAATAAGATCATTATTGAAAATATAGGACTATTGACTTTTCATTGTGCCTTAAGAACACTGTAAATACTATTGTTGATTCTTTT
>VWYI01013930.1:0-11677 GCA_013399455.1 Anthoscopus minutus | reverse complement strand
TTCCTTTCCTTTCCTTTCTTCTTTTCTTTCCTCTTCTTAGCACTTTTTTCTACTTTTTGGCTACAGCAGAAGAGGGAATCCTTGTGGGGCTTTTTTTTGTTTGGTTCCTCTTTTTTTCTGCTCAAAGCAGCCCCACAACGATCTAATAAAATCTTGCAATGGACCCATGGCTTCAGAAAAACCTGACTCTAATACAACTTATATGAGTCCTATAGCACCCATATGCTCCTGACAATTCAATGAACTTCTGCATTTCACTAGAAACCTTACGAACCGTATTGGTTACAGCAGAGTTGTTAATGAAACTGGAACTGTACAATTACAACACAATCATCCTCAAAGATGCAGGCAGATGTGAGGAAGGGTTCTCTATTTGTGTCATTGAAATTCCATTGCAAATTACCTCTGAGTTAACTACATTTAGACAGAAATACAGGGGAAAAAAATCTTCCTTGATAATGACAAGACAAAAATATCCTTAAAAAGGAAATAAAGATGACATATTTCTTTTTTTCTTGTGACATACATTTTTTACATGGCTTAGGGGCTTTGCTTCCTGAGAGTTTACGTCGTTGTTAACTGTCAAGGCCCTTCCATGCATGATTTATGTATGCATAATAAAGACATCTTGGTTGAGGGACTGATCTGTGATTTCCAACAGCTTTGAAACCAACAGCAATAAAATATACAGCACATGAATAATATAGAGTTTAGTTAAAAAAGATCAAATTTTCAAAAATGGGAAGCATATTTATTTTCAGCTGCTTCATCTGCTCTTTTATTTTTTCATTCCCCACCCCGCCAGCTTGAATTGAATGACAGCTTTTGAGGGAGACAGGCCTGAGCTGTCCAGCCTCTGGAATCTTTTAAGGGATCGTTTAAGCCATCTCAGCTCAGATTCAGGACAGGCTGTGAAGGTGTTGGGGCTTGAATTTAAATCAGCTGTTCCTGAAGTGTCGGGGCGCTCNGGCGCTCCCCACGCCGTTTTTGCAGCGGGGCTGGCACGCAGCTATCCCCGAGTGCTGCATTGTTCGTCAGGAGCGCCAAGGGGCCATCAGCAGAGATCGCCGCGGGCTCGCTAACACCACACAGGGATGAGCAGAGCCATGGTAGCTCTCGGTACATCGCTGGTGAGTCGTGCTGAAACACATCTCACACAGCTCGCTAGCCCGCCTGCTCTCCTGCTCTGCTCAGCCAACAAGGCTCGGCCATGGACGTGGTTAGTCCCATGCTGCTGTGGGCTGTTTGCAGCACAGGACAAATGCACTGGGCAGAGAACATGTCTCTACTCAAGATCTCAAGCTGATGACTGCAAGAAAGGACCCTTTTCATTTTCTGTGGTAAAATCAAGATGCAGAGATTCAGCAATTTGGATGGAATTCCACAGGAAACCTGTGCTAACTGGTCCTTGGCTGCTGCACTCCTGTCCGTCCCCATGAAATGATCCATTTCATCATAGAAGTTCATCAGGTATCTAGGGAAATTTTACTGGTGCTATGTTGCAGTCACATTTCAAAATTTGCCTCTGTTCAGGTTAATGAATTGAAATGGAGTATTAGATTGTGCTTAATGACAACAAGAACATGACAAAGGTGCAAAACCCTTCAGGAGTTGTCTCCAAATGTACATTAAAGTTCTCATTTGTCTCTGCAAGTAGCGAAGGCAGACAGAGGTTCTTCATAGCCTCAGAACCTATTTTAATTACCCTCTCCCTGGGTAATTATTAACAGGGGAGGAGAGAACTGCCTGAGAGCGTGAATGCTAATGGGTTCCCCTGAGAGCTCGAGTCCAGAACATCAAGGGGCACATGATGGGCTAACAGCCTCTCCCACAAGCTGCTGCTGGCTTGGAGGTGGATTGCTGCACTTGAGATGCCGGTGATATTCCTCAATGACTTGAGGACTAAACCACATCTTTATAAAAACAAAGCTCTTCTTGTACTAAAATATTCAAGGGGAAGGGAAATTGTGTTGCTAAAACTCGGGCTTTTGACACAGTCAAATGCTGTCAGAGCAAATAAGGGAAGGGAGGTGGAAAGAGGATCTAAAGGATGTGAGAGCTGTGTCTTCATCACTGGTTAGGGTGTTGTTTTTTAATAACAGCTGTACAAGTGCTCTGTTAAGTGGAGGGAGGCCTCATGGCAAACCAGAGAAACCAGTTCATACTTGTGCCATGTTAAGGGCATGACTAGGCTTGTAAAAAACAAAAAAAACAAGAGCCCAGACACTTGTGGGAGTAAATGTGAATCCATACCACAAAAAAGTCAGGTCCTGAGGTGTTATCTCAGGTCTTATCAAGTATTAGATCATTAACTAAGGTTATTATTCAAAATCATACACCTCCCTGGTTTAGGTGGTCCACCTGGATTAGGTGGTCCAAGTGTCAAGCAAAATTAATCTTTGAATGAACTGCAATGAGCAGGCACTGATGTTTAAAAGATGTTTAAAAGAAGTAATTCTTCCACTTACTCAGATGTTTTCCCTTGGGGTCCTCCCCCCATCAGAAAACACTCTGAGGAAAAAGTCTTTGAATGTAGATGGCATTGGAATATAAAAACATTATTTCTTTGGTAGCCAGTTTGATCTGAAAGTAACTAAAATGGTATTTTACATTTGTTGTTTTTTTTGCCACATTTTATGCTTTGTGTTGACAAGGCTCTCCCTTTCAACCTTTCCCATCTCTCCAGTTAGAGTGAGAGCTGGCTGGTGTTCATTCCAGAAAAACCCAGCCCTTGAGTCACCTGGTGAGGCTGGTCCCATTATTGTCGTTCAGCCTGTTTCCCACTGCTGGACCTTCTGCAGAACCCCATGGAGCCAGGGTGAAACTCAAGGCCGTACCTGGGAACTGGCTGGTCCCTGGGCACTACACAGGAACACTGGGTTATTCAGAGGTATGTAGAGACAGAGGAGTGATGTGATGACAGGTGGGCCCATGAACTACCCCAGACTGGTGTTTAGGCATGCTTATCACCATATGAACCACATGTTTTTCTCTGCATTTCACACTGTGAGGGTGGTTTGGCTTCTCCCCCACAATCAAGCTGTTGGGGGTTGTCTGTAAGATGATACTTTCTAGTGAGAGATTCGAGAGAATGCTTTGATAAGCTGCCTGGAGGAGGACTGATATGAACAAGTGAAACCTGGTGCATTATTTTCTGGAAGCTGTGGGCTTCTAGAAGTATTTCCTAGAAGTACGGGCTCCTTGGATGTTGGTACAGAGAGAAACAAAACTACCTCTGGAACCATCATTGAAGTCTTGGCTAGTTAGTGACCTGGGGTTAATGAATTTGGACTTATCACCAAATTCCCTGGGCTGTTGGTTTTTAGGTTCACAAAGCTGAGGTACTGGCATGGTGGAGACATGACTCTGGTCGTGGACAGGGTAAAAAACCTGAGGGCCCTTTCCAGCTCTGGACATGGTGTAGGCCTGTGAAGTGCTGGCATCTGTCAGTGTGTACATGTCTGTGTGCACACACAGGGGTGGCAGTGCTGAGGACTTGTGCTCTGAGTTGGATCATGCTGTCATGGACCTCCCCACAAGTCACACAACACTGATTTTAGCAATTCTGCCTCCCCTGTGCCGCTGCTCTCCATAACAAAGGCACAGAGCTGCTGCCTTCTCCCCCTCTGCCTTCTGCAGCTGTCACCACCTCATGCCAAGAGTTCAGCATTAGGAGTGTTTTGAGATAAAAAGTCCTGCTCAGATGATCATGCTTATATCAACTGAAAGGCTTTCAAAGCATTCCAGCTTAGCCAAAATATGTGGTACACAACACGAGTCCAATCATCCCCCTTATAGTCATCTGTGAAGGGTTGTTTTCTTTTTCAAACCAAGCTTTTCCATTATAATTTTCTTCCATTCTTGTTTCAGCTCACTAAACATTAACCACCATGACCTACTGCATAAACCCAAACCATATTAAACAGCTTAGGTTTATAGCCAAATCCCAACACCGTATTTGGGGAATGTCTACAGTGCTTGGCTGTTTCTATAGTTCTGTGGTTTGAGGTTTTTTTGGACAAAGTAAAATCTTTACTTGACTGAAACATTTTAAATGTGTTTAACACCACACTGCTAAAGCAAAACACATAGACGGAACCAATCAATTTTTTTTTAAGAACAGTACAAATATTAAAACAAACATCCCAAACCTATCTGTAATATAAACCTGTAAAAGGAACTGATAAGTATTTTAAAAGTAACTTATATATATATATATGTGTGTGTGTGTGTGTATTTATGTCAGAACATAGGAAATGGCCTCCACCTTTCAATCTACTTGTGGCTCAGCATAATCATGTGCTCTCTCATGGATGAGAACCCACTGCTTCCAACAGAGCTGCCAGCAAGCTGATGTAGTAAATGTATCTCTGAATATCATGGTTTTATATTTTTTTCACCCTATTTTCACTTTTCAAAGGAAAAGACAATGGAAGGCGAGGGGAGGGAAAAGCCTCATAGGGTGATAAAAACAAAAGGATAAAGAGCAGGTCTGAAAATTCCGTCAAATTGTCATCAACCATGGGCATTCTGAGCAGTGTCTCCACAGAGCCATACCTGTGCTCGGGGCTCTGGGATGTTTTCCTTTAGTAATACAGGATTAAACTTAAAGTCACTGCTGATTGAATTTGCAGCTGATGGAGACTGGTAGAAGTATAAATAACTGCAGGGTCCATGTAAGGGAGATCATTGGTGAGGTTCAGCTTACTTGGGCAAAACATGTTTTAACAGAGCCAAAGGCAATGCAGCCCATGTAGGCATGCAGAATGCATATTCTGTTGCTATCAAACAGTTATGAAATTTCATACATGGGAAAGGGGCAACCTTCCTGCAGGCAAGGAATGTGAGGGATGCCTGTATGGGACAGGTCGTGGTGGGTGAGTAACTCAACCTGAGCTCCGTGCCTTGCTGAGACTCTCAGCATTCCTAATTTTTATCAGGGCATGTAGAGATTCCCAAATGGAGAGGGGTGATTGGTGTGATGTCAGAAGGAATGTCCCAGCAGATGTGTCTGACCTTGGTCTGAGGGGTACCTTCCAGCCTCCCATCAAGGGAACTGCTCTGTTGTATAAAGCCTGTTGTGTCCTGAACAAAAACTGGGAAATGAGCATCAGGAAGCTCAAGCCAAAGTAATTATGCCTTCACAGCAATACATTGTGGAAATATTTTAATTAAAATCTTGACTAAATGATACAGTCAGTGAGCTAGGAACATGATATAAATATGACATGTTGAATTACTAAATGGGTGAGAATGAATGATATTTCTTAGAAGATGCAGATGATGCAGAGTACAAAGAATTGGGGTTGCTGCTGTAGGTGATGCTAAGGCGCTGAGCCTGCTTGGAGCTTCTACCTGTGGTCCAGAAATCAAATTGCCAGCAAAGACCTTAGAGCAGACAGGAACCTCTCTCTGACCAAAAGTTCAGAGCAGGAGAACTCTACTGAGAGCTGAACATTAGTCTATATCTAGGTAAGTTGAGGAAGTTTACCTACCTACCTCATTGGTTATCCCACTCTGCCTGCTTATGCAAAACTCTGATTAATTCCATGTTTTTGACACATCCAGCTTCTGAGTCCTGTCCACCTCTTTTTTCTCTTACTGGCTTTAGTCAGCCAAATTCACCTGAAGGCACAGCCCCCACCAGAAAAAAAATGCTCCTACTCCTATGGCTCTTAGTCTGAGGAGCAATGATGTGTCTACATCTATAGGTCTATAATATTTACATGTTCTAAGTTCTATATGAACTCTGTAAATACTGTTCCTCAGGACTTTTAATGTTAAAAGTCATGGTTCTTTCTTATATGCATATTCCCCCTTCAATAGAATCTTATTGCAGTGCTGCCCCTGTGTGTAAATTCCATGCGATTCAAATGGTAATTCTGCATGCATCACAGTTTGCTTTCTATTAAGAATATAAAAAAATGTGTAATTTAAAAAAAAAAAAGTAGAAATCTCAGAAAAACACCAGACAAGGGCAGAAGAATAAAATCCCAAGAATGAGACACATTTCAGACTCAAATGGACAAGGAGAAGATGGAGGAGAAATATTTGTGTGGAGAGAACCCATTTAGAAGAGGGTTCTTTCATCAAACAGAGAAGGACCAGGGTAATTTTGAGTGAGGAAGATTGCAAGCCAGAACAAACTGCTGCAGAAAGCAGCATGCTCTCTATTTCACCCTTCCTTTAAATCAAGGCTGAATCTCTCTCTCTGGAAGAGAATTTTCACAGCACATCAATTACTGGAATCAATCTCAGGAACAGTCGAGTGAAGCTTAATAACTTGTGACATAGGTGTTCTAAGCAAGATGATCCTTTGGCCCTAAATACCCAACACCTTAGGGATGAGGAAAAGCAGAGCCCTACATAGCAATGGGAACAGAACCAGAGAATAAATACAGGAGGGGCAGAGCAGTGATGTCTGAGCAGTCAGGATGAGCAGTGCCTTATCTTTCACTTTTTACACCTAGATGTCAGCTGGATGTTAAGTGGATGTTTTGGGACCATGAGGGTGGCATAAAGCCTTTGTGCACAGAATAGTTGCACATAAACATCACTGCTTTATCAGGCTGCTTTGATGATCTCTCCTTTCCATACCTGTAGCTCTGGAATGTGCTCTGTCCAAAGAAAAATTTCATTAAGCAAGGACAAGATTCTGTGCAGGTACGCTGGGATTCCCTTTTGGCTCTGCTGGTATCTTGCTGTGTTTTTACCAATCCAGATATGGCATTTCAGGAGTGGAAGCTATTTTACCAAGCCTTCTCTCAGCTCATGGTTTACTGCAAATATTGATGTTTTACGACATGGATGTTTTATTGCTGAATTTTCTGCTGGGCTGTTACTTGATTTCAGCAATGAATTCCAGCCTGCTTATTTATGTATTTATTTATTTACCTACTTACTTATTTTAAGCAAAGCTAACAAGTTTCAAAGAATTATATGTCATAGGGAGGTGTCTTGGCTAATTCAAAGAAGCAAATTACAACAGCAAGAAACCTCAGCATGTGAATTAAATTTTATAAGAGAGACACAAAGTGCAGTATGTTCTCATTATGGAGGAGGACTCTTCTGAGACGAAGAACTGCTGCACCAGGGAATGATCAAGTCACACCCAATCCCTGGCAAAAAACCCTGATTTGTTCCAAAGCAGGGAAATCCTTCCTAGTTTGCAGCTGACTGGGAGTATCACATATCCCTGAAATGAATGGTGCAATCACTAAACACAAGATGCTTTCCTTGCACTTTAAAATATATCCAGAAGGCTTTTCTGAACCCAGATCTTCCTTTGGAAACTAAAATTTGTGATACCACCTATCAAAATTGTCAGTAATCAGGAGAGGGATATCCTCAGCCAGCCTACTAGATAATTTTTAGAAAAAGTCTGTCCTTTGACATGAATATTGATGAATATTTTTTTTGCTGAGTTAATTTCCTATCCGAAGGTGAGTGCTTCATTATTGCTCATGCTTATTTCTCATTGAAATAACTTCCCTACCTCCTTAAGTGTGAGAGCATTGATGTTCAAGGGGATGCTGGATATCCTGCAAAGCAAAGTCTTGTCTGATATGCTAAATTATCTTTGTCACTTGAACTTCATAATTAAAAAGGGAGAAAAAGAAAAGAGGCCAAGAAATCCCAACCTCCAGGGTTTTTTAAAATTATTTGTTGCAAAGGACCAAGTATTCCTGCACTAGAGCAATTTTTTGGTAAGAGAAGATATTGTCAGTATTTTTCTGAGGATACTTATGTTTTCCCTTGTGAGATGGAGGTCAAACACTGCACAGGCAACATTCCTTCCCCACCCATCACCAGACACTGAGCTCCCAGACACATCTCTGCTTCCAGAACTGACTCCTCAGACCTCAAATCTGAAGGCCAAACCCTGTTAGGGCTCAAATAGACATGGAGCTTTGTGTAACCCAAACCTTACGTCCCTGTAGTGTGATTTCCCTGTCAGCACTTTTTCACAAGCTAAAAGGCACGGGAATGACAGCACCACCTCCTAAAACATGCCATATTGTCTTTCTTGACCCACACTGCATGTTCCCTACTTGCACAAGTGACCATTTGTCCTGGTTTGCCAAAGCACGAGCAGGAGCCTCCAGTATTGCCCTTCTGACATTGACCAATGCTAGATAACTACCAGATGGTTCAAAAAGATCTTTACCAACCTTGGAAGCACTGATGTGGTACAGTACCAGCTGACACCAGCTGTTGATTAACTAAACCTTGCAATTTTTATTTTCCTTAATGTTCATCATCTGCAGAGATCACTGTCACATAACATTTACAACTGTCTAATCTCTGTATTCTCCTTCAAATCAGGAATCAGGTCTCAATAACAATCTATGATTCGGTGAATAAATTAAATCACACATTAGGATATTTCTGTTGATCCTTTCAAATGCAGTCACAGAGGCCCTTGGAGGGCTACATGGTGTGTAGATGAACAAATTCACTTAGAAGTATCATTCCTGTATACATATTTGTGAGTGGTCTTTTATTTACTCAGCTAAATCAGGAAAAGTAATTGTACACTGTAATTTTTTTATCTTTGGAAGCTGTATAATATATGCCAAATCAAACATGTAACTTATCCATCTTTAATAGCGTTCTTTGTGCCGTATAACTGAACAGCAGCTGCTTTGTCAAGTGACCAAGAAATTAGACTTTGGCAAAACAGGGGTTTTCATCAGCATATGACCTTAAGATAACATTTACATTTCAGGAGATGCTGTTCCAGTCAGAACAGAACTGCAGGGCAAATTCACATCTCTGAATACTCATGGAGGCCCCTGACAGAAAAGCTAATAAACGCACGAGATTAGTACAGTTTTATTTTCCATAAATCTGGGACACGTTCAGCAATGTCAAACGGGTTCTTGTGCATTTAAACGAATAAATAAACCCAAGCCTACTCTGAAGCTCCGAAGTGAGGTGGAATTCATTTAGCTCATTACCATTTAAATGATAGATGGACAGGGTAAACTCTTTTCTTTTGAGGCAGGGGATGGACAATGAGGAGAGGAAAGCAGCGGCATTACATAAATTTGGGCTCCCAGGCTTAGATGATTGGATTCAGATGTTTCCAAGGAAATTATTTGCTCCAAAAGGGCTCTTTGGTTACTTACAGGTATAGCAATCATATTTAAAATGTTTTTACTCACAGGCAGGCTCCTATATCTTCAGTCACATAGAGTTTACCGGAGGGTTTATCCTTGGGCTGCTCTGTCAAGCGCAGAGAAGTCAGGTGGGTGTTTTCAGAGAGTTAGGCTGCCAAGACATACAGAGGAAAAAGCAACATGTTTAGAGGAGAAATATTTTGCTTTTGCCATTCTGGCTATAATTTATTTCCAGCTTTTGCAGTAGGATATAATTTGCCTCTCCCAGCTTGAAGAGAAATTTGAAGGGGAGAGAGGGAACAGGTAGGTTTTTTGTTTTCTCATTTATTCTGTGAGAAAAGGAGGTACCTGGGTAGCTGATAATAAGAATGTAAGATCTTCATGCTTAGCCTAGGATGAGTAAGAAATAAACATTTCAGTATTCTGTAAATTAATTCTGTCCTCTGTCAGCCAAGTTCCATAGAAAAGAAGGAATTCAATGTTAACACATTTGTTTTTGTCTTATTTAAAGGAGATAGAAAGGGACCCCAAACCAGATGAGATAATAGGAGATTTCATGTAATGCATCAAAATCACAGATGACTTGCTTTTTTTTTCTGGTTTTCTTGTAACATTGAAGCTTGTAACATGTAAACTCTCCAAAAGTTT
Organism: Anthoscopus minutus; assembly: GCA_013399455.1. Taxonomy (NCBI): domain Eukaryota; kingdom Metazoa; phylum Chordata; class Aves; order Passeriformes; family Paridae; genus Anthoscopus; species Anthoscopus minutus. The sequence continues at coordinate 1,907 of VWYI01013930.1, read as the reverse complement.
TTGGAGCACCAACAGGTCTCTTCTCACAGTTTCCAGGGAGCTAGCAGCTCTGGTCTGAGTTATGGATAACTGTGGTGTGTACAGAGCTGTGATGATATTCTGGTGTTGGCATCAGACTCCCGTGGTGACATGAGAAGAAGGATGGAGGCAGGAGTTTTGTGGGAATCCAGCAAATCTTATAACTCTTCATAATAATGCTTCTTCCTAACAAAAGAGCTCTTTAATAAATGGTCCCACATGTGGCTTTTCTCAACCTAGCTGGTGTTAGTGACCTCCTGAGTGGTGACAAACCTTTCATCATCCATGTCTTTTCTGACATTTTTCACATCTGAAACCTGATTTCTGCCTCAANGCCAGCTGTGGTGTTTAGTTAAAAAAAAAAAAAAAAGGCTGGTTTTGTTTTTTTTTTTTTTTTTTTAAACCTCCTTCTTTCTGGCCATTTCACATCCCTCCTGCATTTCAGAACTCACCCAGGATGTAGATGAATATGGCCTGGGCTACTGAGAGAGAGCATCTCCTCTCTTATTTCCTAGATTTCCCTTCAACTGGGAAATGCAAATAAAAAGTTTGATTTCTTTTTCTCCTGTTCAGGAAAAACCCTTGCATCACCATAACTTATGAAACCAAAATGTAATAGATACAACCTGCTACAGCATCCCATAATCCTGGACATCCATTGACCTCTGCCTCAAAATATACAGAATCCAAGCCCATGAGTGATGCTCTGCTCACTCATACACATATTTTGAGCTAAAAACTGGGGAAACCATTTGCACAAAGGGAGCCATCTTGGAAAGGTGAGATGCATCTACTCGTGTAGCTCTTGCAAAGTGACTGTGGGAGCCCCAGTTATGGGGCTACAAACATGGTTTTAGTCTTATGTTCACTATTTTTGAGGAATCAAAATATTTCTCATTTTAGACCTGAAAGTAAGGAAAACCTTATAAAAAGGCAGAAAGGTGGAAGGGCAAGTACGACAGTAAAAACAATAAGATGATCCTTAATTGCCTTATTTTAGTGAGACAGATAATGACAGCATGAGCAGTAAAGCTGAATATGGGTGAAGAAAAGGTTGAATGACATGACTAATCCTCCTAAACACCAGAGGATGCTATGTGAGCAGATTGATGGTACTGGTGGATCTTCACCAGTGATTATGGGGAATTAGATGCAAAAAAATGCATCTAATTCCCCATAATCTAAAGCAGAATCTAAAGCATAATGTAAAGCAGAATCGCTGTGTCCTCCCAAGCAGGATTTTGTGTAGGTTGGGTATGTCAGCAGAAACCATCTTGGGAGAATGTTTGTTTGACACTTAGCCCAGGAAGAGGACCACGGCAGGAAGGGCTCTGAGGTTGGTTTGTGGTGCTTCTCTGGATGGTTCTGCAGAGAGAAACACAGCAGAAAATTGTAGGGGTGGTGGAGATGGGTGTGTTTTTCTCAAAAATTATTAAAAAAAATAAAATAATCCTGTGTGACTTTTCATTGTCTCAGGGGTGGACTGTCTGGCAGAGTCACCTGCTGCAGAAGAGTGTACTTCAAGTATCTCTTAAAATAACTCCCCTGTTTTCTGAAACTCCCTTTACAACATTAAGGGAATTCCAACAGGGTCACTTTCGCCAAAGGGCTCTAGTGGCTTTTCCCCCACTCTTTCTTGGCCTGGAATAGCCTAAATTTGTTATCACAACAGAATACAGTGCAAACTACATTGTTTTTGGAAAGGCTTTAGTGGGTGAGGTTGGGATTTCCACTGACAAAGGAGGTTTTCTGAGTTAGTTGACAGTAAGTTTGTAAGTGGCTTGGCTTTTTGTTCTGATCTGCTGTAATTTTCTCTTTTACTTCTCCCTACAATTTAGGAGTCTACAGCAGGAATACTTTAAGACAGAAATAAAATGAGATGAAAAAGA
>VWYI01013929.1:38400-110276 GCA_013399455.1 Anthoscopus minutus | reverse complement strand
ATTGATAGCAACCAGTGCACTGGACAAGGGGTGGGTACTTATTAAGAATTGTGGCATTTTTGATTGACAGATGGTTTGGCTGTTCTGTTCTCTGCAGTAGTGTGAGAAGCTAGAATTCAGTTGGAGAGCCAAGTGACTTCAAAGCAGGACAGTCTGTTTATTTGTCTGACCTGGTATGGGGTTGCCAAGAGATAAACTGGATCTGAGTGAGGCACACCAGGCAGTGACACTGTATGGCAGTGATTGCTCTGAACCATTTTTATTTTTCTTTTTGATGAACAGTACAGTGGCAAAAACTGCAGAGCTGCTCCCCATGTGGTGTGGAAAAATGCATTTAATCTGAGGGCTGCATTATTCAAACTAGTACATGAAATGCATTTAATCTGAGGGCTGCATTATTCAAACTAGTACATGAATTAATTTGGTTTGAATCATCATGGGTTCCTTGTCATGACCCACTGTTTTGCCAGGTGGCATCTATGTAGAATTGCTGTGAGAGGATGATACTGCAAGGTTCAGGTGCATGTAGCCAAATTACAGACCTGTTGTTGTCATCCTCATGGGTGGTGTAGCTGCTTAAAAATAAATGCCATTAGGAACAGCCTAATCCATCTAATATTCACTGCTATTATGCAAGTGATTGGGAAGAAATTAAATTATTAGCATCCTTGGGTTAGCATCTATCCTGTGTATTTAAAAGCTTCTTAGACTGACCCATTTTATCCCTTTTTTTCCTCCCTGCTTTAAGCAGAAGAGGCCAGAGTGGGAAAGCACGGGAAGCACAGCAAGTGTAGGATCTCTTCCCATAGCAAATGCAAAGAGACAGGTTTTGTGTGCTGGATTGATGGGATGTGGCACAGCTCCCCTCACCTGCAGGCTGACCCTCATGGCAGAAGACAGTGTAAGTGGTCCCAGAAGCGATAGGTCTATCATGGGAAGTCATGCGTGGCTGTCCAGCCAAAGTTCCACACCTGTGCTGTGTCATAGCAACTTCCTCTGCACGTGGAGGGAGTTCTGTGACTTATTTATTTAGGTGTTCATTTTGTTGCATCTTGTTGTATCAGCAAAACTTTCACCTAAATCTTTTTGGCTTGTCCTCCTCAACTTGCATGTAGCCATGTGCATGTCTACAAAGACCGTTTTTGCAAAGGCCTCTGAAATAATTTTGTGATGGAGGATAATAATTGCTTTCTTCACAAAATCTTTATTTGTTTTGTCGCTTCACAAAGTAAGCATGAAAAAAATTGTGAGAATTTTCTAATGTATTATGGAAGCAAATACCAGCCTCACACTTGATTTGCCATGCTGTTACTCCTTTTACCCTTCCTTTAGCTTTGGCAGTGACCAGGTTTGGTCTGGTTACAGATTAGTGTTTTCAGTCAGAGACTGTAACAGCATCACAGCTTGACAGCATCCTCACACCCACACAACCACATTTTTCTGTGGTTTTTGACTTGCTAACCTCAGTCCTTCATTGGTTCATACCTATTTAAGTAGGTGGCTGTGCTGTGTCTTTAGAAGGCATCACTAGAGCTGTGTCCTTCAAATTATGCTTAGGGAAGATGAACAGGCTCAGGGAGAAATTCCAAATCAAAGGGGAAGTGCATTATCATTATCTTACTATTAGTTTGGGTCTGTCACGCGCTATAAAGCTGTTATGCTTTGATAATGAGTTCAGAATACAAGGGTGTGACTCTGAGAGGTGCTTGAGGGCTTTCTTTTATAATAATGGATATAGTCAGTTTATTTTGAAACTTTTTTCTTTTTCAAAAATCTTGAAGCTTACTTTAACATTGTACTAAATACCTGCATACCTTGTAGTCATCTACCTCTTCCTTCACTCAGATCTATTTTACAACTGTTTTATGTTTTTCTGTGTAACTTAAGGAGGTTTGGGATTCAGTGATTAGTGCTATTTTAGATCTGCAGATACCATTTATAGAGATGGACACAGCTGCTTCTGCCTGATTTTGATTCCAAGCTGCTGATTGCTATTGGCAAGTTTTTTTTGCTACTGTGCTGCCCTTGGTTGTCCTTGTAGTTGTGAACTGTCAAAATATTGGGCTTTTGGGGCCCTCATTCTTCACTGCATCACAATTGTCTTGATCCTTGCACAGGTAGGATGTTGCAGGGATCATCCTCTCTTGATCTGTGGATGTGAAGAATTACTAAAGTTAAGGCACACAGGGAATATGAAGTACAGGCATCTTTAGGAAACAGGATCATTTGCCCCAGAAAATCCAAAGTAAAAAAAGCTTCTACAGCCTGACCTCTCATCAGCGTTGAGGTATAAAAGAAATTTGAGAAATTTGTATTTGGAGTCTTACTAGGATTTCTGAATGTGCTATTGTGAGACTAAAATCTGTGTTCAAATAGTCATTCAATGTTATTACTAAGACTTAGTGACAGGAAAGGAACTTGAGGTACATGATTTTCTTGTCACAGAAAATGTGCTTTCAAGTGTGAAGACATGTATGGAATATCTCGGCTTTCTGTGTGTGTTTTTAGTTTTGACTTCCACTGTTGCCATTTTGCACAATAGCTTCTGTAAGGTGTATATATAGAGAATGCCCAGCAAAGGGTGAAGGCAGGTCATGGTATTGCACAGAGGAGGTAATGCTGGATGGAAAAGAGGAGAAAAAGCACGGAGGCAGTGTAAATTATACTGATTCAGTTACTTTTGAAGTGGTAAGTGCTGCAGTATTAGCAGAGTTGCTCTTCCTTGCCTTTGTTCTGTCATTTCCTAAGAAAAGATTGTTGTTTGATAAACAATGTGCAGCTTTGGATGCCAGATGAAAGCACAGCCAAGAGATTAGATTTCATTATCAAGGGAGAGAGGAAGGAAGATGCATTGAGAATGGATCTGTTACTAGTCACCAGGTAATTATCAAGCTCCGTAATTATAAAGGGGCAGCCTCTCCTTTCTAATGTCTGTTTTAAATGTTACTTGTGATTAAAAGCAGATCATTTTGGGAGGGAGGAGTGAGCTTTGTTATTTCTCCATCTGAATTGTTGTTGAAACAAAGAAAAGCTGCAAAAGTGGAAAAAGTCCTCTGATGGTGTGTATACATGTGCATGATTGGAGGGCGGAGATGGGATGAGAGCTCTGAACTTTGGATTTCCCAGCAAAGTGGATGTAAAAATCAATCTTACAATAGTGTGGCATAGAGTAAATTAGTTTTTCTTCTGGTCATGAAGTCACAGGTTTAGCTAATGTGAAGAGGTGATGGTGATGTGATACTGTGATATGTTGGGGTGTCCCCACAGGTTTCAAAACTGGGGAAAAGATAAAGTTAAAAATGGCAGATAGCTTATTCTGTATCACACCTAATGCTGATATCTTCGCAACAATAATATAATTTTGCCACGTGACATATTTTTCCTTCTGTGTTAGAGGTCATTAGAAACAGAAATTAAATTTTGCCAGCTCCAGTTACTAGAATCTTAAATAAAAAGTCCGTTTTTTCCATCTTTAGAATCACTACTTACGTGGTTGAATAAGGGCCATTTTTCAGGACCATTTCCTGAAATGGCCAAGCAGCCAAAACAGGTTTCCACCCACATAAAATTGTCTAAAATTGCACAAGTGATACTATGGAAATACCTGCATGACCACCACTCCTCTGTGTTAGATTCTCACTGGTGGTCTATGAGGATAACAGGAAAGAAGACAATCTCAAAATTATGCACAACAGTTTAGAAAATGCCTTTTTATATCTTCAGTTTTTCTAACTGACATGCTAGGAAGATTTCCAGGATGATGGGACTGCCATGGACTTTGTACTGGTAGAATTCTTTCTTTTCTGTTGTAGCCATGCTCACCTTTTCAGCCTTCCTCTGCCTGCCTATCCCCACGATTGAATATGTAGATGCTGTGGTTGCAAACATCTCTCCAGAGAAGTGAGGCTCACCAAGTGCAGAACACCTGTCCCTGCAAAAGGGCTCGGGAACACCTTTCAGGGAATGTGTCCCTGGAGAGCCAAGGAATGGACAAACTATGGCTAGAAACACACGTCAATTGGAAGAACATTAAAGTGCCATAGAAGAGGAAGAAGAGAGAAAAAAACCCCAAAACAACAAAAAAGCCACCAAACCCACACCAAAAAAATTAACTAAACAGCTTTCAGAAGTACAAGAAATCTAATTTGGGCTTAGAGCTGGAATATGTCTTAAATCTCAGACTATTTAATCAATTAAGTTCAGTTGCAAAGGGAGAGCAGGCACACGCCTTTGGGAGCCGAAGAGAAATATTGATAAATAAATTGCAATGGATAGTTCTTCCATTCCTTACAAAGAATGCTCTTAAAGAGGACAGTGAGGGTGTTGTTTTAATGAGATTCTGATCCATGACTGGAATAGCTCTGCATAAAACATGGAAATTTTGCTTTGTCAGAGGCCTGCGAATGGTACTGAAACTGTAATTGTGGTCAGTGCTATTGTGAGATGCAAACACTGGAAGATGTGATCTCTGCTATGAGTTTTCTTTCACATGTTCATTTTATGTGCCTGGTGCTCATGTATCAAAGCCTTGTCATAGTTGGAAGAGCAGGGAGCAAATGGACTTGCTAATGCCAGAGAGTCAGCCCTCAGCTGGCATGTGAATGGCTGTGGACTCAGCAGCATTTATTGCACAGTCTGCTGTGTTAGCCTGTTACTCCAGAATGAAATCTGAAATTCATAGAGTCCCATGTTAGATCTGATTCTCTTTGAACTGATTAATGTGATTCTTTCTGACGTTCACTACCACATGTAGTCCACATAATGTGGGCTTGTCTGTGAGAAGCAGCCTGCCCTGACTAAATAGCACTTAGTAAGGTCCCAGTCTTCCTGAAAAGTTTCTCCCCCTCCCTCAACTTCTTTCTTTTTCTTCTTTTTCTTTCTTTTTTTTTAAGTAGGTTTTGTGGAAATGAAGTATTACTGTGGTATTTCAGAACAAAATCCTCAGATCTTAAAAAAAAACCAACAAACTAAAGGCAGGGGACTAGAGGCATGTAGGAAAAGAAAAGCTCTGCATGGCAAACCATTGTCTCCGGAAATGGAACACGCCCACTAGGTATTTTTCCATCGGGAGCCATTGAATTACTCCTCTGCACCCTGATCAGAGAGATTGTAAAAGTGGGATGCTTGCAGTGAATAGACTGATTTTTGTAAATAGCTTTGAAACTGCCTGCCAGAGTTCGCGTGCTTTTGTGCAGTAATTTGTTTATTATTACTTCCTTCCTATGAAAACAGAATAAAAGGAGTGACAAGCAAAATCCACGTTTGGGTGAGATTTTGTGGTTTGAAGACTGAAGTGTTTTGTAAGAATAACTCAATGGTGTGCATTTGTTCCCTTGTGCAGTGGGAGCCCAGAGGGGAATGTCTGCTGGGGTGTGCTCTTCAGGAAATGGGAAAGCAGCAGGATGCTCCATCTCTGCAGGGGACACAGTCACTACTAAGATGTGAGAGATTGCATTGAACTCAATTCCTTGAAATACTTTGTGATACCATTGAAAGAACAGTGCTTGGCAGCACAAACTAGCTGCATCTTGTGGCTATAGCAGTTTGGTGAAAGTGTGGGTCAGCAGTCACAAGCTGCAGAGTTCCCAGGTTGTGTGACTTTCCTACCCCTGAGACAGGAGTTGCTGCTGAGGAGTAACTGAATGAGTTTATTAACCACCACTTATGAGTGGGTGGTTTTCCTGTGCCAAAGAACTTAACTTGAGCCGTGAAGGTGTTTTACCTGAACTCATTTTACTCATTGTTGCAACATGCAAACTTTAGCTGGGGTCAGAACTAAGGCCTGACATGTGAATGTAGGTGAAGGATTTTAACCTTCAGGTAGCCAGAGCTTTGGTTGGTTCCTCTCCTTCGACTGTTGTAGCTCAGTGAGGAATCTCCCAGCAGGTTGATGGCAGGGGCAGCGTGAATTAACAACTCACATTAGCTCAGCACATCATGTTTAACCAGACAGCTTTGATGGAAGGTTGCAACTTTAGAGTTCTCTTAAACACAGGTAAGAATTAGTTGCTGATCCTCAGCATTAGGCACTCCCTACCTACCCCACTCCTTGAGTTGCCTGGTTGCTGGAGGGGTAGGTATGCTAACGTGTTTGGTTTTTTAAAATTCAGAACAGAAGACTTAATTTCACCTCATCTTTAACAAAATAAGTTACACACAAGTGCACTGCAGACTTGGTTAAAAAATTGAAAGTCGCAGTTGTTTTTTTATAAGTATTTGTTAGCTATTCATTTCTGTTCCGATAGCATGCAGTGCCTGGGTTTTTTTTCATGGAGGCTTGGCACAGTCAACGATGAGACCATCTTGACCTTGCAGCTCTCAGCACCAGTGAGGTGAAGAGAGCCTGGAAAGTGCAACGTGTTTTCCACAGTGAGTCGTGGGTGATTAACAGTTGGCAATGAGCTGATATGAAATGATAATGCAAGAGTGGCTGTGGTAATTGTTGTGTTGTCTGTGTCTCAGGAAGAGGTGTGTCTGCCTGTTGCCTGCAGTAAAACTGATGACATGGTCTGATAGACAAGTGCTACATAAAGACTGAGAGGAATTTATAGGCACCTGAAGGCAGTACAAGCCGATGATGAAAGGCGTTCTCAGTGTTAGACACTAATTCATAGTGAAGTGAAATCCTCACAAGGGCTTTGTGTCTGCTGTGCAGCTCACCAGGATGAAAGCCCACCTAAATGGCAGCAGGTTGTAATTCAAACACCAGCACTTTGGTGCCATGTTAAATTCACAGACAAAAAAAAGGTAGAAATATTAATTAGATCTTAGCTGCAAACTTCTCGCTGCAGCTCTTTCTTAAGAAGCTCATCTTCTCTGCCATTAACTCATCTGTTATTTTGCTATCTGCTTTTTTTCTTTTTTGTTATCTTAAATATGTGTGTATTCAGTGCACATCAGTAAATGCTTCTGGAATAAAAGATATATTTGAACCAATTGGGTTAGAATTTTACAACTGCCTCTTTTACAGATAACTAAGCATTTTGTTCTGGGAAGTAACACATTGTCTCAGTATTGTTGTCTGTCTCCAGAGCCTGTTTATGTAGTTCACCAGGACTCTGTAAAACAGGGGTAAGGTGACACACTCCAAAGATTCGGTAGTGCTTAAGAGCAGTTTCACTTCCTAAAATACTGCTCATGGTTTAAGGACTGCTGTGAACTAGTCTTAGTATTTTGTTTTCTTCCAGAAGATACCAGTTTCCAGTTATAAGCCAAAGAATTGTTATAGTACCAAATGCAGAAAAGAAGACTGGGGCAATTTATGGGAGTAGATTAATTACTGTTATATCCTGTGCTATGATCACGTTGCTATGGTTATTGTGGTCTGGCTCTGTAAGAGAGGCCAGGCTTGTAGAGAAATACATGAAAGAAATGGAAGAAGTTGCAGGCACGGATTACCATAATCTGGAGAGCAGGGTGTCTGCCAGGAACCTTCTTTTTTTCCTTTACCAGCTGATTCATAAAATATAGCTTTTTTCCTGTATCCTGTTGGAGAGAGAGTTACAAACTGCATTTTTGAATGATTGAAGAAGTCCAAGGTAGTGAAGAATTGGTGTTGGTATTGCATTGTCCTTTCAGAACCACCCTATCAGATGCTCAGTGCTCTAGTGGAAGGACAGGTTCATTCATTTCACAGAATGCTGAAATTCAGAGACTACATTTTTATGTATGTATAAATGTAATTACACTGTAAAATTGCCATTGTGTACAGCTTTTCCCCACATACTCAAAATCTGGGGTTTTTTTTGTTTATGGTCTGTATCATTACACTTGCTTGCAAAGCTAAAAGCAGTGCAGTGGCAGAATTCATTTAGAAACATTAGAGATGCCAACAACAATGGTGATGATACAAAGTCCATTAAGGTTTTTTTATTTCAAAACTAATTTCTTTTATGGTCTTTCTTCAGAACTAATTTCTTTCACTTTGTCTTCTGTAAGTTTAGGAAAAAAAAAATTGGACTATTACATTGGACATTACGTCCCGTTAAAGGAGGGCAAGTTGCACTCTAATGCCTCAAGTTATCTGAGACTCTTCACAAATAATGCCAAACAAATTTTCCATTCCCAAGGTCAAAAACAGTTAGATTCCAGTGACTGGAAGGAAGCTGTCTTTTTTTCCTTTTGGAGCCATCTTGCTGTTCCCTGGATGGTGTCTCCTGTTCACTCCTTCAGTTCATTCACTTGTGTTGGTCTTTACCAAACTCTGTGTGGGTTTCCTCCCCTCCGCCTCCAAATCTTTCTCAATTGTTTTTCTGTGAACCACAACTTGCCCTTTTCCACCACTAATGATGCTTTTTTTCTGACTTGCTCCTTTTGTGAACACTGGCCTATTCAAGGCTGAATTTCTCATTGCTCCCAGCTTGACCTTTCTTCATTTTGTTGACTTCATGCTTTCAAATTTTGCCTGCTTTTCCTCCCTCTCTTTTTGTTCTTCTTCTCTTGTCTTTTCCCTGGCACTGTATTTCTCCATCTTAGTGTGTCCCACCCTTCCTGTTCATGTCAGCTACCTCTTATTTTGTCACTTCTGGCAAAATCAATCACCTTGGGAAGGAAATTCCCAATTATATTGTATTTTCCTTTTCAGTTCTTTGTTTTGTAAATGGTTTCTCTGATCTTCCTTTTTTTTTCCTTTTCCAATAGTCATTTACTATCTCAGGTTTTGCAAATTAATTTGTTAGAAGAGATTTACTGAGTCAAAAGAGTTATTCTCAAAAAGTAAAAATGTATCATAAACTAAAAAAATATTACTTGAAAATTATCCGTAGCAACAGAATCAGCTTTTTCACATCAATATCCTTTCCTCCTGGAGCTAAAACAGGAGCTTCCACAAAGCTACAAAACTAATGAAACTTCTTATAATTTTGTATGTCAGCTTGTTGACTGACTTCTGCTGAATTTAGGAGGGCTGTAGCTGAACTTCTGTGTCTTAAATACCATAGAACCTACTGCAGGAAAGAAATACTATGCCCAGTGAGCAAGGGCTAAAACCTTAACTGGAATTATTGCCAGTACAGACACTGGATAATTCACATGGGGATGGTATTGGCTCTGTTAGCCTTGGACATGGTGTGCTGGCACAGACCTGATTTCTTGTTGAAGACAGACCAAAATGTGTCAGTGGTCTCAGATCTGGCAAAACAATATTCAGAAAGTTGAAGACTTATGTATTTTGGATCTGTATTTGTGTGCTGTTGTAGTTGTTTGTTTTTGTTTTTGTTTTTTAATGTCTTGTTCCAAGTGTAAAAGCTTTTAGGTGTTTTTCTAGGCTTTATTGTCTTCTGATTCCTTTTACCCACTTTGAGCATTTTCTTCAGTTGCATTACTTTCTTTACCCACTCTTGTCCATTCCTCTGCACCTCTTTCCTAGATTTCCCTTTCCTGCTTTGAACTGATGGTTGCTGTTGGTATAAATTCAGACCTTTCTGGTTTTTTCTGACAATTTCTGGTGAGGTTTTTATTTTTTTTCTTATATTATAATGTCTTCTTTCTTATTTCTCCCTAGCGCTAACTAAAACAAAGTCATCGTGGTTTGAATTCGTATTATCGCCGTCTTTTGACCATTCAGATCCTTTTCTGAAATGGACAAGTGGTTCTTCAGTAACAAAAGCAGTGATGCCACCCCAAGTCTCCTTCCCCCCTCCCTGCAATACCCAGTGAATTAAAGTTACAACAAAGGGAGACAAGGAAAAGGGCTTGTGATGGCACAAGTGGGCAGCAACGTTGCTTTGGTTGCCCTGGCAATGAAGTTACCCATTTTGGCATGTGAGCATCAAGAGATTTAAGTAATGGCATCCATTAAAATATAGTGTGGATTTCCTGCAAGTTGGCAGCAGGGCTGCAGGGTTATTCTCAGCTTGCTGGGTTTTTTTGTCTGCTCTCTTAACCTTCCTGATTGACCTGTTTGCTGAAACATTCTGTATCCAGTGGCTGCCTTCCAATCGGAGACAGCCCTGAGGGTAAAGTTCACTGTTTAATTCCACAAGTGCTTATGGACAATGCATATTATAAAGGTACACAGAGGACTGTTGTGCTTGCTCTGTGAGTATTAATGGAACTAATGTATTTGTCAGGAGAGAAAAATGCAGCTGCCCCTGTGTAGAGAGTAAGCACAGACTCTCACTGAAAGGAGAAAAAAAGATAAAAGAAAAAGTAAATATCAGGAAAACTATATTAATAGTTATATGGATTCCCTCCTGATCTGTAGGATATATATACTTGGAGAAGAATAAAATGGTAGTTTTAATTTTTTTGCTTTTAAATGACAGCTGAATCCCTGCTTCAGTAATAAACCGCAGGCTGAAAATCATTTTGTGAAGCATCCCATTCCTTGTTTACTGCATTACTTCTTATTTCCTGCTACTGTAGCTTTTGCAGAATTTCTCATACTTGAGATATTCAGCTATTTAAAAACCTGGTAGGAATATTATGAATGTATTCCATGGCAGAGATGTTGACTATTAATTTGTTAGGGTGACTTCTGAAATACATTTTTTTTGTTGATGTGGACATTTGGTGCTGTTTGCAGACATACCTGAGGGTGCTTCCTCTCAGAATGTGTTTTTTCTTTTCTTCATGGCAATATTTATTCTAGAGATATGGAGCTGTATTGCTTTTATTTACAATCATTATTTTTGCTAGCAGAGGAAGCATTTCTGGATATTGGCATAATATAATAACATTAAAGCATTGATTCTTCTAATCTAATCTACTCAGAAAGTAATGTCAATGGAAGGAGCACTTGCTGTTTGTGAATGCTTCTTTGTTTTTATTTCTGTGCTTACAAGTCAGAGTATTAAATATTTATTTAAGTATTAAATAGTTAAATATTTTTTATTTAAAGCCCTGATGTTTTTCTGCTTGATTGTGCAGCATTTGCTGTACTTAATTTTTTTTGAAAAAGAAAGAAAATTTGATCCCAGATGACTGCTACTGTTGCTCATAGAAATAAAAAACTTGAAATTTGAACTGAATGGCTATAGAAAGTGTGAGTTTAGACAAAGGTTATTAATTGTTATTTAGCCTGCACCAGTGAATATCAGGGAACTCCAACATGAGAGTTTTCATGTAAACCTGCAGCCACAGCTACATAAACAAGTCTCTCAGCTCCTTTGAAATAACAGGCAGCTTGAAACCAAGAGGAAGTTTCTTATGGAAATAACTAATGTTTAAACCCTTTTAAATTCCATCGGCAGTTGAGAAAATAACCTTTTATTTAGGTCATGGAACATTTTTGTCCCTGACTTTACTTGTACCCATTGCATCAAATGAGGCTTTCCCTTCTATTAAATGTGACTTTTTACAATTGGTTTTATGCCTCATGTTTATTGTAGCTGATAGTGAGGGGCAGTGGGGACTAAACACATTTTGAGTCTAATTGCAAGTGATTGGTTTTTCATTTTTCCTTACATGTCATTGTTTAAATTCTGCTCTTTTGACATGTTTTGTCCTAAAGCACTGCCTGTTTACAATTCAGTACTTCTATTAGCTTAAGGCCCGGCTAAGAAAATCCTGTTCTGTGTTAGTAAATGTCTTAGTTCTTGACAGATGCTGCAGCAGGAATCTGATGGATATGACATTTACAGCATTAGAGCTGCAATGGTGAGAAATGATCTATATCTTGTCAGTCTGTGGTAGAATCAAACCTCTCATTTAGTGGAATGAAACAGTAGCTGCTTTCCACTGCAAGTAAGAGATGCATTTGTTTTTTAGGGTGGGGTTTTTTAATGATTTTTTTTTTCAATTTAATGGGAAAAATCCAAGTCTTTCCCACAATCTGAATTTGTAAAATAGGTTGTGTTTGTTGCAAAATTTTATATAAAGTGTTTGGATGCATAAGCATGAGGAGATAAACGTTGTATTTCTGAGACTCAGAAGGCTAATTCCAAGTCTTTGTTTTATGCACCCAGATGTTTTGGATTTACTGGGTCTGCACTGAAAACTCTGTGGGTGAATTTGGCCCAGAAACTACATGACTTGATCATAAAAAGTTGTGTTATCTTCTGAGAAAGAAAATTTTCATGATAGATGGAATAGTCCCTGAGCTGTCCAGTGGTTCCCAAAGTAGCAGACAGGAGAACTTCTGGTCTTGGCTTTCCTTTTTGTTACAAGTTAACAGGAAAAGAACAAATGTGTGGAGATAAAGGCTTTATCCTCCAAGGAAGTTCTTTGATCCTGTGGTGGCTGTCCCAGTGTAACTCCTTACAAGACCACTTGTATTCCAGGATGAAAATGCCCCTTTTTTCTGTGTACAAAATACAAGCAGAAGAGGGTAAGGAGCATTAATCCTGGAAGACAAGTGTCCCAACAGGATTACTGTAGCCATTAATGTCTCTGTAGACAAGCCTGAGAGGAGAGAGAGAGTTAAAGCAGTCTGTATTCTCTTAATTTTCTTTTTAAAGCTCAAAACACTCCCTGCCATGCTGGAGGCTAAGTTCAGAGTTGAGAGATGCTTCATTGTGAGTGTTTTTCCATACCTGCTGTTACGCCTTCAGTCTCACAGAGAGGTGTCACACCCAAAATCTGCAGCAGGCTGTTCGCCTGTCCCAGTCACAAACCCTGCTAGAAGGGAGTGTTTGCTCTCAGGTGGGATGAAATGAGATCTGTGCTACCTCACTTCCAGAGCTCGGGGTTATTTAGCATGTACAGTCATTCCCAACTTGCTTTTTTTGTTTTGCTCATCAGTGCAGACATGTTCTTAAGGACAGAAATCACAGTGGCCTCAATAAGAAGGAAGCTGCTGACAGCTGTTATATTATTATTATTGTTGTTGTTATTATTATTATTATTTGCTGTTATTCTCTGCAAGAAGTGTGGCTTTTCCAGAAGTAGTTCTGTGGATTTTTAACTGTAGCAGGTTGAATTTAAACTATTTTTCCAAACTCACGTACATGCAAAACAATATCCCTGATTTATAAGGAATTGGCAGAATAGGCCTCAATTGTCAGTCACAGGAGCATTCTGAAAACCTGTGTGACAAATCCAGTTATACTAAGTGTGTGAATTTTATTCCAGGTTTTCATGTTTTAAGGAGTCTTCTGAAGCTGATTCCATTTGTAATCTATCTGCCATGTGTGGAGCACTGTCCTTTATTCTTTATTACACTCTGCAGGTTGTTGATTGCATGTACCTTTTGAGTCTATCCTCTGGCATCCAGGAGCATAAACAAAGCTGCAGATGCTGTGTTTTCCTCTCCCAGTAGCATGATGTGTTTATGAATTAACCAAGTAGCCTTGGGTTCTACTTGAGTTTCCCCATTGTTGGAAAGGCAATTTATTCCTTTAATGAGACCGGAGATTAAGGATTGAATTAAAGGGAAAGTGTGGGCTGATACAAAAAACAGTTAATAAATAAGTTAAATTACTGCTTTTTTCAGTTTTAATAGCTGATGAGGTGTTGACTTTCTTTTGACGGTGCCGAGTTGTTGGGAGTGATTGTTTTTTTTACAGTTAAAACCTCTAAAGAATACTGTGCCCTTAGTTTTTCATAACTGAGAAACCACTGAACTAAAAAAGCAGGCAGCTCCAGAAGTGGGAGTATGTGATTTAGGAAAGATCATGTGAAGATCCTGTGGTTTAGAAAAGATCAGGCTGTGAGGAGGAGAAACCATCCATTTTTCTAGAGCGGCATAAAAAGATTCACTGCAGGAGGGATATTTTGCAGCCATGTCTTTGAGCCTCGTTAGGCATACAGCCACATGAAAGTTTAAATATTTAAATCTGCTCCCAGATGCATCCTAGAAACAATCAGGTGTTGGCAAATGGACCTTATTTCTGTCTCACTCCTGTCTACTGTGCTTTTCCTTTGCCACCCTGTACTTTTTCATATCCTGAAGGGAGTTTTACATCACTGCTGTATCTCCTGTTACACGGGTGCTTCTCCCTCACGGCTCTTTAGGAGTGCTTTTCCCTTTTCCCCGCATCTCCCTCTTTAGGAAAGGGACAGTTCAGAGCCAGCTGCTCTTACCAGAAATTCACACAGTACCTGGCAGCAGAAGGGGAAAGCCTTTGAAGTTGTGGGTAGGAAGAAGAAAGGACTCTCTTGGGACTCTGGTGTGTGTTTCCTAGGCATGGCCACAGGCTCTGAAGTCACAGGTGGCAGGAGGGAGCTCCTTTTAGCCCCAGGTGTGTGGGCAAGAGGCCACCCCGCAGGTGGAGGAAGCCTGGCACTCCTGAGCCATCTGGCCCAGGTTAGGCATGCTCATGGGTTTTGCTCCTCGTTAGTCCCTTATGGAGGCACAGCAGGGAATCAGCCATGGCCCAGGTCCCCTTTGTAGTTGCAGAGGAAGTTGCTGACTGGAGATAAGGCTTCCAAAGATCCGGCCCGAATCAGACTGGATGTCTAGCACTGGGCTGCAGCCGCACGAGGAAGTCCTTCGGCATCAGAGTGAAATGAAACGTGGGTCAGAGACTATGGGGTCAGAAGACAAAAACTGCTAAGTTAGCTTGAAATTCCAGGTCAAAAGTTTTTCCTCCTTTCATTAAACACAGCATAAGGCATTTCTGATTACCAGGGTTGCTGATAATGTGGTATTCTAGCGATTCAGGTCCTTTTGTACTCGGCCTTGCGCTGCTGCCTATGCTCTGAAGAACTTTCTTGAGATTGAGACTGGTGCATGAAAACAGTATTCCCTGGGGTTTGGTGCAAAAAAACTGACATATTTTAAAGCAAAATTAAAGTACTGAAAACCATGATATCGCCATGTTTTTACTCTTTTTTAAAATTGCTATGTTATACCTAATAAAAAATTCCTTGATCATATGCAGAGTGAACAAAACCCTGTATATTCCAGGGACCCCTGTCTCATAACCAAAGCCATCCTGGAAAGGAAAGGGTGATGTTCTCCTTGAGACCATTCTCCTTCTCCCTCTTTACTGTGCTCTTCTAGACTTGTCTCCCTCTCAATAGCTTTTCTTCACCTCCTGTCCTTTCTTTGCCCAAGAGCTACCTCAGGGGCATGAACATTTACCCTTGCTGGAGTTTCAATCCTTTTCTTAGGCTCTTTTTTCCACTCCCCTACAAAATGGACTTGCTGTTGGTCTGTAAAACCCCACCAGATTTTGATTGTCTCTTGAATGGTTCAGTTTACAGGCTTCAAAGCTGTATGATATAGCTTTCTGAATCATGTGGCTGGCATATCCTCTTGTGATTCTTGCTAGCGGTCCAAATTATAAATAATAGTAGTAAAATGTGTTTGCAATCAAAGTGCAGCATTTTCTTGGAGCCACTCTCACCGCTGCCATTCCATCTCGCTGTGCACAACGCTGTATTTTTCTCCAGATTTGAATGTTTTGGTTCCATCTGAATGAAAAAGCCGTAGAACAGCTTTCCTTCTTAGACAGTGGAGTCCTTTTTTATGATGTGTAGCCACGTGTGTTGGTTCATCCCTCTGAATTTACCTTCCCAATTTACTATTACCTGTCCTTGTTTGTCTCTGAAGTAACTTCTTGATGAGACTGCAACCCAGTGGCGGCTTGCCAATATTTTCTTATTTTTTCTTGGAACATTCAGTTTAGGAAGTGGACTAATTAGTGCATAAACATTGTTTAGCAGAAGAACTCCAATTAGCACTGTTTGGCCTGGCTTCAGCGATAAACAAAGTTTGGATGCACGTCAGTGTTTGTCCTAAGAGTTTATAAAGTCCATTTTGTGGTCCTAGGGGACAGCACACAGCAGATACATTAAATAGTCACTGCAGTTGAGGCCATGAGAAAAAGCTTGCTGTGTCAAGCTTAATAGCTGTGCATGATACACTAGTGAGCTGCTTTGGAAGTTTTCCATTAATCTTAATTATTCTGAAATACTAATGAAATCTTTATAAATATGTCTTTTTCTTGTTATTGTCTGTCTGGTACCATAGGAAAAAAAATTATGACATGCACTTCAGCCCTTGTAAACTAATGGAGTTTAGGTTTTCAATGTGTATTTTTGTGTTGTCACTGTATTTTTTTCCCTGTTTCGTTAAAGCCTAAAACTAAGTTAGATTCTTATCAGTACAAGCATAGGCAAGCTTCTTGCCCCAAGAAAACAGCTATACTCGATTTGGCATGACCAAATTAGTGTTGATAAATGGGTGGGATAAGCTTGGACTACTCTTATGGTAATATTGCAGGTAGCCAAGTGTAGAAGCATACACTTGGTGGTTCTGAGGGAGGAATGCTTGTCCAGCCATGGTGGGCTTATCTGTAAGAAACTGAAGACTAGAAGGTTGTTGAAGTGTAAAATGAGATTGAAAATACCATCCTCCTTTCCTGCTCCACATGCCTTAGTCACAGTTTTGTTGGACTGTCTTTTTGGTTGTCCTGTGGATTCCTTGAGCCTGAGTATGAGCGGGGGAGTTGGAGAGAGTGGATAATTTCCTGTGCCCATCTCTTGTGTTGGGACTTTTATGATATTGGCAAACTGGCTCAGGGGTTGAATCCAGTAGTGGTATCTTTAGATCATAGTCAGTATTAGATGACTAAAGTAAATATGAAATATTCTATGGATGCTAAAAATACTTGAACTAATTGACATAGTCCTAATTCTGCATGAGAGAAGGATGCATGGAAGCAGCTGTTTATGCTTTGCTGGATTAGCTCTATTTGTGTTTCAGGACTTACTATAACTAGAGGATCATAGAGGACAAGTCTGTTCTTAGCTGTATAGTGGCTTGAAAATATCCATTTTTGCTCCTGACAGCAGTACACAGACCACAGAGGCAGCCCAAAAAAAATCAGAGTTTTCTGCTGGAAATCTTCCCAACCAATTGAAAGGCATTGTTAAAATGTCTAATTCCAATTTCATCAAGCAGTTAACTGAAAAATAACAGATGCAAATAAAGGAAAACTATTTCCTTTCTCCTTTAGACACTGAGACAGTTCCAGAACTTCTAGACAGCTGTGCAAGGGTATCTGTTCTTCACTGCAGGATCCTGGGTTGCATGTGTATTACTTGTCATTAAACAGTGCAGGATGTGAAGCTGCCCTTTCCTTCAGCCCTGGGTGGTTAACTGAGAGAGTGTAATAGTCCACTAACCAGGGGAGGGAGGAATCTAACCCTAATATTTAACTGTTTATTGCACTTCAGTGTCACCCATGCTCTGCTGTGGCAGTTTACTTGTGTATGGAGTCAGTGGATGGCATTCTTGATGCTCCAGCTGCAATAGGATCATGTGTTCCTCAAATAAATTTGTTGCAGGATTTTTGTAGCAGTTGCAGAAAATCCTTCCTCCAAAAATAAACAGCAGAATCTACTGTTGCTGCTGAAAAGGATGGGCTGTGATTGGTGGCATGGTTTAAGTTGTTAGCTTTAAGTAAACACATTCACATTTTCTATTTCTTTCCCTCTTTATGGATATTTTACTCTGTTTTCTAAGTTACCACTATGTCTCCTTATTCCCTGATGTTCTTCTGTTGTCTCTCTCTTTCTCTTCCTCCCATTACTCCCCTCATCAATATGCCATATTTTGATTTAACAGTTTCATGGTTGATACTTTACTTAAACACTTGAGGAATTATCAAGTGAATGGTGCCAAGGGCCTATTGGAAGATTTGCCCCTCTGAAGTTTTTTTGTCTCCTACAAACAGATTCAATAAATCAACTTATAATTGCATTAATTAGAAAACAATAGACTCTTCCTACCTGCCATCATTTGAAGATACTTCAGAGGAGTAGTCATGTACCACTTAAAATTCTTTATTTGCTTTGTAGTAGTGGAATTCTCTATGAATTTAGCACATCTAAAAATAAGTCTTTTCAATATATGCCAAATGAAAAGGTGCACAGAAATTAATTTAATTTTAGATGTACAAATGTCCTAATTATTCACATTTGAAAATTTAATTGTGACTTGCAGTGAACTGATAAATGATGTTTCATTAATTTCCAATTTGGTCAAAGTTTGTTTGTGGTTGTTTTTTTCTTTGTTTTGTTTTGGGTTTTGTGTGTGTGTGTTTTATTTTGGTTGGTTGGTTGGTTGGTTTTTTTTTAATTAGAAGGGACTGCTCTTGGGAAATATTCCAACAACTAGGTTAAAAATGAGCTCTGACAAAAATGGTCCCATAAAAGATGGAAACTGACTGATGGTAAGGTAAGTGGATAAAAATTGATCTCTTATCAGAAAGTAAGTTATTAACTACTTGAGTTTTCTTGAGATCTGCTGTTCCCTTGGGTCTTGGAAGCTTTTTTGGGGTTCTAAAACAAATACACCCCTAATTTAATTCCATCACACACCAGGTTGGTGTTGTGCACTTCTCCTGCAGGTGGGTTTTGTTGCACTTGCAGTCTTAACTGTGGGACTGCCTTCTGGAATACACCTTTGTGAAAAATAAATTTTATTTGAAAAGATACAAGCCATTAGTGGAAAGTCTGTGAGTGATACCTAAAAATACAGATGGTTCTCTTCACTAAAATAGCTCAGGAGCTCACATTCATATAGTTATGGATGGTGTTTGTACATCTAAGAAACAGGTGAAGCAGTGAGCAGCTGTGGCAGCACGGGTTAAACTGTATAGGAAACTCTAAGAATTACATCCAAGTTTCTTCAAGTCCAGTAACCAATTTTGCTTAACTACTTTTTTATGTTTTTTTCCCCCTCCCTGCTGATTTTTATTTTTTTTCAAAGTGAGCTATAGAACAAGGCTCTAGTGAATTGAGCAACAACTCATTTCCTTTGCGATCACCAGGAAATACACTCAGCAATTAAGGGTGGCTGGATGGGAAAAGGGCTTTCATTTCACTGAGATAAAAAAGTTCCCAGGCTTTCCTGGCTTTTCAGCAGCCTTCCAGGTGGTCTGACTTGGAGCTAAGTCCTCCATGTTCCAATGTCCATGGTAGCAGCAAATTTGAGGAAACAGGACTGACAGCCTGAAGGATTTAAATTTTTTTCTCTGTGTTTCATCGTTTAACAGCTCTTGTACAAATCTCAGCTTCTATTTCCTACTTGTTTCTTTATAATCTAGATAAAGAGCAAAGAACTTCCACCAACAGCCTATAGATTTCACGGAGAATAGTTCCTTATGAGGAAGGAATATCTCCCAGTAATCCTTGAATTCCTAGTCTGTGTAAAGATTAACAAGGATGGGCTGTGTTTTAAAGGAAGGTGACCATCTGCTGATCCTGTTTTGCACAGAGATGCTCAGTGGCTGTTTTTCTTTCAAATGTTGACCTAAAAATGTAACATTTCCCCACTATGTAAGCTCCATGTGACAGCAAGTTGTAGCTTGTTGAAATGCAGTATGCCCACTAGAGTAAAATGAGAGTATCAGGATTTCATGTGGAAACATGACTTTGGCTTGAAACTGATACAAGAGATTTACAAGATAAAAAACCTGAAAACTCCAGCAAGTCCTAACAAAGTATTCTCTTTAAGTAATGCACACTAAGTAAATATTATTGTTTATTGGAAACTCTTTCCTTGTTAGGGTCTGTTTTGATTTTTACTTCTCTAGGATCTGAAAAACAATGCCAGTGCTATTTTCTAGAAGACAAAAAAAAATCTGAGTTTTATATCTCTTTTTAAAATTCAGAGTTGCTTTTTTCATTGCTGATTTATCCAAACTGAAAGAAACTGAATTACAGACATAAGCACATCTGATAATGTGACATGAACTTCTGGTCCCTTGCCTCCATGATTGACAGCTCACTATCTGCTTTTAAAATTGATCTCGCAGTCATAACAGGTGCCAGATTTACTGAACTTTTTTGTTCAGTAGCTGATAATACTCTGGATTTATTTATTGTGGAGGGGTTTGTGTGCACATGTGGATTATCTCGATTTTGTGTTGCTTCCCTCCCTTATATTGATGGTCGTGCCATGGCAGTGTTTTCACCGCCATTTGAAATTCTGTTTAGAGCTCCTCATAACTTTGTTCTGAATGTTAATTCTCTTCTGAACAGTGCTAGAGTTCCTGTGTCCTTCCTCTCTGAGGCTCTTAAGTGCACTGTGATCTGTAAGACCCATCACAGGATTAAGGAACAAGAAGTGCTAATCTGGGTTTTACCCCTTCCTGGCTCTGTAGTTTAGGCTGCCTGTGAAAGGAGAGAGCTGACCTCAGTTTCTCAGAGGGTTGGGGTGAGGATTAATTAACTGCAGGGACAAATTGTTTCATGGGTGCTGTGGAATGTTTTAGCAAGATTTTTTAGCTGGTGCAGTTCAGCTGAACTAAACAGAAACTTGCATTTTGTTACAAGAAATATGTAGTTGTCTGATGGAAATAGATCTGAAATGCTTTTAGCCCTGTAAAATGCAGAGGAACTATTTCACTTGTATCTCACTGTTCAAAATTCACACCAGATTTTAACATTTGCTTGCACCTGTTTTGGCATCCGATCCAACCAGGATTTTCTTTCTGAAAGGTGGGAGTGCAGTTTGTTATCTGGAATTGTAAAAAAAGAGATTGGTGCTTTATTCTGTGTCAGCAAAATGTGTCATCAGCCTTCAGCGGGAAGTTTCAAATGCAGTTCCCAAGAGGCTTCCACTGCCTGAGAGGCTCTCCAAAGGCTCTGATGCCGTCAGCTGGAAATCCTGGCCTAGAAAAATGTTTGTGTATTTTAATTTTCTACCTCAATTTTCAGGAGGTACTCCAGTTTACAATAATATTATTTGTTAGCTGCAGCCAAGACCAGGAACATATGACCGCTGTGTAAAACCTCTGTAGCTTTTTTGGAGGTTTGATAGCATTGAACACAGCAAACTGTACTCCCAAAGTAGTGTTAATATCATTGCAACACCTAATTTTGGTATAATCTCCTATTTTGGAGAGCCAAAGAGAGAGAGAGACAGAGTGCTCTGTGCATGTGCACATAATAAATGTCCGTCTGGTTTATTCCTTCAGAATCAATGTATGTGGGACTGGAACTTCTGTAAAAGGCATTAGGGTGGTGAATATTCTTGCCAATGCCACATTTGTGTGATTGATGAATGATGCCTTGGTCATGAAGCCCTTGGGGAACACAGTACAAAGAGCAGAATTTATTTTTTTTTTAATACTCTTTCAGAGATTTTACAGGTAAATCTTTGAATAGAGTTGAATTTTTAAAATGTTGTCTTTTGACCACAGTGTACAGGGTGCTACATTTCCTTCTCATGAGTTCCTGTTTGGGACAGACAAAGCAGATGTTTGGCTTGGAAGCAGGCTTTATTTGGCGTGGTGGCAGGAAGTACTGAGAGATTTGCTATTGACGTTTAATCCCTGATGTTTCTGTAGACTGAAAGAACTTTTTTTTTCTTTATTTCTCTCTTTTTTCCCTTTTTTTGTTGCTTGCTTGAAACTATGTAAAATAAACTGAACTCATAATACATATTTGGCAAGGGGGCTGGAAACACAGTATTCTGTTTCTTACAATCTTGACAGTTTTACTCATAAATCCCAGTCCCTTGGTTCCGCTGATCACAGTGAGATTTTTTTTTTTTGCAGGTGTTTAAAATGTGAAATTAGATGTTTCCCCCAAAGCTGTATGTCTGATCTCCATCACTGCAGCAATCTGAATCAAGGGCCTGTCCTCCAAATCAATCTGGCTTAGGGAAGTTTCTTCCTGCATCTGGCCCATGCTTTTGTGTTAATCTGCGTTAATATTAATTTAATATTTATTAATATTTATCTTTTTTTAAATTAGGGGGTAAAAAAGAAGGGGGGAAAGCAGCTGAGAAGATAACTGGGTTGTGAAGGCAACCAAGCTGATTTGAATGAAAATGCTAGAATGAATTACTGTTTTAAGAAATTCTGATGATTGTTCTGTAAAACCTCTGGGATGGGAGTTTTCATGCATAAAGCTATTCAGCAGAGATTTTTGCTGCAAAAATCTGAAGTGTTAGAAAAGGAACTTCACCAGTTATTCTGTATTTCCATTTTCACACAACAGACTTTTTCTTTTTTGGGTGATAATCTTGGTTTCTGTTTTCCCTCACCTGTGGTTCAAGCTATGATGATCTGAGCATTCCTATGCTGTGCTGGAATCAATGAAGTGATGATCTGTGCATTTTTTTGTGCAGAAAATTTGAATCCTGCAAAAGTAAAGTTCCTGGGGAGAAAAGCAAACCCATGGAAGGATTCAGCTAGTGAACTTCATTTTGGGTCAGTACCTGGAACACTTCATTTTTAGTGGACTGGATTGAGGTGGTTTGGGCTTTAGAGCTGCTCCAGCTTGAACTGTGTCTCAGATGGGAAAATGTGAGGTTTGCTTCCATTGTAATCGGAATGCTTTGGAACTCCTTCTGTTAGGCAGTCAACAAAAGCTTAAATGCCTTTTGTTCTTAGGGGTATTTTTATAAAATCTTAACAACCCGTGGTTTCCCATTTAATTTGCATATGGCTTAATTTACCAGCTCGCCTTTCAAGATGGTCCTGGATTTAGCACCTGAGCCACAACTTCCTTAATGTCATGCCAGAGTAGTTTTAAGGGGAGGATATATTCAAATAATGTGGAAAATGTGTCCAAAAGAATGAGCATGTGATAACACTTGGGTTACAGAGTGCAGCAGAGTCTGCAGGAGGGGAACATGTATTACCCATTAACACTTTACAGAAATGAGTCCTGCAAAAATGGTCACTGACTGGAAAGAGTAAAAAAAGAAGGCTAATTATTTTTCTTCACCAGTTATATTTTTCACCCCTTCCTGCTGGTTCTTAGAATATGGGTACTCTGTTTTAAGAATTATGCAATTCTATTATTATAAAGTGACTGTGTGGTTATGACCAGTCACTAAAGTAGTTCTTCCACATTAGGTGTAGCTGTCCTTGGGTAGCACTGAAAAACAGAGTGAGTTTTAAAAGCTGTTTCAAGAAATAAAAGAAATGGTGAAGCCACCAAGCATACAGGAAAGAAGCACTGGGAGTGTGGAAAGCTCTTCTTTTAGAGCAGGAGGCTTCATGCAGTAAGAAATGTAAGGAATTGAAGCATTATAAAAGCCGGAAACAAGATGCTCCTCCTGCCCTCCCACAGCTGGAATATTTTTTAATTTGTGCTTTAGTCCCAGGTCTTGTTTTTGTTTAGGTAACCTTTGTGTCAGGTTGCAGGGTGCGTTCCTGTGCATCGTTTTTCCTGGTACTGACAGCCAGAAAGGTTTCCAGTCCACGTTTTTTTAAAGTTTTCTAGGCTATCTGTGAATTAAATGAAGGTGCCTGAGGTTGAATAAATTTAGTCTTAATGGTATCAGCATTAGGTTTTGGAGCTCTCTGGGTTTCTGTTTTCTATTCTGTGGTCTCTCACCAGGCCTTTCAGTGCACATGGAACTGCAAAAAATCAGAAAAGGAAAGAATTACCTGACTCAAGTTGTCACTGCATTGTTCACAGGAGCCTGCCCGTGGGAGAAAAAAAGTAAATATTGAAGGCAGAAAACTCTCCTCCATTCCTCCAACAAAACATGGCTGAGCCAGCACAGAGAGCTTCTCTGTGCCTAAGGAATGAGGCTGTCCATTTTATCTCCCACTGCTGATCAGCTGTGCTAGAACTGCTCACTGATCCTGGGTTACTTGCCAGTGGCTGGTTTAATGGGAAGAGATCTCAGCAGCTCCAGCAACCCAATTCCCTCTGCAAAGAGTACATATCCCTTGGCACAGGCATGGCTGTTGATGCCTAGAGCAATTGGCATTGGCCTAGGAGTCTTGGGGAGCGGGAAACATGTGCTGGGTGGTGATGTCTAATGGGTGTGGCCCGGTGAGAAAGGGTAGAAAATTTGGTGGGCTTTTTTGCTGCTGCTCCGGTTATTTCTGATAGGAAAATTTTGTGACAGAATAACTCCAGGCCTTGTGTCTGAGAGCTAAAGGATGGCAAGGATAAATCAAAAGTAAATTTAAATTATTTTAATCTGAGTTTTAATTTCCTTTTTTCCCATGGTTTAATAAGTTAACATGCTTTGATATTTTTATCTACAGCTTTAGCACGAACAATAATCATTGCCAATCCCTGTAATTATTATTTTGTGATCCTTTGGGAGCCTGCTGTACCAAGGCATTCTCTTCCCGTTGCTTCGGCACCTGGGAATTCAGGCTCCAATGATATTTTCCAGCAGATGTGACTCTCGGGGCTTGTTTATTTTTAGCTGGGGACTGTGCACCTTGATCTCGGTGGGAAGCTTCCTGTCCTCATTGTCTTTTACAGCCGGTTGTAAAGGCAAGTGGCTTATAATGACCTACCCTTACTTCCCCTGGCTGCTTCCAAAAGACACAGGAATGTCATCATCACATGTTATAATTTACTCAGGGACTTTCCGATGAGGACCTCACAGGTTTAACCTTTCCAAAAGCTGTGTTTGTTCAAGAGGGTAATGGTGTTGGTAGCTTAAGTGTTGAGGCTAAGAAGTTACCAGATTGTGTTTGATGGGTTCATTGATCCAAATTTGGATGCACAGTTTTTATTTTGGGACAAGCGGATCTGTGTTTTTCATTGAAAGGCATATTTTGATCACCTGATTCCATTATAATAAAATTTCTGAGGAAAGGCATTTTTAATTTTAATGTTACATGTCAAAGTTCTAACTTTTCTTAAATTAGTTTTAAATAATGGAGAAAACTAGGGAACATAGAGGAATCATTCATCTTTCTCCACCATAAATAGCAGCAACTACTTTTCTAAAACACCTATTTTAGAACATCCTAAAGCTTTAAGCCTTGTGGGTGTGCTCCTGCACACAGGTGCCTGTGTGTACATTGTCTGTGTATGTTTAGACCGGTTTAAAAGCCTTGTGTAGAGGGTTGTGACAAAAAGTTTTTAATGTATAGATACTTCCAATATTTGTTAAAGGGAAAAAGATTCAGCAAGAAAGGGCTCTGATGCCAGGATCAGGACTTTCCATAGGCCCTGTGAGCGCTGCTGTTGCAATGCTGTTTTGTCGGTTTCCTGTTGTATGAAAAACAGTTTAAGGAGCAGATTTCCATCTATTATATTCTTCAGAAAACAGGCAGGATGATCCAACTGATGGTTGGATTTCATATGTAGGGGGTTTAGAATAAAGCCTAAGCTTGTGGATCATTTCATCTTTAGCTCACCTAACTTGTTTTGCCATGGGAAAAATGTTTGTTTCCTAAATATTCCATGTTGTAGATAGTGGAAACTCCATGCCCACTACCTTTCTCCCCCAGGAAGTTTTTTTCCCCACTAATGAGATGCAGGTTTTATTTTTGGCAATTGTTTTGAATTTTGGGAGGAGGGACATGATACAAGTATCCTCTTTCAGTATTCTTTTGTTAAAATTGGAAAAGAAAACAGACCCATCTTTTTTTTTTGCGAAGTGAGCAATTAACAGCACGGTGCTGCTGCTGTTGGTGCTTGCCATGTGATGTTAATTATTGGATAACGTGGCATGCTAATAATCCTATGAGTTGTTTTGGGAAAAGACTCAGAGGCCTTCAGTTCTCCTTGGAATTCTTAATAGAAGCTGAATTGTTTGGAACGGTTTGTTTCAAACATCTGCTCTTGAGAATATCCTGCAAAGTTTTGGTGCTTTCCTAATTGCCACTTCTCTTGTCCCAGAATAATTCTCAGTCCACTGTTTTCATGCCTAATAGGAGAAGTCACTTCTAAAGTGCATTCTGTTGTCAGTGAGGGTGCTGCAGAATTTTTGCTCATGTAAAAAACAGTCAATCTTGGAAAAAAAATTTTAGAAGGACAGGTACAAGGGACATAATGAATGTGTTGTGCATTTTTTTTCCACCTACTTTTTACAGTATTAATATTGATCAACCCTTGTAAAAGCAATAAGATGGTCTGAGGGGACCTGGTAAACTGGTACAGAGACCTCCTTGATCTGTTCTTAGAGCGTTTGTGTGCACTCCCAGTACTGATCCTGATAAAATGCCTCCTAACATGTACCTGCAAAGCTCTGTTGAATGGCACATTCTGACATGTGAAAGGAGAAGTAGTGGGGCTGAGCTACCTGAAAGAATGGCTTGGTATTCCTGCAGCTGAGGGGAGCTGCTTTTGAGGAAAGAAAGGTGATGGGGAGGATCCTGGCCAGTGGTGAGTGTGCACGGTGGGGTCAGGAAGGCAGACTGGAGCTAAAAAGACCACATCCGTGTTTTTCCAGATGTCTCTTTTGTAGTATTTCACTATATTTTTTAGAAGAGGCGGCACATCCAGTCATTCAGAGAACTAAGTGACAAGAAGAGAGAGAAGCCAGGCTTGTGCTGTGCTTTCATTAAGTGTTTTACTGCAAGTGGTACCTCATTTTATAATGCTTTCTCAATTACAGGATCTCCCACACACTCATTGCCCCTCATTTTCTTCCTCATTACTTTATTGCTTTGTTTAATCCTCTTTAATGTGTCTAACCCACTGTTAGGGTTCCTTGCAAAGGTCAGGCTGCTTTTGTGATGTTTTTGCTTGAAATAAGTGAAATGGTTCCAAATTGTCTACCAAAAAAAACAATCTAATCTTGTAAAGCTTCAGAAATGAGCGACTTCTTCCCTGATCAAACAGGACTTCCAGAATTGGTGCTTGCCTTCTACTTAAAGGATTCAGGAGGCCCCCTCCAACGCTTGAAACATATATAAATGATGAAAACAATTAAATGTGTACATATTTTACAAGATTTAACTTGACAAGCCTGAATAAACTAGCTTCTGCCCCGCACCTTTATTCTCGCCCTAGGACTTTCTGTGTGCTTGAGATAGACTTTCAGCTCAGTCAGAAAAAATTCTTCATAACCAAAGATATGGCATCAGAATTCAAACACAACTGTTTCAGGAATTGTTCATACCTTTCCCATTGCTTTGGTGGTATGACAATTACAGGTAGAAAAATTAAGCCACAAAATTCTCCTGAGCCCCCTTTTGCTGCAATTGTCTGGTGTAGTTCTTATAGAAGGATGTCCTGCAAAAGCAGCTTGATAAGAGAAGAGGTGGAGTGTGTGCTTCAGTAAAAATCTGATTTTCAGGTTAGGTTTGCATCTTTCCCCCTTCCATTGTTTCAAGGTGAATTTCAGTTATAAATAATAAATCTGTCTACAATTCTGCACTGGTATATCTTGCAGACTGGGTGTTGTTGCTGGTGAGAGCTCCCATCTTACTATCTCACCAAATTTTTTTTCATTTTGATTTGATATGATTCCTGATTAACCAATGTATGTTTGGATCTTTGGATGTTTAATTTCAAAATATTACAGTCATTGATGTCAGAAAGGCAAACACTATGCTGAGTATTATTCAGACTTTCTCAGTGAAAGCAAATGAGATTTTTTTTTATGGCAAGTGGCCTTGAAAAAGTGTCTTCTTTTCCTGTTTTTCTTGAGAGGTGAGATTGAGTTCCATGTTACTGGCTTTTTGACTTTGGGTTTTTCAGCATGTAG
The DNA here is from genome assembly GCA_013399455.1 of Anthoscopus minutus. Taxonomy (NCBI): domain Eukaryota; kingdom Metazoa; phylum Chordata; class Aves; order Passeriformes; family Paridae; genus Anthoscopus; species Anthoscopus minutus. The sequence continues at coordinate 83,014 of VWYI01013929.1, read as the reverse complement.
TTTCAATAGCTTGTTTCATTACATAGCTTGTAACCTGTTCAAGGTTATTTGGTTATTAATGGATCTGAATGCATCGATGCAAGGTCCCTGTGTAAAAGAAAAGCCTTGTGACTCTCAGTGATATGGAATTGTTTACATTTGACTTTACATGTATTTCAGTTGTCTTCCTTACCCTCCCTGCAATTTTTCTTGTTAAGCAGGCTGATCTTGGTGGCCATAAAGCCTGATTTCCATGTATATACAGCTCTCCAAGTAACAGAACTATGTATCATACACACACACACATCAAATAATATAATGGTGTAAGGAAGAAGCCTGATGGTATCTGTATTTGTAAGTGAAACTGTGACCTTCCCAGAAGTTATGGCTGTCTTTCTGGTTGTATCATTAACAGTTTATTGAAGGATAAAGGGGCTCCACTACCAGAAAAAAGGTACATCTAAAATGAAGGGCATTGTCTTTGAGTATAAAATGATAAATAGCAGTACCTCCTTTGTAATTCAGTAGTGCATACTGAAATTTAGAAATGGTAGTTGGGGGTATGTAGTATAGCCAAGAAATACATGAGACTTTACAATCAGCTAACGCATTATTTTGTTTGTTTTCATGGAATATTGAATGGTGTGGGAATTAACAGGCTTGGGGAAGTGTTGAAAGAAAAACCTTCTCTAGAATTGCTGGTAGGGCAAGAATTGCTCCCTGTTCCCCAACCTCCATGTTTTCTAAAAGATGTCTTTGTAGAGAGAAAGTTTTTCAAGCAATCTTTTTAAAAGATACTGTAATTCAAAAAAAGTCACGTGCCTCGTAACTTTTAGTGCGCAATCTGAGCTGCAAAACTGACAGAACCATCTTGGTAAAAGCCCATTAAAGGATTAATTTCTGACTTTTTATACATCTAGTGTGGTTTTTATTATTTGATGACAGACTAGGAGATACCCAGTGATGTATGAATTTGGAGGAATACTTGGCCTTTAAAGAAAAAAGTTGTTACTATGATTGTGGAGAAACCTGAGCCATGAAGTTATAGAAGTTGCAAACAGCACTGAGCTCAGTTTACAGCAGAGCTGTGTGTGATGCTTCTGCCTCTCACATGACTGTAAATTAGTGTTACCTGTCAACAGGTTGTTATTCTGTCTGTTTGGCCTGTAACTGCTACGGAAGGAACAGGGAAAGGGAGGAAGTCAACTTTGGTCATGACCCAGAATCTGATGAAGATATTGCAAAGATTTTGTTGACTTTATTATGCTTGAGGTCAGATCCTTGGGGTTTGGGAAAAAAAAATCAGGAAAGGAGAAAAATCAGAGGCTTGAAGAATTTCTGTCATTTGATTGCTGTGTGAAACTGTAGGTTAGTTCAGAGCAAGCATTTTAGCCCTGAGTAAAGAGAAGTAATTTTGACAATTTTTGTAAAAGAAAGCTTTGCTGGATAACCATGATGTGAAAAATTTTGCATCGTACACACATGCTCTAACAATTTATCAGGTTGTTTTAAAATAACCTCAGGAATGGCAGAGTAGCCAGACTAAGGATTCCGATTTCTAGTCTCTAGCAGTTGCCAAAAAATAGATGCCTAAAAAAGAGCACAGAATGACTTAAATTCCCAATTTGCTCCTCCTTGAAGGTACAGAACACTAGAACATTTATGAGGAATATCACTCCCTTTTCTCTCCTGTGTATTCAAGTAATTGACAAAATACACAAAACCATATGGTTTGTTGACCGAGAGAACTGTAAAACAAACAAAAAAAAGACCCAAAGGAAGCTTTTCACAAAGACTTAAAATATCATTATATGGCAGTGATACAGTTTTAGCATTTGCCCATAAAAATATTAAGTCACAAACCTAAGTTGTTTTACAACTCTGCCTGTTTTTTTCATTATGGACATTGTCTTTGGCTATTTTGTTTTCACATATTGTTGGATCAGCTCTATTAATAAAGGTGCCCTCTGGGTATTTGCAGCTAGTGAGGTGGTGTTCTGGGTACTGAATCAGCAATGAATAAGAAACTATTTGTTACCTTTTTGTTTGCAGCAGCAACAAGTTTTAACATTAAAGCATTATGGTATCTGATTGCCTACAGGAAAGGGATATAATACTCACTTAGCAGCCAATGAATGAATGATTAAAATCTTAAAAGCATTTAATAAGATTGAAACACAGAGCAGGGCTGTTCTCTGGTGTAAAGTTACAGAAGAGGTTCACTGGGTCAGAGAAAGAGTATGGGAGATTGGATTTTTTTGTTGTTGAAAAAAATTTCAGTGTTACTTTTGCTGTCAAGTCAAGACAGCTCTGAGGGGAAAACCGTAGATGAGTGATGGTATGTTAAAAACAGCACAAAACCAAACAAAAGAATTGGTTCCATGCCTGTAATATGACCAAAAGAAAAGTCATTATTATACAAAGATGTGCGTGCAGTTTCTATCCTGAGCATTAGTTAAAGCTGTAACAATTAGGATGATGTAAACAGAATCTGAATTTAAGGGAAGTACTAAGCTGAAACTGCAGTTCAAGGAGTTAATTAAGCACAGGGACAGCCTTGTTGCCTGGGACAAATCCTGCAGAGTCTGACAGCTGCCTCTTGCTTACTTGTTTATTAATAAACAGGCTGTTTTTAATGACATCTGAATGCTTTGATAGTTCAATTTATTGAAAGTGTTTTCTTATGCTTTGTGCATTTTGAGTTTGGCAACCCTTTTCTGGAAAATGGGAGGTTATATAATTATTTCTTTAAGGACCTTAAGTTGGCCAAAGATTCCTGCTAAACAATTTTTTATGAACAGGGAGAGAGCCCAGGGCATGATGTGCCCAGCGTCCCAAGCACAGTTTGTGCTCAGGTCCCCAGGGTAAGAAGCAGTCTGAGAGACATCACAAATGAAATAGGGAGAAAAGGACACTTTGGAAAGGTGAAATAATCTCTATTTAATCCTCTGTAGCTTGATGAAACTTTGCATTTCCTAAGTTTTGCTGGCAGTCTAGAACTCCAGGACTAAGGGGATGTGTCTCTGCATATGAGAACTGCTAATATTTTCCTGGGATTATTCTTCTCCAACTTCATGCTAAGGCTTAGAGGCAGAGAAATGGGGCCAGGAACACTGAAAAGCCTTTGGATACCATGGTCTTCATCTGAAAGTGCTGTTAAAATAAATTATGTGATAGATTGGATGGGGTTTCCTGACAATCCTGAACCGTTTCATTTTCCTCCATTTCAGTCTGTCTGCCCTGTAAAACTTGCATTTTTTGTGTACAGAAATTGGGTTTGGATAGAATAAGATCTTCTGTTCATTCATTAGTTTCTCTGAATGACTTGATCCAAACTGATAACTGCCTGCAGAGGAGATTCCTCCACCTCACCAGAGCATCCTTGCACTGGTATCCTGGGCATGCAAAGAACTGTGAGCTTTGCGCAAAGTCCATTTCTTGATTTTTCAGCTTTAAGAAAATAGCTTGCTGAGATAAGAATCTTAATCCTGTCAGTAAAATAACAACAACAACAAAAAATTTTAAAAAGGAGAAAAGAAAAGGAGAGGCTAGGCTGACAGATTTCTCCAACCCAGAAGTCTGTGAGGTGTTGGAAAGACTTTTCTCTTATTCCTGTCTGTCCCCCCCAGCCCTCACTCACCCTAAGGACAGTAGCACTGCTCTCCCTCTCTCCATCAGTGTTGGTGGCGGCAGCCAGTCTGACCTGGAAAGGAGCTGAGGCTCCGGAGATCTCCCCTCAGACCCGGAAATGTCAGGAATTCCCTCCCTCATCCTGCTGTGTTTATTCAGGGCGCCTTCACCTGATGGCACTGTCAGGAGGCAGCCAGAGGCTTTTCCACAGCGGTGCCTGTGGCTGGGTATGGCTCAGCCTTGTGCACGCAATGCTCTGTGTGCCTCAGGAAGGTATGGACTTCAAGGCTTTCCTATAAAGCACAGCACAGATTAGGGGAAGGCATTGGAAGGTGCCCAGTGGGATCCTGGCAGAAGCTGAGCTCCTCTCCTGAGCTCGTTTGAGACACAGGTCTGTGCCTAAATGTGTGTGAAGTCCAGTGATGTGGATTCCAGTCTCATCTAGACTGGTCTTGGAAGGTGACTTCTTTCATTAATTTATATTATGTGTGTAAAAGATTGTGTTGACATATGTTCCACACTGGAGGTGCCTGGGATTTAGTACTGGATGCAGTGATGCAGTGCCTCGTTCTTTAGGAGTCCTTGTTAAGAAATGAGGCCTCATTATACTTTTCTTGGGTCCTGTGCAGTTATTTTCGCAAGGTCCATTTTTTTCTGGTAGATGGAAAAGCACAAGCACGGTTTGCAATGTTGAATTACTGATGGCAAGCCTGCCCTTAAAACCAAAAATGTTTCATTTCCCTCTAACTTCATTGAGAATATTCTCAGGTTTAGAATAAAATTTGTTTTACCGGTATTAGTTGGTAAAGAATCTCCATCTATGTTTTGGGAAGACAAATATGCATAGCTATATGGATGTCAGATAATGTCATTAGAAAATGGGGGGAAATCGTTTGAATATTGGTGAGGAACATAATTTCAGATGATTTGTGTGAAATAGACTATGGGGGAAAATGTCAATGAAGACAGGAAGATCGGGATGTCACGCAGATACGAGGGAAGAGGGTTGGGATTGGGCTGGGGGGAGTGAAGAGTGAGATTTTTAAGACAGTAGAAACCAGGGGTGTGTTTCATGAAATAAGAGGTCAGAGAATAGAATAAAAGGAAAGATGGATATGGATTTGAAGGACATGAGCAGATGAGTTGGATGAGTTCAGAAGCACAAGAAGAGTGAAAAGAGAAGGAAGAGGCTGGATGAGCAAAGAGAAAGTGCAGCTGGGTCAAAAATGCAAGAGGAAAGACTTGGAGATACAAATGTTGATGGGAAATGGAAAGCTGAAAGTACTACATTTTTATATTTTCTATGGAAAGAAAATTTCCAGGTTTATAGTGGGAAGGAAGTAGAGGCAAGGAGGAACTGTGAATGAAAATTTGGTAGAACAGACTTTGGATTTTGGGAGTTCTTTCTGCTGAAGTGGGAGAAACAGAGCTGACTTAGATAGGATTGTGGCAAAACTAACAGGGAAAATGAACTTGCATTGGAGGGCATCATCCAGATCTTGAGACTTCCAGCCCTGACGATCCATAGCACAAGAACAGGAGCAGAGGAAATGGGTGTTGGTTTATTGGGAACATGCAGGTCTCATACTAGATGTTTGGTTATCAGTGTGTCAATGAATATAGACAGTGTTTCTTAAGTCACTGTTTAGAAAACTGTTGCTCTGAAAAACCTTCAACCATGCTGTCCTCTTACAAAAGTCATTCCTGTCCTAACATGCTGTAAGTTGGCAGGAGAAGGTGTGACTGTTCCTGTGCTGTCTGGAATTTGGACAGTTTTTGGCTGTAACCTCTCAAGTGAAGGTAACAATAACAAGAAGTCATTGCCTTATTGTTTCTTTTTTCAGCTATAAATTACAGACTTTAGGTTGTACTGTCAGGAATTTAGAGCTGGAAGCAAGTTTCTGCCACCTTGTTCCATTTATGTTTTAAATCTTACTTGATGAGTAATAGGATAGACATTTGAAGTGAAGCAGGATTGAGGGAGAGAGATTTTTAGAATTTTCAGCAGGACTGTACTGGGGCAATAAGAAATGCAGGTTAATAGAGTTCAAGGTGTTGTTCTTAGAAACTTGCCATTGCATAAACCAACAAAATCAGGAATATTATTGTTGGGATTTATTTGGTCCAGTCTACTGCTGAAGTCCAGACTACCTGTCTTTATCATAGAGCTGGAGTTGCTTATGATTACTCTGTGGCAGTGACATACAAGTTTGTAACAACTTAGGAATTGCTTGAGACCTTTGAGGGTTAAAAAGCTGCACAAATGTAAGACTAGAAATGAAAAACTGTATGCTAGTTCTAATTTGAACATAAAATTGCTCTGATGCTTCTGACAGACCACTCCAAGTCTGTTCTCCCCAATTTCCACACCTGTAAATTCTGATGTTCCTTGTTTCACAGAAATGTAACAAGTATGAGATGTTGCTGTTATTGTTACAGTATTTAGAAGATGCAGAGTGAAAAATTATTACCCTTAATATCTGATTCTGCTTGCCTGACAGAAAATCAGAGAAGCTGTGGATGCCCCATCCCTGCTGAGCAACCTGGCCTTGTGAATGTCATCCCTGCCCATGCCAGGAGTTGGATCTAGGTGATCTTTATCCTAAGGCTTTCTCTGGTTCTTTGAATATCAGCTGCAAATGAGCAGGCTGAGAAAGGCTGTAGCTTTGAGTCCTTGTCAGTGCTCAGTTGAGGGCAGGGATCTGTGTGGGTGCTGGCTTTGGGGGCAGCATGAGAAAGCAGAGCGCTGAGAGGTCCTCAGGTGGTTTCTAGAAGTGCAGATGTTGGGGGTTTTACCTTTTTGCCTTCCTGTTCCTCCCACACAGGAAACATTTTCTGCTGATTTTCCTTCCCAGTAATGATGCATTTCCCTGTGTTTTGTATGAAGTTGCAAATGAAAGTGAAGTTTTTTGGGGTTTTTTTTGTCAGGGGTCTGGCTTTCACACTCCCTCCCTCTCCAAGTCCAGGCCTGCAGTCTGTCCGCTGCATATTTGATTCATTTTAGTTCCTTCAGGGATGTGTTTGTATAACCTTTTAGTACCAGGGACCTGGGTGACCTTGGCATAACAGCATGAATCATATATGGGAAATGTAAAGTTAGCAAAAAGAAATGAAGTAAGCGTCATTACGGTCAGAAAAGCAATTGTACAAATCTCGTCTTAGGCAGCAGATAGACTTCCTGTGTATGTTTTGAGTTGTCTCTGCTGACTTTCCTGACATAAAATGAACCCAGAGGGATCTTAATTGCCTCTCAAAACCCAAGCTGATTTTGCAGGCTGATAATTAGTGTGTTTCTGTGAGCATATTTATATACATGTTGAAAACAGACTATATCTAATTTCGATCCTATTGAGAGACACAAGACAGGGACATCCACGGTGTGATTTCCATTATATTTATTTATACAGATTTCTAAAACTCATTAAGAGTGAATTCTGCACTCTGGACTCATGACACATAAATCTACATGTGTATCACTAATTTATTATTATTATTTTGTATGAAGACTTGCTCAGCACGTCTTAAATCAGAGCTGCACACCACCCAATAGTAAAATCAACAAGTCTGTAGCCACATAAATCTCTCCAGTCTGTGTCCATGTCCTCTTTGGAGCTCAACTGCACTTTAAGCACAAGATCATGTGTGGCACATCCTGGATTGCAGGCACTCAAGAGTGAGATATTCCCGAAACAATTTTTTGAAAATTGCTTTTCCTGAAAGTACTCTTCTTTTTGTTTCGTCCCTCTTGCCCTCCAGCTGATGAAATTTTATTAGCAACTGAGCTGATGGTGTCTCAGAAAATTGCTGTAGTCATTTCTCTGGGTAATAAAGATATTTTATGTAATATTATATAATTAATTCAGTGTGATGTGACCTCACTGTAAGTGAAACTCTCAAAAGTACTTTGCTCAGTCTTTTTCAGAGTTGAAGGGCCTAAGTTGTCACTGGAAATATGAAAGAATCATGTATTGGGACTCACAATTCTAAAGCACCTCGAAAAATCTTGCCATGCAATATGAAATTCAAATATACCTTCCCTAATTGACTTAACTATTCACGTTTCATAATCTATTCTAGTTAAGCAAACTATGGTCATGACTCCAAAGATCCCTGCTGGCTTTTTGGTGGAAAGCTTTAGAGAAAGCAGATATAAAATAGCAGAAAATACTATTGATTGTCATATTTTCCCCCCTGCCTTTGCCTCCTTCCAGGTGAGAAGTTCATTTTCTTTGACAAGGCTATGTGGAACATTTCCTGCGTGTCACATCCAATATTCACTTGAATTTAAATGATTTACAAGTTGTTATTTTAATATGTCAACAGAATTTTTTTAAATTCGAGAGCAAATAAAGGCACCAACATCTACAAGGTCCTTAAAAAGCTGCTTATACTTCTCTTCCTTTCTCTGAAAAGGCATGCAAGGGCATGGAAAGATCTAGAAGCATTTGCACTTGATTTTGATTGGAGAACATTTTTTTCAAGCAGCTGATTAATGCTCTGAAGTTACCAATAATTAACTGCTGCTTTGACTAGCGGCAAAACACGCCCATTACTTAATTTGAAACAAATGCTTCCACCTCTGGTTCAGATGCATTTGAGAGCCTTTCCCTTTGGCACTGCCTGTTGCAGTCTCGCCTTCTCTGAAATGCCCTTTCATCATCTTTGTTCGGTTTCATTCTGCCCGGCAGTTCCGCTCCCAGCCTCCGGGGGTGCCGAGGGCTCCTGGCCGGGCAGGGCGGGTGCCGTGATTCCCCCCTGCCTCCGGTGGGCGCTGTGGCCCAGCCACGGCTCCCTCACGCGGCAATGGTTCCGTAGGAACCTCGGAGCGGCGGCTGGGATGGGATTTATTTCTCACCTCCCCATGGTGAGAAATAAAATGAAACAGAAAAGTCCTCAGCCTTAGCAGGAGCTGCAGGGGTTGGGTGGACACAGAGCCCAAGGCAGCAGCAACCGGCTCCTCCGCAGCGTGCAGTGTCTCCCCTCTGGGAAAGGGGACAGGGTTGGTGTCCCAGGTTTTTCCCTGAGGCACCCCAGTAGATGGTGAGGGGCCTTTCCAGTCAGACTGGGTGTTAATAAGGTCTTGGTTCAGCAGCTGCTCTAACCAGCAAAGCTCCACTCACGGTGGGAGAGGACAGCAGGAGTCAGAACCCCATGCTGGTGGCGGATTCTCCCCACGGTGATTGCAGCCTGTCTCCTGTCCAGTGCCAATTGCAAGATGGAGAGGAGCTGAGCCCTCACCACCTGGCCAAAATCTTGTGGTATCTTGGCCCTTCCAAAGAGAAAGCCTTCCCAAGGTAAGAGAGTAGCCAGCTGCACCCTTTCCCCACCTTGGCCATTTCTTTTCTCTCTTAAGGAGCAGTTATTATTGTCTCACCAAGAGATGGGGCAAAATTCTGTGACAAAGAAATAAAAGGAAAAATCCTAACCCCCAACAAAAGATTTTCAAAGTTGCAGTCTAAAGTCTTAGGCCTTGGTTATCCAAAGTGCTTAAGCAAAATGTTTTGTGTCCTTTATTTTGGAGGTGGTTATTCACTGGCTTTTAAACATGGACCGAACAGAGTAACAGTTCCGTTTTCTTAGTTAAGAACAGGCAGTAGCTTCCCCAAGCTCTATCTGCTGATTTGTTTTGGAAATCATAATGGCAAGTGAGTGTCTTGCCCGCTGCTGGGAATCCAGACATTTTGGGAGAAAGATTGCGCATTTTTATGTCTGACAAATAAAATGAGGACCCACTTTTATGGCTCAGAGATGAAACTGTTAAAATGAAAAACCTGAGTGCAAAGGTAAAGATGTAACAGTTGTTAATTGTATTTACAAAGTAGAACTTGTTCTGTCCTCTATAATCTACATAGTATTTAAAACAGAGCCAACTCCCTTTTGCCAAACTTTTGTGGCTTCCAGGCACCTTAAGGTGTTCCCTTAAGATGTACACAGAAACAGGTGATTATTGAAGTTCATCATAGGCACAAAAAGCAGAAGGAGCTGCTATGTTGTGTCAGGTGATGTGAGGGGACATCATTGGTAATTAGCCAAAAGTGCTTTATTTCTCTCTTTTTTTCAGTTTCAGAGGAGAAGAAAATGTTGCAGAATTTTTTTTGTGCGTACATTTCTTTTGCTGTGGAGGTGTATTTACATCTGGTTTCTTTGAAAATATCTATATTTCCTTTTGGCTTTTTTCTCTTCATTTATGCACACTTTTATAGCCAGAAACCATCTTGAAAGATGATTCTTTAAGAAATGGTTTCAAAACATTTGGTGTGTGTGAGACTTTGACTCGATGCAACGAAGCATAACATTTGAGATCTCTGCCTGTTTGTTGGAACAATTTTGTCAGCACAGTCCCACTGCTTCTCCTTCACATGGTATCAAATCTTTCTTACTGTCTAAGAGGCAACAGCACGAAAAGGGCCCTGTTCCTGCATTCCAGCAGCTCCTGCCTTCCTTCTGGAGGTGACTGGGAGTAGACTGTAAGAGGGATGGGATGTCTACAGAGCTGGCTCTCATTTCATCAATAATTTTCCCTTATATAAATGATGGGAGGCAATCCTTAATTTTCCTTCCTCTGAATGAAGCTCAGATTTTCAACTATCCCCTAATTTAATGTAACACCTTAATTTTATGCTATATGATTGCCTTCTTGGCAGTGAAATCCTTCGTAGTCTATTGCACTGTATTTATTCTCCTTTGCAAATCAGCGTGTTTTCATCTCATAATTGTCCCTCATTATCCAGGCCCTGCTGCAGGAGGAACTCTATTTCTGAGAAATATTTGGAGCCAGTTGGTAACTAAGGCATCCCAGAATAGTTAGCAGAGAGAGCTGTGGCCTCGCTTAGGCACGAGTGTGAGAGCCTACATGTAACTGGAGACATTTGTTTTCCTGCTGTTTGTGAAATTATTGCCAAGAGAGGAGCATCAAACAATGCTGTAATGTCTTTTGATGTTTCTCCCTTGGTCTTAAGTCAGGCTCTGATGTTAATTAGTTTGGTGGGGTGGGTTTGGGTTTTTTTAATCATTTAATGATTTGAGTATATATAAAATAATTTTCTTTGCCTACATCAAAATATTGCAGACTTGGTGAGATGCTAACTTGATGTTTGGAGAGGCTGTGTAAAAGCCAGGGTTTTACGCAAAAACTCAGTCAGTAACAGGCAGAGTATCAGTACAAATAGTATCAGTACAAATTCTTTAGCAGCTTTAGGGTCTGCAGTTGCAACTAAATATTGATAGGAGCTAAAAAGTTCTTTCAGTAGCTCCTAGAGAACCAGGAGCCTTGGGTGGCACAGGGTTTGTAAAGCCCTGCCAGCAAATATCTGTGTTCAGTAACTTGGGTTTATTCTGAATCTTTCTGTATTTCATTCTTGACGCAAATTTTTCCCCATCCTTGAAGCACCCTTTGTCTTCAGAGAGTTTTATACTTTCTGTAGCCTTATATGGAGTATTCATGTTCAGTAGAATTTCTCTAAATAAGCCACTATAGAGAATGACCTTTAAGCAAAGAAGAATGGTCATTCCAGAGCATTGGACAGTAATAACTTGAATAAAATGGGAAAAAAACCCCCTTGTGACAGCTTAATTATATGCATTTATCTTATGACTATACAAAATAAAATTGTATTCATTGTAGTTCTGGACTGTCATCATCTGTATTTTCATATAGAACATACCAGTTAATTTAAAATATTGCACTTGTTTAATATCTGTTGTTCCATTAGCATTTTACTACTAGTCACATCTTTCAAATAGTGTTCATTCTTAGTTATGCTGTTGATTATATATTATAATTCAATATCCAGAGGCCACAATAATTTTGTAGTATAAGTGTTAAGGGATACACAAATAAGATGATAATTTTATTGCTGTAAAAGCACATCATGCTAAATGGTTCGGGGTTTTCTTACATATTTACTTTGGGTATGTAATGATGTTGATGAAGTAAATGTTCCAACAGTGAAAGCAAAAAAGGGTTCATCCAAGCTAACCAAACTGGTTTTTTATTTACTGTGAGGTTGGAACAGTTTGGCCTGGGAGCTGGTGGATGCTCCATCCCTGGAAGTGCTCAAGGCAAGGCTGGATGGGGCTTGGAGCAGCCTGGTCTGAGGAAGGTGTCCCTGCCTGTGGCAGGGGGTTTGGAGCCAAATGGTCTTTTAGGTCCCTTCCAACTCAAACTGTAATTCTGTGATTTCCTTTATAGTCTTTTGCACTTTTATAGTCAACAGGAACTTTAAAGGCAAAAATAGTTTTATTTAGTATCTCTTTTAATGAAAAAAAGAATTGGAGCTTGAATTCCTTTGACCACCAGTGGTGTGTGCAGCTATTAACTTCAAGGCAAGTATCTGTGTGGAGCCCCAGTTCACTGAGGTTCATTATTAGACACTTAAAATATTAATGGTCATGACACAAGTCTGACTTACCTTCTTCTTAAACGAAAAAGAAGAAAACACTGGAATATTCTAAGAAGTTTTTTTAGGCCCTGGTCTCACCTGGTTATGCCATTGCTTCTCACCATCTGAGACACAAAGACCCTAAATGTTTTGTAGAAATATTTCATCAAAGTGAGTACATTCCTGAGAAGTACTTTTTGGGTGTAGCAAAATTACTGATTTTATTTCTGAGTCAGTCTATCAAGGTAAATCATTACCATACTTAATCTGTTCAATATTTCAAGATCAAATATCTAGATGCTCTGTTTGGCAGGGACAACATTTTGCCTTCACTGGGATTGTTGCCCTTTTTAAAGCCTTCAGAAGCTTTTGCCTGTGTAATGTTGTTCTGAGACTGGAAGAGAAGTGCCCTAAGTACAGCTAATTATTTACTTCCCTCATCAAAGGTAAGCAATACTTCTCCTTGGGGTGAGTATGTGACTCACCACACTTATCTGTATCTGCTACCTTTCCCCTCTTAAATACTTTAAGTAGAGATAGTGGAATGTGAACGTGCTTCCGGAGCTATCAGCTGGAATGTCAGTTTGCTGGGAAAAGAAATAAAATACACCTTAAAAGAAGCCACAGCTGATTCTGATGAAGTTATCTTTGCTGACAAGGTAGGATGGCACACACATACAGCCTGCCTTAGTGAAGCTGAAGTCTAAGAGGCTTTTTTAGAATTATTATAGGTGATCCAGATTGTGCTGTCTGTACTTCAAGTTGTCCAACTCTTTGTCTAATAGATTGGTTATAGGAATCTTTATCATGGTGATTCTTTGACCATTGGGACCAATGTCTGCTTCAACCTTTTTTCACGTCAACAAAAACCACTTTTGTTTTTCTCAAGAAAACTAACAGGAGATTATCTCTTACCACAGTCGTTGGTTTTGCCCATACTGATATTGTCGGGGTTTTTGACTGTGGTTTGGTTTAGAAACTCTCTCACCCCTTGCACAGTAGATGAGAGACTTCAAACTTTTGTTATGTGTGTACCTTTTCTTGCCTTTTTAAAAAGTTATGTCCAGATTTGGGTGGATTTTACTTCTAGTAAACTTTCTTTTCTACACATGACAGAGTCTGGCAGCTAAATTAAACAGTTGTCATGGGGTGTGATACATTTTGGCATGGCTGACACTTTGGTTTTCTCACCCCTGTCACTCTGAGGACTGAAAACTGAGAGTGGGGCACCCAGAGGTGCAGGGGAAGCTTGGAGAGTGACAGCATCCCTGTAGCTGGGTATCAGGTGGCTGAACAAATTGGAGACGACTGATATAGAAGTCAAAACTGGGAAAATCAAGCAGATGGATCTTGTAAGGGACACTTTAAATGTCACAGAGAATCTAGATTACTCTGCACACTTATGAAATCAAAACAGAGCTGTGAAACCCAAAGGCATGGTATAATCTTCATTTTCCTCTGCTGAGTGGCCCACCTAACAAACTGCTACTGCTTTATTAGTTCCAGTGGTAGATGTCTGTAGTGATATTTCACATAAAAAACTGCATTATTCCATATGGTGAAAGGAGTTTTCTACTATGCTCCCTTTTCTAAAATGTCACGTGGGAAAAATTCCCATAAATAATGTTGTTTTCACTCAAACAATATTCATAGTAGGAATGGTTTTTCCTTTCTCATAGTGTAAAACAAGTTGGGTAATTCTGGAAAATATTGACCTAGTTCTTTCATGTAAAATAAAAAAAAGGCAAGGGGAAAACCACAGAAATGAACAATACAGTTAATTCCACATGGATCTCCTTTTGTATTTTTATATATGAAAGAGCATTATGGGCAATAGTAAATAGGCTTTTAATGTGCCTGGAATTTAGCCTCAGGTATTTGGCTGCCCTCCCATGTCTTGATTCTAGTGCTCTGTCAAACCATACAAGAATAACCCATCCCTGTATGCTGTGTGTGGATGATAGCAGAGACTTCAGGGTGACATGTTCAGACAGTAGGGAAGGTTGGGCATATTCCCTGGAGGAGCTCTAGGATGTGTTTATCAGTGGAATTTAAAGAATAGGCACTGTTACTGTGTTCAGTCTTTCAGGTTAATTTTCAGTAAAATATTTCAGCAAATAGTTTTCATGCTCAAAATAATTATACAGGAGTAATTTCTAAAATTGTTTGACCTTGGCTAGCCTGGATAGAAAAAGTTAGCTTTTTTAAAGGTGCTGCTATAGATTAAAAAGAAAAAAATCAGCTTTTTCTATGAATAATCAGTGTTTCAGATTGGTTTCTTTTGAGAGAAATTAGTGTTTTCTCTGGTAACCAGTTGGAAGTTTTCAGCCCAACGTTTTTTCCCAGAAAATGAAGGGTTGCAAAACCTGTGCAGCTCTAGCTGCCAGTGTTCATTCCAATTCACTGTCAAGCTGCAGTGCTAATTGGGGCAGTTACTTCTGAGAACTGCTTTTGTGTGTGACTCTCTTGATTTATCTTAATGGAAAATACTCTCTCTTCTTTCTGACTTTATTATCTTCTTCCTCCTTTGCTTCTCCCCCTTTCCTCTCATTCCTTCTGCTGTGGTCTGGCTCCAGCTCCAGGTGCTTTTCCTCTGTGCTAGAAACAATTAGTGCTGGTTTAGTTTTTCAGCTGCAATTCCTTGGTAAGGAAGCTCTTTGACCTGGGCTTTAATTCGGTGGAGCAGGGTGGAGCCATCTGTAATCCTTGGGTGTTGATCACAATGAGTTGGAGATAATTTCTAAGTCTAGAATTCCCTGTTGGCCAGGAGGAATCAGTGATGGGACAATGAGTAAGATTCAACTACCCAAGTTTTAGGATTTTGAGGTTATGTAAACTTGCTGATTCATATGATGAGAAAGCCACTGGCCACTGTTTAATTTCTGGGATCAGCCTGTGCTGCTGTAAACACTAACAGAGTGCCAGGAGAGAGGAGCTGCAGAGTTTACAGCAGCAGGCTGGAGCTCTAATGTCTTCATAAATGTAAGTGTGCATTGTTATAGTAATTCTCCTGTTGCTGGACTCATCAGTGAAGAATTTGGAAAGGTAATGGAAGGGTACCATGAATAATAATCCAAGCTCTCAGAAAAGGTATTTCTAGTCCATTTCATAGAACTGACAGTGAGCACTCCAGCTGAGCTTGATGCATAAAAACACAGTATGTGTGATATGTAAAGTATGTGTATTATTAAATCTCATTAAAAGGATTACCTCTCTTGAAGAGATGTTGTCTTCCAAAAGAAAAACCCCATGCATGATGCAGTTTCCTGTTAGGAAACTGAAAATTGTAGAAATTAATAACTACTTTTGTACTTCCTACATTTATAAATGCCACCTGAATTACATTCTCTCATCAGTTATAAATGGTATTTGAATAGCTTTTTTCTGAATTGATTGTGGTATTTTAAAGCACACTGTTAAATCAGACTCATTTCAATAGATTTTTCAAAAGCGGAGTGGGTTTTTTAAGAGTATTGGAAAACAGGGTTTGGAAATCTGATCAGGGCTTCAATTCCATGGTTTTCTCTAAATATTTTATAGCTGTTTGTTGCCTCTTCTAACTGATTTTCATTAGCTTTATTGCTCCAGTCCATTCCTGCCAGGTTTGCTGCAGACTGGTGTTGGTGGGGTGATTTGCAGACAGAGATTCTGTCAGTCCAGATCCTGCATCTGGCTCCTGATGGGACCAACACCTCAATAAATTCCCCTAGGAACACTGCAGAATGAACTGCATGTACATTGCTCTGCAAATAATACATCGTAATTAATGTAAAATGACTCACAGAGAATAATTTTCTTTGATAATCATGCCATTATTTAACAATAATTCTTGTGGGTTTACTTTTAAGTAACTTCTCATAAGGAGTGTATGTGCCCACGGGTACTGTTTAAAAGCTAGTTGGGTAATTAAACATTTCTGCTGTAATTGTTGCTGCTTCACTGAAATTAATAAGAAAGAAAACCTGGAGAAAAAAAAACCAGCAGGAAATACATAGTTGAAAAAAGTCTGACTTAATTTAAAAGAAAATACAAATAGGAAGTCAAAGGAACTTTCTCTGATAAAACTTGGATCTGTCAAGTTTCTTTTCAGCATTATGAACAGTAAAATCAGCTGCATTATGATAATGTAGCATCCATTAGTGTACAGTAATGAATTGAAATTTAGAAGGCATTTTTTTTATTCCAGGCTTGCCAGGTTGTAATTAAAAGATGAATGAGAAATCATCCTTAATTTTGAGAAATTCAGTACAGTTTTGCAGTGATTATTGTAAAGGTAATAGGAATTTTTTTCTTTTATCTTTGCTCTCCTCAAGTCACTTTTCTGTCCCGTTGGCACAGACAAGGAAGGCAGGGATGTGGCTTGTTTCTGTCAGCCTGGATACAGAACTGAGAGGAGGGAAATGGACACTTCCTGATGAAATCCCAGCAATTTTTAGACAGGTGAAGCCTGGTGCTTGAGATAACTCTTAGAGCTCCCTGCATTTCTGCAGAAAGTGTTTCTTTGTCAGTGGCTGGCATTTTTGGCAGGCACAGGGCCAGGCAGAACCCTGCAATTATGCACAGCTGTGGCCAGAAAGGTTTTTGTCCATCCTAGGACTGCATTGACCTAAGGAAATAAAATATCAAGGACTGTGCAACTCTGCATTATGTGCAAGGACTAGGAATATTTTTCCTATCAGCAGAGTGGGATAAAAAAGCAATGATAACTGGGAGATTAATTTCCACCTTCTCAGCCCCCCTGAAGTTATTGTCTGTGGATGTTTGCAGTCTCAGAGGGGTCAAAAGCTGTCACACTGGCTAATAAATCTTCCAGGAATTTTGAAGGCCTGTGAGTTATGGAACACTTATGTTGGGCTGTGTGCAGGTATACCTGAAGTGAGTGTAAAACCTGCAGATTCTGAGTGCTGCTCTTGGAGACTGTCTGTGCTGCTGAGACCCCATTACCCATCTGTGTGGATTATTGTGGTCTGGCATTTTTTGATTCACTTCTATTTGAATGCTGGCAGTTCTAAGTTACAGTTTAAGAATGGAAGGTTTCTGAGCTTTTAAATTGTGTTCTCTGTTATACAAGTGTTGATTTTGAAATACCAGCCTGTGAAAAAGAGATGTTAAGTGCATTTGCAAAGGGCATGATTTGAATTGTGCATTAGCTGAATTTTAATTTACCTTGAGCAGATGAAAAGTCATAGTTTCGTCAAAATCTGACAGTCATAATCCCCAACTCTGTCCAGGTAACAAGTTATTTCCAGCTACATTTTTAATTGTCTTCATTTTTGTGTTTGGAAATTGGGTTCAATTCATTGTCAGCGCTGTTTGTGACCATTTTGATGGTGCTCATCATGAGAGGAGCTGAATTTCCCGATTTCCAGATTTCCCATAGAATGATTTTTGCCTGCATGTGCTATTGGTGTAAAAAGATTATATCTTTACATCCCCAGAAAGAATGTAAAACTCTAATTTTTCCATCAGTGCATCTTGAGCAAAATGAGATCCTCTGTTTCCTCTGTTTGGCCTTCAGCCAAAGCATGGCTTTATGAATTCAGAAACCTGAAGAATGAATATAATTTTGAAAGCTAAATAATGTGTGGGCGGAAATGTCGGTGGTTGTGAAGCTTTTGTATTAGAAATGTAGCTATGTGAAGTGGGTTTTTTTTCTCCTTAAATTCCTTTGATAAATCCTAACCCTAGAGCCCAAGAATTGTCTCTATTCAAAGGGCAATTCGGATTTCCTCTTGGTTAGAGGGCAGCCTTGAGTACTGATGATGGCCCTGTGAAGTTAGAGTAATTTACATTTTAAATGTCTCAGTGGTTCCTGCAATTTGCAAATGCTTCGGGAAGTTCCAGATCAATAGAAAATAGACATGAGTGTCTCCTTACAAGCCACGTTGCCCTTGAGCAACAACAAGCTCTGTGCACTCCATTCCTGAGGTGCATCCTGAACTGGGCTATTGTCTGTCTTAAATGGTACAGTCAGGAGGAGTAATCAGATAGTTATGTTAAATTGACTACGGCTTGAATCTTCTGAACAGTGATTAGAGCCCAAGATAAAGCTCTTGGTTCAAAGCGACTCCCTAGCAAGTCACTTAAGCTTTCAGGATCAAACACAGCTAAATTCCTGGTAGACCTTAGCATGAACACCGAAGGTATTTCCTGTTTCCACGTTGCAAGTGAGCAGTAACTCACCACTGGAGTTTGGTAAGAAAAAATGCAACGTTTCTTTTAAATAATGGGGCAATCGAGTATTTTATCTAATACATTGCAGCTCCCAGGTGCTGAAGAGGGGGGTTCTGTGACACTGGCAACAAGGTGGGAATGTAACAAGCTGTTTACTCCATTAGCAGACAAAATGTTCCTTTATGCTTTGAAATTGCTTATGGTTTCCAGCTCTGCATTCCATAAGGAGAAGAGGCTTGTTCACGTAGAAAGCTCACAGCTATTTGGACACCTATAAACTGAAGGGGGGTAAGCCTCCCTCAACACTTCACAAGAAAGCTTGGCTGAAGGAAAAAATTCACCTCAGGAGCTCAATGTGGCTTCTTTTGGGCCTTTCTGCTCAACAGCTTTGTAGCTGGCACATGAGTGCAGCTTTCCAGACAGCCAAGTATTAATAAATCATAGTCAGTTTATATGTAGAAGTTGTTGAAATTATGTAAATTAACTGTTCAAACAGACCCTTTCAGGGGGAAAACCCATTTTCTGTGAATTCCAATACAAGTAAACGCTGAGCTACATTGCTGACTATATCAAAGGAGCATGAACAAGTGTTAAAAAGGTGATAGGAAAACACTTTACCAGTATAGCTTGCACCTCTGGGGACTTCCTAAGGAAATAAACTAAGTATTTTTAACAAGAAGAGAAGGAATTAAGCAATGATAATATTAAACAGCTGAGTAGAGCAATGATCTCTAAATCTTGGCAAATAAATAATCTGTGAGTAACAGATCATCATAAAGCTCACAGCAGAGAGGGGAGAGCAACACAGATGGAGAGCTGTAAATGAATATGGATCCAGAAAATGACAAAAAAAAAATTGGTAAAGGTAACTGAATTTTTAGTGTGGAGTTGTTAGAGAAGTGTAATTAAGGAGAAAAAAAAGGAAAAAAAGAAAAAACAAACCAAAAAGAAAAGCAGAAATTACAGATGGCCTGAACTACTATAGTAATTAATATGATTCTGTGCTTTCTTTTTGTTGCAGGAAAAGTCTTCTCCTTTGGTGTTTCAGGCAGGATAAAGGAATGAGTTGAAGTTCAGTGGAACAGAAGGTCATATACTGACCAAATTTAATCCTGACCATAACTCAACTAAACCCTTACTTGAAGCACCTCCCCCGGTGTTTTATAATCTAGGTTGTACTCATAGATTTGGAGATATTTTAATCTGTCCATCAGGACTGGTACTGTAGCATCTTGAAATGACAGGGTGTGTTAAGAGAAGTTCACTGAAGCTTTAGGTCAAGGTACAGCTTTGTTGATTGAAGTACAGCTTGACTCACTTCATGCAGACAAATAGAGGTGCAATCTTTGACCCCTGCTGTTTGGAGCCACTGTTCATTTAAGTGGGAAAAAGTGGGAGATAAAAAAGGTAACTCAGGCAGAACCTACATTATATTACTTAACAAAAACCACAGCTGGGTTGTTTTCCAGCAGACACTCATGGGCAAAAGAAAGGGGGGGAAAGAAATGAAAAAAGAGAAGGTGAGTTAAAAATCAAATAGACTTAATGAGAACCACAGTAATTTTCAGCCCTGATAATGAGATGCAAAAATAAGCAAGATGCAAACCAGGCATCTTCACTTTGCATGGCAGTAAGATACAGGGTGTCCAGAAGGAAATAAAGCAATACATCAATGAGGCAGCAGCTGCATTTGGCCAGCATGAAGAAGATGTAGGTGTTGATAGTCCACAATTTAAAACCCATGTAGGAGTCTTCCACTGAAGTTCTGTTTCCACCTTAACATTTGGATGGGAAAGCTGGAAATCCACCAAAGGTACAGACAGACGTCTAAAAGCTTTTGAAATTAAATGCCTTGGGGAAATAGTAGGTATTAAATGGAATGAATTTATAACAAATACTGAGATTCGTCGGGGAGTTGAACAAGACTTAATCTCCTTAAATTATCCAGAAATGACGATGGAAATATCTAGGATATGTGGTAAGAATGAAGCCAGATCTGATGCCAGACAGTCTGCCATGGCAGGAATGCCTTCAGGCTGACTGTAGAACATGTAAAAGGGGCTGACCAAGGTAATTCCTCCATTGGGAAGTGCTTAGAGCCAGAAACATCATAGGTGGCTTCACTAAGTAGGGGACAGTCAAGGAGCAAACCAGAAGGACAGCAATCAGCAGGGTCCTGCGTTTGTTTGAGGGAACTCTTGGCAGTGTTGGGAAAAAATGTGAGTTCAGTGGCACAAAATGTTTTCCTCTAATATTTCACATCTGTTAGGGACGATAAACACTTGGCAAACCTGCAGAATGATTTCATGACTTTGATCAGCACCGCTGCAGTCCTGAGGAGCAGAAAGGACATATTTTAACCCCAGAGTTCCAGCTGTCTCTTGTCACTTGCAACTGGCAGCTGCAGTGAGCTCTGTAATTTATGTAAACTCTGCACCACCCACAAGACTCTAAGATCAACACACAAAGTGGTTTCTGCCGGTATGAGGGAGAAAACCACCAGGTTGTCTTCCTGCATCCGGATGGAGGAAGTCAGTGATTGTCTGCTTGCACTAATAAGAGGAGGCATGTCTGTGGGCCCTTTTCTCCAGGCAGAGTGTCTTGGCTTCTGACCCAGCCAGTGCACTGCTGTTCTTAATTAGCCGTGTCTTGACTGCATTAATATCCTGGCATGCAGCTATCTGGGATTCTGGAGTCAGGCGCGCAGTTCTTTGGTGTTATCCACTCTTTCTCAGTCACTGGAACCATGTCACCTGTTCTGTGGCATCACAGCAGCCTCAGTGACCACATCTGGCTGTTCCCAAAGTCTTTTTGCTCATCTGGACCCAAGAAAGTTCTTTAATTGCTTAAAGACTCATGCTGCATGTCTGCTGCTAGATGTTCTGTGTCAAATAGAGTACTTTGCTGTGTGAGCATCACTTTGCACGTGCTGGTTAGAGGCTTCTTACCCACCTGTTTCACTTTTCCTCCTCAATTTATAACTTAAACATAGCTTAAGAATTCACCTCTTGAGAAGAGGAAGTGGTTTAATTGGTGTTCAGGCACATACCCATAGCAGAGGAGTTGGAGTGAGATGATCTTTAAGGTCCTTTCCAACCCAGCCATTCTGTGATTCTTCCACCACCAGGTAGTGAGTTAAAACCCATAGTGTGTCTTCTAGTTGTTCCTTTATCAAAAGCATGACTGGCATACTGTGAACAGGGGCATCCTGTGCTGTTTCTTCTGCTCAGCAGGCTCCTGCCTGGCCACCAGCTATGCCTATGGCAGGGAGAAAGACCTGTTGGATCTCTCCCCAGAGAGATCCAAGATGCTGCCAGGTGTTCCCAGGTTCGCCTTAGCTGGTCTCAGATGGGCTTGGCACCTGCATTGTACCTGGTATGTATCAGCTGTGAAAGGGCAGGAGGGCTATGTCTCCCAAAGAGAGGGATTTAAACCAGGATTTGGTTTTTTTCACTCCCTGTTTGTTTGAAATACAAGCCTCAAGATGGGTTTGTAAAAGGCAAAATCACCTTTGTTTCCAATTTCAAGTACAAATGAATTACATTTATTGTATCGTGGCTTTATTCTCTCTCTGAGTTGAAGGACATTTCAGTTTACAGTTACTGTGACCGGTGTCTACTTTGTTACTTAAAATGGTCTTCCAGAACCACAGTAATAAAATAAGATCTTTCAAATAATGAAAACCAGAAATTTATTTTTTTTTTATTTCAGCCGCAGTGCTGGCAGTAATGACGGAAAGTCATTGATTTCCTTTTGAAACTGTTTCTGAATTGTTTCCTTTATGTTGCCTACCTCTCTGCTGATTTCTTTCTTTAGAAGCAGCTGCTTTCACATACCTGGCTTGTTCCAGGAAAATTTCTTTTGCACTTTGTTTATCTGTAGTTTGTCAGACAGGTCTGTAAAGTTTGGTCATAAGCCAGGAAAAGTCATGAAGAATTTTGTGGTAAGGTAGTCAATGAAGTAACCAGGTGTAAGGAATACAGAAACTCGTATGACAAAAGGTTATATAAAATGGATCATGCAGCTTTAGAAATACATCTTCTTGTCTTCAGCACAGCTTAACTTCTCCTTGTCACACACTTGAAGTAGATGGCCCCAAGAAGTGTTCAGAGCATGTCCTGTGGATGAATCCTAGGAAGACAGAAAGTAGAAGATGAAAAGCTATTACAAGGCAGGTGCTGATGGAGCTGACCTGCTGTCAGTTTTTGTCATTTGAGGCTAAGTTGTCACTCAGAAAAGTATCTCATCCCATGCTGGTAATTTAATCACTCGGAGCACTGGTAATATGAAAGTAAAGCTTATGTATGAAAAATAATGTATTATGTGGTAGATCATTGTTGCAGCGTTCAAAAGCTTCTGAGGAGAATTGTGCTGTTTTGGCAGGAGTTCAAAATTCTCTTTCCTACAAGGAACAGGTTCGGTGGTTTGTTTTTTCTCTAACATGTCATTTTGAGGTTACATGGTAACATCTGTCAGAGCTATGCTAACCTCTGTCATCCAGCTGTTATAATTGCGGTATTTTCCTTCCTTTTCCTTCTCTTTCCTCTCCTTTCTGCTTTCCCTTTCTACTCCCTTAGAAAGAAAAAGGAAAAAAAAAGAAGGTAAAAAAACCCCAACAACGAAAACCACCTCCTTTTATACTGAAACTTCAGGTGGAATGAAGTGGTTATAAAAGCATCTGTCAACACAGGAATGGTTTGCCAAGCCAAGTATTTGGGTTGGAAGTCATGCCTTCCCAACTGCTTGAAAACAGGAAGTATCTCTGTTAAGTGATGGATAGCTCTACTTTGCTGAGAGGAAGAAAAGGCTTTTTTTCTTTCTTTTTTTTCTTTCTTTTTTTTGCCTCCAGGCCAACAAATGAGTTCTGCAGTTGTTCCATGTATGTGAAGAGCAACTCCTGTGAAAATGTGTATATGAGTGCAGACATCTGTGTAGATGCGTGTGTGTATATATAGTTATATATTTGTGTGTGTGTATGAATATACAAACGAAGAAGAAAATGTACAAAACTCAAAACCAGCAATCATGTACACTTTGTACATGATTGGTCCCTGTCAGAAGCCAGCCCAGGCACATCTTATCCCAGTGATTCCTGTAAAGCTCTCAAAATCTGTCAGAAACAGCCTGCAGGATTGCAACGGCTCGTGGGTGATTAATTGCCAAAAGAGTCTGGTTCCAGGTTCCATTACATGTAATTGTTATCTTTTTCTAAAGGGGTTCTTTCATTAAACCCCCCATTCCCCCCCCCCATCAAAAAAAAAGAAAAAGAAAAAAGAAAAAGGGAAGGAAAAAAAAGAGAAAAAGAGCTGACATTCCTGAGGTTTTGCACCTCTTAGACAGGAGCATGGAGAACTCTCTTACGTAAACATACACTGAAGAGGGTGTGTTATGTTGTTTATTAGCTGATGACAGATTTTTTTTTTCCCTTCACTTAATTTTAACTTTACTAAAAATAATTTTATTAGAAATGAGGGAGAAAAGGCTGCATGGAGTGGGCATCTTCCAGTGTCTTCTCCACCCTAAGACCTTTCTGTGAGACCCAGCAAGTGGCAAAGGCCTAGATCACTCCTGCTTCTTGCTAAAATTGCAGGAAAACAGCTGAAAACTAGGACATCCTCTCTGCCGTTGTGGTAAGATTGCTCAGACTGGACAGAGGGAGAGGACAAAACCTTGTGTCTGACACCCCTTTGCAAAGAAAGGTTGTAGCTTTAAAATGTGTGGTTGAGTATCCTGAGGGTATGGACAGACTGTGAAGAATTAATTGCTTTTCTGAGGCCATATTGAAAAAGCAGGGGGGACTGAGAGCCTGATTCTCTGGCGGTGCCTCAGTGGGTTTGAACACGTGTGATTTGGAGCTGAATTTCTGTGGTGCCAAACTGGGATTGTATCAGCATGGTTGCTTGGGTTTGCACTGCTTTTATTGCACTGAAAACTGGCTGTGTTTCTGACAGGTTTGGACTTTTATAGATGGAGGCCCGGGCAAAGCTTGGCTCTCAATGAGCACTGCAGTGATTTGTGCCAGCCGGCCAAGTTAAGTGTTTGAAATATCAGATGGGGAAAAAAAAGCACGGAGATACTGGTTCTGCAGCTGCACAGTATCTGTCTGTAGACATCTCTGCCAAGAGAAGTGGTTGAAACTTGGTTTCTTGAGATATTTTAATCCTATCTGAACAAAACTACATAAAAACGTGCGCTTGTATTGTCTGCATGGGCCAAGGAGCGCATTGTTTCTCACAGTTGTGTTTGCACGGTCTCATTGCAACAGAACAAGTCTCCTCAAGTCTCCTTTCTCCACAGTTCCATGTGGATTGGCTATATCAATCAAATTCTGCCAGTGGCAGGATGGTGATCTGCAGTGGGCAGGACACTGCTGTTAGTCTGATTAAAAAAATGAGAATATTTTGTGGCATCCAGCTTTGTGCAGGTTTGGAAAGCCTAGCCTGGCCTTCCTTAGAGGCTTTTGAGGCTCAATATGCTTTCACATCAGCTCTGGAAATTTTTGCTTTCTTGAAGCACTTCAAGCACTGCCTATTTGTAGTTATTGAAGTTATACTTGTATCTGTTTTAAATCACCACCCTTAATGGAAATGGCTGGTTTGCTGTGAAACATGCAGAAGCAGGGCATGTTGTTCCAGCAGGCGATGACAGTGGTTTCAATTGATTCAAGGCAGTTCTCTCCCCAGGTTTCATTTTGTAAGGAAAGATGAATTCACTCTTATCCTGCACACTGGCACACTGCAGGGTGAACTGTTCGGCTCTAATAGGTTGAGAGACTGATCTGTAATGCTGGCTGAAGGTGTAAGTTCCTGTGGATAGCCAGCTGAGAGAGCAGTTCCAGAGCACACATGGAATTACATGGAGAAGTTTCCCACTGTTGGTGTGACGAAGTGGAAACAGGTATGAATTAGTGGTTGAAGGGAAAAGATTAACTGAAGACGTGTACCTGGAGGATAAGCAGAGGGAGTAGCTGCTACACAGGCAGGGGCATCTGAGGGACAGATCATGTTCTTATTCTGGATATAGTTCACTCTGCCTATTGCTTCATCTTGCTTTGGACTGGGATCATCTCTGTCTCCCAGGTGGAGTTGGTTTGCTGTTTGCCAGTGTATCAAGACACGTTTGCTCCCTGCCATTTGTGCTCCTGCTGAATGCCTCAGCAGAGGGTTCCCGCTGTGCTGCTGCCGCTCAGTAGCGCGTTCCCGCTGAACACCTGCTGTCAAATTATCATGTCCTTTCTTGTCAACTTGCACAACGCTCCAGGTCTTGAGCAAGACTGACACCACGGAAGGGCTGTGCAGCCTGGCTTTTATAAATCTGTGTGGAAAGAGAAGCCTTCACATAGGAAACCTGCAGCATTTTCTAGGAGCTGGTTTCTAATAACATGTGATAAGATTCTGTTAGCAAATGCATTTTATGAAGTAGTGGATGCACCATAGGTTATGGAACCAAAGTGCTCCACCCTGAGAGGAGTCTTAGATGTTGTGTAATGACAGCAGAGAGTGATCTGCACAGATCTTGAGAGACGTACAAGGGTGGTGACCAGCAAAAAAAGTCATCAAAGAGGGGAACTGGTTAGAGATGTTGGCATGTATTGGTGGTGGTGACAGACGCTGGCACCGGAGGAAGAAGGTGGGGAGGTGGAAGAGTGTGAGGAAAGGGGCTCTTGGCAGGAACAAAGCAGTATCACTTGACTCAGGAGCCTGTAATTACAAGACTCCAGCCTTGTGACACAGTGAATAAGTGTGTCACCTGGAGCAGAGGAATTCAGGGTTGCCTCCCAAAGCAGCTCATGCCAGATGGACTAAAAACCTTGTGGGAGAATAAAATTTGGCTCTCCACTGGAGTATGGTTTTTAAGTCCTTAATAATAATAGTCCAATGTGTCTTTTCCCCTCAGCACCTTCTGTTAATTTTGTTAATTAACCCATGCAAAAAAAGCCTCCACTAATCTCTAGCAAACAGGATGGATGAGCTTCCTGTGCTTGAAACTCAAAGATCCTAAAATGCCAGGCACTTCCTGATCTGTTGGGCTGGGAGCATGACCTGCTCTGGCACAGAGCGAGAATGAAAACATCAGGCACCGAGGTGAGCCTCAAAAGCGTAGGAGAAGCACCTTGATGGGAGCTGCCTTCACTCCTGCCAGACATAAATGATGGCACAAGAAGGCCTTAACACTTGCCACACTTGCATCTGTCCTGACATGTGAGCAAAACCATGAAAAGCATCTCACAAACAGCTACTGCTTGCACAGGCTGCAGGAAGGCTGTGGTGGGGTGGTGAGGCTGTGGCACAGGCTTCCCAGAGAAGCTGTGGATTCTCTGTTCCCTGGAAGTGTTGCAAGCCCAGCTGGATGGCGCTTGGAGCAACCTGGTTTAGTGGAAGGTGCCCTCGTCTACGGCAGGGAGGTTTAGAACTAGATGATTTTTTTAAGGGTCCCTTCCAACTTCCTCTGATTCTATGATTCTGTTTCTTTAAAATGCCTTAGAAATGTTCAAATACTGTAATGATGAAAGTAAAAAAAAAATTGCATTGCCCAATGAGGTTACAAGGTATAGAGCATCTCTTGTATTGAGGAGTCCATGTAAGTAGGAGCCACGACCACTATTCATAGATAGCAATTGTTAATCTAAATTGGAAGGATTTAGTTGAAAAGGAACTATTCCCAGTCCTCTCGTTTCCATCAGTGGTCTAATCTCAATGGACTCCAAAGGCAAAATTATACTTTTAGTTGCATTTTTTTAGGTTTTGCATTAAAAGCAATGCATTTGCTTGAAAGGAAATAAATTTAGCATAAAAATCTGTTCCTACTTGTGGAGATTGATTGCAGCAGAGAACATGCACTAACAGTAACTCTCTGGATGAGCTCCTCTACCTCCTGAACTGATTTGCTTTCTCTTACTCATCTCAATATGCCACTTAACTGCTTGGGAGATTTTAAGTCGTATTTATTTTTGCTAAAGTTAGGTTATCCTCTGGCACCATTCATGTGTGAGTTTTTGTTATAAAATGTGATTCAGAACGCTTTTGATGAATTAGACATGGCTGAGGAGATATATCAGTAGGAAAATCTTTTTTTTCCCCTGTCTCATAGAGAGGTCATCAGCTGGCTATGCTTCTGCCAGTGTTGTAGTTCTAAGTTCTTTGACAGTGTGATTTTTGAAATGGCCAAGTATCCTTTGACAAAGCTACCTAAAGGTAGATGTTTAAAAAAAAAAAAGAGGGGCAAAAGAGGAGGAAGACAATTAGGAGCAAAGGTTAAATCTGGTCCCTTCTTAACAGGAACCACAAATATTTTCCAGGCTTTACCTATTAAAATTTTCTTTCCTGAAATAGTTCTCTTCATAATTGCATGTTTTTGACCTAGCTATCTTTTCCAATGATGTATTTCAAGGAAATACTCCATTTTAATGACACAAAAATGAATTGTTTCTTTTTGAAAGGGGAGAAGTTGCTCCTTAAAAAACTGATTTTGCTGTTGATAATAGTCAGTATTGCATGACAATTATCCCATTTTCCTAGTGTTCCCCAGAGAAGCATTTTATCTTTGTAGCGCTCATAACCTTTCAATGCATGAGCACTTAGACCCCTTTCATAACTGTTATGGTAACAACCAAAAAAATCACATAAACCTGCAGAAGAATTGCTCAGTGGTAGGAAGTATTCTGGGTTCGAAGTATTCTGGTTTCTACCAAAACCTCAGTTTCTTAATTTTCTGCCCTTCTTGGCTGATGTAAATTATGCAGCCCTCACATCTCAACATCAGTGAGTTATGTAGCTCTGCACACACATCAATTAATTTTGACCCCATCAACTTCCCATCTCCTGTGTGCTCCTCGCCCCAAATCGGGTTTGCACCTCCCAGCTGCGAGCGGTTCATCTCACACTCCCGGCAGCCGCATCTGCCCAGGCCTGCAGCCCTGCTTCAACTCTTTACCCTCCCCCTCCTGCCTCTTCCAGCCATCTCCTGCTCCTGCTGAATCCCTCCTCCACAGCATGGATCCATCCTCATGCCTTGCCACCACCTAATTGCAGTGCACCCAGCCCAGGGCATTGGGGCTGGCCCAGAGGTAACCTGATCATCCTTATCGCTCTCCTCGCTGTTTTCAAAGTGCATGTTGCAAGATTGAAGCTCCGTCTTCTGAAGTGGCCTGTGAAAGTTACGATGTGTTGGAGCAGCCACCTCCAAAGTCCTACCCATGGTGAAGGCCTGATCACACAACATCCCACTGAGAAAAGTAGTAGCTTCTAGATCTGTACCAAAAAATGGTGTTGAGGAGAAAGATGGTGACAGCACCCATCCAGCTCAGCCCTGCTGGTTAGCATGACCTGGGTTTTTGGCTTGAAGTGCTTCAGGTGCCTCAGGAGGCTTCCCTAAGCAGCCCATTGATTTTATCTCCTCAGGAGCATGTGGAGAGGGGGAGACTGGTGGCTTGCCAAGAGGCCAAGGTGATGGCAAAAGAGCCAGGAGCAGTCAGGCTGTGCCAGGGACTCTCAGGGTCACTGTGTTGGGAGGAGCAATTCAATCTGCTTTTGTCTCCGAGGTCTGGAGGGAATCTGACTCTTGTCTCAGGCTGAGGTTATAGAATATTTTCTCTCCTTTTTGTCTGTGTTGATATAGTTGTCTTTTGTCTGTGTTGATATTGCAATGCTGCAACTGGCTTGTGTGGTTTTTTGTACAGTTCCCAGCACATCTGGTCACCTTGGATAAGGCCCCTGGGCCTAATTGTAGCAAAAAAGTAATGATAGCATGCTTAAAACTTGGGCCTTCAACTACCACCATAACTAAAATACAAAGCACTGGAGACAAACTGGAGGAAACACAGATTTTAGTTACTGACCAGAAAAAAGTATGTTCATTGCGTTGTAGCTGCAGTTGTGCATTTTTTGTCTTGGAGGCAGTGAAGCATTTGTGAAGCATTTACTCTCTGCTGATTGGCACTGAGCATTTTCCCTGTCCCACCTGCACCACAGCCCTGGTCATTCATCACTGGGAAGCTAAACTGGCTCTGGAAAATGTTCTAATTATCTGGGCATCCTGATGAAACCTGCCTTGGTTTGAAAGAGGCACAACTGTACTCACGTGAACGTTTCTTGTTTCTCCTAAATAATTCGCTATGGGCATTTCCTTAAGAGCACGCAGAACACAATTGCAGTCTAATTCCTCTCCCTCCAAGCCTAGTCTTGAAACATGCAAATTTCTCTTTCAAGTATGTTGGCAAAAAATGGCAACATCCCGACACACACACACATGATTTAGACACTGAATTATACACTGGTCGAGATATTGTCAGTGAGCTGAGTCCTTGGGTGGGTTCATCAGGAGTGCTGTGGAAAACAGCGCAGACCTGCTGAGCAAGTATCAGTGGACAGCTTGTTCCTTGCTCTCTTTTGTAGAGATCCAGCACTGGCCACTGCAGGGACAGGGTGCTAGGCTGAGTATGGACCTGGGGGCTTCCCAGCCTTGCTCTATCCTTGCACAGCTCTGTGCAGCACCACAGGGCCGTGGGCTTTCTGCTGGGCATTTTCATGTTCTCTTCTAAAAATAGCAAGACATCTCTTAACATTCAGGATACATTTTTCCACTCTGAAGCACCACAACAGTCTTTTTAAAGAAACTCTAGGAAGGGTGTTAACTTGATCAATGCTGTGCAGGAAGGAAAGCTCTTTCCTACTATTTTTTCAGCATGACTTTCACTGACATGATCAGGCTGGGAAAAGACTTATTGGCTGACAGCCCAGGACAGCCATGCAATATCTCTAGTCATCTGGAACTCAAACTAGTCTACCCAAGGGAGAACCATAACATAAAAACAATTCAGGTTACATGCTGGATCTTATAAACATTGTTCATTTTTTAAAAAAATAGTTTAAATACTATTTATGTGCATTCACTGTGCTCATGATTATTGTATTTTGCTGTTCTTTTTTCCAAATGTGAGAAAAGTAAAAAAGCAAGAAAGGCTGGAAGGGTTTTTATTTTTTTTTCTGTAGATGGTTTTCAGAAATCTTGGAGATTTTTTATAAACATAGGGAAATGAGCTTCCTCCCTTCTCATAGATTTAAGAGCTTGGCTTCTCCTCTATATCGGATATAATTGTTTTATATATAGATAAAGTTTACTTTTTGACCCTGTCCAGAAAGCTATTTGGAGGGAGCTTCCAGAGGCCCAGTAGTTCCCCTCCTGCACACACAGGGCTTTCACCAGACCAGATCGGGGAGAGCTTGGCTTCCTCTGCTGAGCCATAAAATACCCAATGGCAGAATTTCCACAGCCTCCCCAATAACTTGTCCTGAGGCTGTGCTTCTCTTCTAGAAATTTTTTCCTCCCATCCAGTCTGAACCCTCCAATCTGCCCTCCATGGGCATTGTCCCATCTTACTTTTTCTCTGTTCTGCCACCCTCCCATGTCCAGTATAATCTGAGTAACCTTGAACACTGAAAATGCAGGGTCAAACACACGTGTATGAAGCTAAGCATCCCAGGCCTCTCTGTGGTTATCTTATTTTGCATAAAAAACCCCATCAGAGTAACCTGCTCATCTGTGAGCATGTGCAGCTCTAATAATATGGGATAAAGCAACATGGATCCACAATGTAAGAATCACTCCTACAAAACTCTTCTTCTTGCTTGTTGTCTTGGTGGAAGATCTGTGGATGTGTCCGTTGCCACCTGTCCTTCTGCCAAGTCCTAACATTCCAGCACACCTTGCAACAAGCTTAGAGCTGTTGTTTTAGGAAAATGACTGTGGTTCCTTTATGATTCCTTTTTTCCATAAACTGCTGTTTCGCAGGCTGAGTAGCCCTACTGTCTTTTCTTGTGCAGGTTCGTGCTTTTGTTTAAATTGTTGGCTCTTTGGTGGTAGTGTTGTTTTGGAGTTGTGGGGTTTTTTTTACTTCCTTGATGTGCTGTAACTTTTGCTGTGATGCTTTCATTGCAGGCCTTGCTGAGGCCAGGGAGAATAGACAGAATTATCTACGTGCCACTGCCAGATGCAGCCACTCGCAAGGAAATCTTCAAGCTCCATTTCCAGTCCATGCCAGTCAGCGATGAAGTCTGCTTGGCTGAGCTCGTGGAGCACACACAGAAGTACTCGGGAGCAGAGGTAAAACTTCCTGGAGTCAGTGCACAAATGATGTTTGAAGTTGAACTCAAATATCTCTTGAGCTTTCTCGAAGTGCTGGTGGGAATTATGAAAGGGAATGTTTCAGATATTCCTGTGTTTTTGCACTCTGGGGCTTTTTTACTTCAAGGTCTCCATGAGAGGAGTGGTGTCAGTGGAGAGGTCTCTTTCAGGGTGAGCCTTCATACAGTTGCCTCATTAAGGATGTCCTGCTAGGGGTGGAGGCAAGTTCTCCCAGACTTCCCAGACAGTTCCCCCACGTGTCCGGGAATCTTTTGAGTGTAGGATTGTGACTGAGAGCCTCAGGAGAGACACAGTTAGGAAACACTGTGGGGGAACTGCAAAGGAGTCACTTTGAAGCTTGTATTTTCCTATTTCAAATGTTAAGAGCTCACTGCAGCACTTACTGTTGTAGCTCATTGCTATTACTCAGCTTCTGACACTGGATGTCAATTATTTCCCGTCCTGGGTAGAAGGAGAAACTTTCTCAGATGCTGCTGCCTGACATTTATAATAAGTATCAGTACATTAGTGGTCACCATTCTGCTCCCTGAATATTATTCATGTGAGCGTTGCATGAAAGGATATTTTGTTCTTTCCTCAATTTAATTAATTGAGATTAATTATATTAATTCAGAAATTCAGAGACTGTTAATAAGGTTGCCAAGTTGAGCTCTTGAAAGGTATGAAATACCAGAATTTCCACCTTGCAGTAGCCAGCCCTAGTGCCTGCATTATCACACCATCTAATTACATAGTCACCTTCAGCTTTTTCCATAGCAGAGTGTAAAATATGATGTGCTTGCCTTGGCTCCCCATTTCTCTGTGTGCTGTTTACAAGGGCAGGGAAATGAGCAAAACTTTTGTCTTGGGTGATGGTGGAAGATTTGTGTGATTGCTGGAGGCCCTTCTTAAAGGACTGATGATGCTCCCAGGCAAGGCTTCTCCTCATTTAGCTGTCACTTAGATGCTGGTAGGCTGTAAAATGCTGTGCTGCCTACTAATAACCTCTGGCTGGTGAGGGCATTGCTGTGTGTGCTGTGGGGTCATTTTAGGAAGCTGTGTCACAGCAGACGCCAAAGCCTTGGGAGTTTTCCTCCTCCACAGCACAGGGCAGACTGCACCCTGGAAATTAATGAATGAATGGAAGCCGTGTAGTGAGCAGGGCTGGTTTGTGTAGCACATCTTTCTGCCCAGAATGTGGGCTCTCACAATATTAAAAAAAGGCAACAATAAAAAGGATTTCAGGCTTAAGTGTTGGTTTGGAAAATGGTCGCAGCTCTACTGCCTCCACGTTTTGGAGCAGCAACCTAAAGCACTGTTGTGTTTATATTTGGGGGACAGTGACACAACTTGGGAAAATTTATCTGCCTCTGGCTCAGTTACAAGCCTCCAAAAACATAAATATAAGCATATCCTCTGTTGCATATGGCAACTGTCGCCTTACCAGGCAACAACTGCAGTGCTTGTATTTTAGAAATTCCAAGCATATGGGGATTTCCTTTGGATCTGGATCAGCTGAAAAGCTAGTGGTGAATTCCAGTGCCTGGTTGACAATGAGTCCCAAATGTCTTGGTGCTGGCTTTGTACAGAACCAGAAATAAGTTAATGGGTCATTGAGTGTAGCTACAGACTTGTTGCAAGGGGGAAAAAAAAAGCTGCCTGTTTCTAATATGGCATTTCTCACGAATTTTGTTCTTTTGCATCATGCAAAGGATTATAATAACTGGGATATAAAGAGTAAATACAGAAAAAGCTTCAGTCAGGGTTCCTTGGAAGAATATATAAAGTCTTGACAGTTGGCACACACAGTGGCCAGTTTCATTAAAGCCTTTTCTTCCCAGTGTCTCCAGCTTCCCAGCTTTACAAATAGTTTCCGCTGCTGAATGGCAAGTTCCCATTCCACTGTTCTAGCCTTTGTTCAGAGAAAGAAATGGAAAATGCCTGGTTTTGTGACTAGAAGATGCTGTATGAATAGTGAGCTGCGTGTAAAGATGTGTTGAATCATCCTGACATGAGCTGAATAAACAGCCAGGAAAGTGGATAGTTCAGCGTGCATCTGGCTTCCAGCTTGGCCCCTTTTCAGATCAGATACTTGTGTGTTTTTGCCTGTCACTGCTTATGACCAGTTATCTCTGTTCACCTGCTGGATACACGTTTCTTTAAATGACTACCTTTAAAGATATATCAGGATAGCAAAATAGGGTGATTACTTCCCACTGTTTCATGGGAGGGAAGGTAGAAGATAATTTATGAGGGTGAATTACAGTTTCCTTGTCTCGTGTGTCAGTGAAGTTTAATTAAAAAAGGCATTAGATGAGCCATGCTTGTACAGTTAACTTCTAAGTTGAAGAAATCCTCAGCGTTCTGGAAATATTTGGATTTGAGTGCAATCTTCATTACCAGACCCTTCTGAAGAATTCTCTGCAGCAGTGCTTGGGCTCTTTTTCAGGGATGCTGCATTTTATTTTGGGCAAAATTGCAGGATGTCCAGCTTTTATAAAACTGATAATTTCTTAATGGTTTTGTATAATTAGAATGTCTGCACTCTGAGGTTGTTCACAGTTTGATCACAGCTTTTCCTAGCTTTCTCGCTGTTGTACTTCATGCTGAGAAGTTTTATCTGTTTAATTTCCCACTGAAGTAGAAATAATTAGAGATCTGACCACAGAAGTGTTTAAAAAGCGATGTTTTGAAGTACAGGCAGTGTGAGTTCTTTGGGTCTTATTTGCTTGTTTTCATGGTGCTGCCATAGCCAGCTCGCCTTAGGAAAGGTGGGCTTTCCACAAATTCAGGTGCTCCATTTTTCAGTTTGGGGTTAGACAAGCAAGGGATGGAAGAGAATGTTTCCCCACTGGAGAAATATTTTGTTCAAGAAAGTAGGTGATAAAAAGGAAAATAAACCCAGCAGAGTGAGAGATGTTCTTTTATTGTCTGAGCTGCAGTCGGATGATGTTTTTGTTACAATTTAAAAGGCAGAGAGGGAGGTTTTAGGCAGAAACTGAAATAAAGTGTTGAGTTGTTTTGAGTTTAAAGTTGATTTGAAGTAATAAAAAATTAAATAATCTGAGTATGATGACAATATTCCTCAGACAAGTGTGCTTATAAAAGTAAGATAATGGGACTGACTGCTTTTAAATTGGTGGAAAGCAGGTCATGGTGAAAGCCAAGGCTGGCGTGGTTTCTATAGTATTATCAGTTTCCATGCTTACAGGACACAATAGTAGAGTGGGAATCTTGGAACCTGTAAATCTTTCACTGGTTCTGAATTGAAGTGGAACAGTTAATGTAAAAAATATCTTTCTCACTTTGCAATAACTCTCAATGGGAGCACAGAAAATGAAAGGGAAGAAAAGTAAGCTGATGAAGGTTTGCTCTGGCTCAAATAAGAGCAGATGTGATGCCAAAAAGATCTGTGCAGCAGCAGACTAGCTCAAATCAACTCAAGTATTTGACTCTTAAAATATGTGTTCCAAAACATGCACGTTCTTGTTTACCAGATATTGAGATATTTAAACTAGTAACTTTAAAACAGCGCCAAACAACCAAACCTCTCCAAAATCCTCTGTTTCATGCAGAGGAAGATACTAAGTAGAAAAGGAATGAGGATGTGGTCCACCATAGGTGCATAGGAGGGTAAAGACCCTTTTAAGAGATGAGGGAAAAAATTGTCTGTTTAGTAAAGAACATTTACAGTAAAGAAAGAGGGTTTAGATACAGGGGGGGAAAAAGGACATTCAAAAGATAAGGATGTATTATCTTCCTTACATCTAGCTCTCCATGAAGGAAAAGGTCTTCCAGACTTGGAAGGCTTTTTGCTTTCTGCTTAACATTATTAAAGGGCAGTGGATTCAATCCTATATAGTAGCCTGAAGCGTTACAGTGAAATGTGATTTTCAAGCTGAGGAACGCCATCAAATTGAAATGAAGCAAGATTAAGGCCTCAGATGAACCTGTGATGTTTCTCTTGGAATGGTGCAGAGGATCTGTTAATTTATATCACTCATTGAAAAGTGAACATTTTTGTGTGGGTGGGTGAGGAAAAGTCTCAGCCTTCATCCAATATGGGTAGCATGGGATCACCTCCTTCCTACACACGTTTATCAGTGCTAAGGATGTGTTTGGCACAGGTGTCTGGAAGGTGAGGAAATACCTGGCATTGGGAATGTTTTCCAAATGTTAGTGTTTGGGATAAAGGAGATGAATCACTGGAAAGGAAGTAACTAACTACACAGGACTTCCCATGGGATTCTGCCTGCTGCTGGTCTCGCAGGAGGCTCCTACGTGCAGAATGTGCTTGGGCAGACTGGGAACAAGGGCAGCGTGAGCACCTGGGGATGTCTGGGAATGGCATTGGTGTGGCAGTGCTGAAAGCAGGACTTTGGGGCATTACTCTGCCAAGATCTTTCTGCTCTTTTCAGTTGCTTCAGAAAGATCTGGTTCCTGTTGCCCATTTTTCAGAGGTATTGCCCAGAGTGGGTGGATTTTCATCGTGTTGTGTCTCAGCTGATAATAAGTGCTGTGTGCTCTGACATAGTGAGGGTTTTAGAGCATGGCTGGCAATCAGTGCATTTATGCCAAACATAAGGATTGGTGTGGAGGGGAGTATTGGCACTGAAATTGTATGCATGGCAAGCTCATCTGGGAAAGAACATTTTCTCCTTCAGTGAGATAATGATTTGCTAATAGTTTAATCAAGCAGGGGAGATTTAATGTCTGGCTGAAGGGACATCAGTGTTTCTGAAAAGGTCAGACCCATTAACGGCTCAGGAGGACACAGTCAAAGCTGCTTCCTAAGTAACTCAAAGAACAGTAAACCTCAGAGGAACTTGGGGAAAGAAGCCCGAGGGAATTTGAATGAGCACTAGCCAGTGCTGAGGTATGAAATTTTGCTTGCTTTCTCAAACTTGGTTGTTTTTTTTCCCCTAAAGCCCAAAGAGCTGATATTTTGATTCTTAAATGCCAAAACAGTTCAGATGTAGGAACTTTACAGCTGATTTCAACATGTTTTTCTTCATTAACTGCTTTAAAGGTATTGTTCTGTAAGTGAGCAGTCTCGTGTTTGCTTTTGCAGGGTTGTTTTGTGTTGTGTCCAGTGTTTGGAGAAAGAACATCAGTAGGAGCATCACCTGTGTCAGGAGCAAGGTCCCTTCCCTTGAGCTTTCACAAACCAGCTGTAGTTTCACCAAACCAGCTGAGGCTAGGGGAGATGCCTGGCTTTGTCAGCAGCACCAACTGTGCTGTTTGCCTCCTTTCCTAGTCTTTTCCTTCCTATTTTCCCACAACCTCACCCATGGCAGAGTAACCATGGGTGCATGCTGCCAGCATAGCAGGGCACTGCTGAGCCACCACTGTCACACAGACTTATAAAAGAGGGAGCTAGGCCCAGCCTCTGTCAGTCAGCTTCACTTGCCCTCTGCTCTTGCCTCTGGCTTTGCTGCTTTATTGTCCTGGGCTTGGCTGCAATTTCCAGCAATGGAAAAACATGTTGCTCTTTAAAAGCAGATGGGAATTCATTCCTGAAGGAAAAAATATGTCTCTTTAGGCTACTGCTATTGTTTTCTTTGAGTTTTATTTTTTGCCTGTGAGTTATTTCTAGTAACCTTAAATTTATTATTTTTTTTAATCAGACAGTGGGGATTATTCTTCAATGTCTTGAAGCCCATGCTCTTAGTATAGCAATGATCACAAGCTGGGGGTATGCAAAGTTCAGAGTGAAAATTGCATTTACAGTGGTCAGGAAGGAATTGAAAGTGTTGGCTTATTTCTGCCTTTTGAAGTACTGTCATTGGTGTAATACAAATGCTTATATCAGCTCAGAGTTGAAAAACTGCCTTTTATGTTAGAAAAAAAAGGAAAAGAAAAAATAACGAGTTCTTTTTTCCTCACACTGACCTGTTTTTCTGATTTAAACCTGTAGTGCTGGTGCTCTTAAGTTAGGATGTGTCACAGAGTGTGTGGTTAGGAGTGAGCTTGCTGCTAGGAGTTTGTCTCAACTCCAGTCCTAAAGTATAAGACAAGGCTTACAAAGTGGAGAAAGTCACCAAAAGGTTATTGCACTTCAGAGAAAACTGATTCCTGGTCCTCCACTCTTATATGACAACTTCAGGGCCAGATCCTCTCAACATGCACAAGTTGCTGTAAATACTGAGTATGTCTCAGTACCTTAGTAAAAGTAAGTCTGAAGTTTTCTTGTTTCATTGATTTATATCCACTTCTTTCATAAACTTGGGTGGATGGGGAAAGTAAATATTCTTACATATTCATTGCTATTTCTCATGCCATTAAGATTAGCAAGTGTCTGACTTGCTTAAAGTGCTTGTTGTGATTTATTTAATAGTATGCAATGTCTGTCCATCCTCAGTGTTTGATTTCTCTTTCTTTACATGCATATTCATTTCCCCCTTGGATATGCTACGTTAAGAGGAGGGCCACCAAGTTGATTAGAGGGATCAAGTTGATTAGAGGGATGGAGCACTTTTCCTATGAGGAAAAGCTGAGGGAATTTGGGTTGTTCAGCCTGGAGAAGAGAAGGCTTTGGGGTTACCTAACTGTGGCCTTCCATTACTTGAAGGGACCATGCAAGAAAGGAGAAGGATTGTTTGCAAGGGCATGTAGTGACAGGACAAGGGGGAATGGCTTCAAAACTGAAATAAAATAAGTTTAGATTAGATTATTACAATGAAATAGTTCCCTCTGAGGGTGGTGAGGCCGTGGCACAGCTTGCCCAGGGAAGCTGTGGTTGTCCCATCGCTGAAAGTGCCAAAGCCCAGGCTGGATGGAGCTCTGAGCAACCTGGGATAGTGGAAGGTGTCCCTGCCCATGACAGGAGGGTTGGAAAGAGATAATCTTTAGGATCTTCTCCAACCCAGTCTGTTCCATGATTTTGTGAGTTCAAGGAGGTAGCACCAAGCCATAACATCCAGCATCAACTTGGCCAGGAGAGCTGCAGAAGGCTCCCCACTTCTGCAGTGAAATTGCCTTCCATCCTTAATAGAATCAGCCCTCCAAAACCATGGGCTGTACTTGGTCAATGAGATCTGAAATAGTCCTGATTGTGATCTTAATTAGCACTAGGACTATATAGATCTAGTACCTGAAGGGTAATTCAGGATGTTTATACCAGATGAAAGCATCCAGAGGAACACCTTGTGCTGACCTACTTGTGTTTCTGGGACTGTGCCAGTTCAATTGCTGTCATGGTAGAAGAAATGTTAATGAATGGCAGAGGAATAATAGGGTCCAGGTGTAAAAGCCTGTTAATCTACCTGGCTATTGTTGCTGTGAATGAAGAACATGTTGTTTTAATGGCAACACTGACTGTTTACACTTCACTGAACTGCAAAGATTGGAGAGCTGGGGTTGTGTGTGTGAATTAAAATGTTTGAACATATATTGGTATCTTTGTGTGCAGGGAAAATAGGATGTTTGCTTTTGGCAGCCATCTGCAAAAAGTCATTGTTTCTCCTGCAAAAATTTGGAACCTAATAATGAATAATAATATCTAATAAAATCAAATCACAATCAGCTGAGAGTTTCTTGAACAATAAATGTACCTAATTTCAAGCTCAAATGTTCTTGCTAGTAGAACTACCATTGTGTAGTACATGCACCAGCTATTCGGCTTCTATTGCTTTCTCTCATGATAGAAATGACACTTGTGTAAAGTGAATTTTGAGTTTATTTTCTGAGGGGTGATCATTATTGATAAAATATTTGGAGTGGAGGAGTTTCTTGGTTTCTTCCTTAACATTTTGATTGTGATTTGCTTTGGTATTTTCTGCCCCTAAAAATGTGTATAAGGCACAGGCTTATGCACTTGTCATCCCATAAAGTTATTTGAGCTCAGAAATGCACTCTACTGTATTCCTTGCAAAGAGGTTTTGATTATGTGTATTTTTTTTTCCTAAGCGAGGTTTTTGAGGGCCAGAATAGTTCAAATGTCTGCTTTTGTTCCATTTCCTTTTTTTTCATCCACAGACTTTAGCAATGGCATTGTTGGAGCTGGTGGCTTTTTGGTGAGATTAAGCTTCTCAGTGTTAATTCTGGAGCCATTTGAGAAGTTGTTGGTAATTAAGATAGTCACTGATGCTGAATGTGGGAGCAGGGACTCTTTCAAGTATTGCAGCCAAACCTACATTGTCAAATGGGGCAGTTCTCATTCTTGCCATGGAACTTCTGTTTTCCAGAGCCCTGCTGGAAAGCTGATGGGCACAAGCACTGCTGTAGCTCAGATTTTTGCGTAGCAGAAATTAGAAGTTGTTATTTCCACATTATCTCCTACTGTTACCCTTACATACATGTGGAAAAGCTTTGGATTGCCTGTGGCAAAAGGATTAAAAGGTTATTGGCAGATGAAAGCAGCACAATATATAACTATGCAGCAAATTATTAGCAGTGTTAGAAGCAATTCCATGGTCTGTTTTACTTTTTAATTAAACTTTTTTCAAACTATCACCTAGTTCTTAGCTTAGCTGAGTTTCCTGTCTTTGAGTAATGAAAATGTCAAGGATAGCTGGGTAGGAAAAAAGCCTTTCAGGTCTTAGTCTTCTGTAATTTGTCCATGGCATTGCATGTAGAGAAGGGAGCCATCCGATCTGGCCTGAGCACTTGCAGTGGGAGAAAACGGAGCAAACCCCAAGATGACTGCAAGTGCTAATTGGTCTTGACATCCCCATTGTCAGGGGAGGAGAACCAAGAGTGTTTTGTCCAGTTTAAAAGAGCTGCTTTGGGTTTAGTTTGATGGGTTATTTTCTTATTTAGGGAAGTTGGGGGTGGGAGTTATTTTCTCTAAGTAACATTTTAAAGATGTGGCATTTGTTACTTCATTTTGTAGCAAACAAAGTGAATTTGTGATAAAACTAGAAAATTACTGTTATATTAACAGTGCACAGTGAAACACACTGTTGGAGGGAAAGGAGGGGGAGAGCAGTAATTTGTCCTCTTGTCTACTTTTTACTGGGATAAACCAACCTTTGTCTGCTCCCAGTGAGCTCTCATTTGGTGATAAACCAGTGAAGAGGGGTTAAAAAAAAATAGTACCCAGCTCATAGCTCAGACTGTGGGTTTGAGAGTGTTTGTGAGTCTGTATAAAGAGAATTTTCTCTGCTGGGTCTCTTCAGCAGCTGATTTCCCTTGCATGGCGTGGGTTTTGTTGTTCAGCCCGGGAGGAGGGAACCAAAGAGCAGGAGCCAGCAGCATGGGTTGTTGAGGGCTTTCCCCATGGCAGGCAAGGACAGGGGCTTGAGTGTTCTGCACTGCCACAAGCAAACAGAAAACACCAACCCCAAACCCAAAAGCCACGTGCCACTTGTATTTGTGGTTACCTGTGCAAGAGGTGGTAGTGACTGTGTACCTGGCAAGAAGGATTTTGGGGATTCCCCTTGCCAGAGAGGGCTTAGTAAAACTGGAGGGCTTATCACAGGCTCCTCATTTCATGGGATTTTGCCATTTCTGTTTTCATTTCTGGGTATTTTTGTGGTGTATAAATCAAGGGGCAGGGAACCAAGCTACACTCCTTTGTTTGTGAAACAGAATTTGCAAGGCAAGAAAATGAGTGCAGTAGTATAGTGTAAACAAGAGAGAACAAAACTTTTCTTGATTTTGGCTTTTCTAGTTTAAGACCTTAGGACTTCCAAAGAAATGTTGTTGGTGGTCTTGTTTTAATATTCAAATAGCAAATAGCTCATCATAATGAGATGTCAGCTCTCAGAAGTAGAATATGGAATACAGTCAAAATGTTAAAAGCTGAAATCTTGCTCTTCATTTCTAACATCTGTTGTTACTAAATTTGCAAAAGTATTTGACAAGTTAGCTGACAAACCTGGGGTTAGGGGGGATTTTAGGAGATTTTTTTGTATATAGTTATACGTATAATGACCTTTCTCTTCTTGTTTATGATTTTCTTCACAAGAAAATAAGTTTCATGAACTTACCCATACAAAAAGGGATTCTGTTCTTTCCTCCTCTTTATTATATACTGTCTATGCACCCATGAGCTAAAAAACAAATTTGGTTTATTTATTTTAAAAAATCTATAGTTTGTCTTCATTAAACCATGTTTATTAATAACAATACTTACAGAGGAGCAGGAAAAAAAAAGTTTGAAATTAATTTGTCTTCTGTCAGTGCTTGGAAGTTGGAATAAGGAAGGGAACTGGAGCACTGAGACAGTATCTTACCCTAGGCTAGTTGTTTACCATTAAAGAGAGAGCTTGCATGCAGGAGGGAGTGTTATGTTTTGGACTTACTTCCTTGTAACTCATAAATCTTGGCTGTATAAACGTTCAGTCATTAATTAAGGCTTTCAAATTAATCTGTTTCCTGACTGGACTTGGCTGGTTTTGCATAGAGCGGTGTTGTTGCCCAATCTCCCAGTTTCGGAGCGCTCTCAAACGTGTGACATGGGAGGATGGTGTTTATTGTGGAGAGTTAATGAACAGCACCAAAGGAGAGAGGGGGACCCCTGGTTTACCAACATGTGCAGGAAATAGGGTGCTGGTATCAAAACAGTGTTGTGCACTTTAATTGCTTCCCTTACTTCAAACAATGGCAAAAGTGGCTATTTTATATTGATAAATGTCAGGCCTGGGCAGAAGTATTTTTCATTCCTTTCATTATTCTCACATAGTGTTCTGGTTTTGCAGTTCAGTCAGTTTATTCAGGGTGTTGTATAAATACAGATAAAACAGCTCTCTCACGTGATGGAAAAGGATTTCAACTTTTGTTAGAGACTTAACACAGGTGCTGCTCACCTGAGATTTGGGTCCTACTTGTTTTACTATTACTTTACAAATGTGTAAATGTATACACATATATCTGTCGCTCCTTTCTTACTTATGTAGTCATGGAGGAACTTTTAGCATATATTTAATTATTTCTTGAATATTAAGTATTTTCAGAAATTTGTCCTGGAAATGTACTACTTTTTGTAGGCGTCTCAAACCAAAAATACTTTCATTACCTGGGTACTAGATGTGAATTAAAGCAGTCAGCTTCCCTCAGTTCTGCATGTACAAAGGATTTAATACATAACTTTTATTAACTTTAGAATGGACATATAGAAGAAGAGTGTAGTGAGGCCCTGGCACAGATTTCCCAGAGAAGTTGTGGATGCCCCATCCATGGAAGTGTTCAAGGCAAGACTGGATTGGGCTCAAAGCAATCTCATCTGGTAAAAAGTGTCTCTGCCCATG
This sequence comes from Anthoscopus minutus, assembly GCA_013399455.1. Taxonomy (NCBI): domain Eukaryota; kingdom Metazoa; phylum Chordata; class Aves; order Passeriformes; family Paridae; genus Anthoscopus; species Anthoscopus minutus. The sequence continues at coordinate 40,536 of VWYI01013929.1, read as the reverse complement.
ACAGGGGAATTAGGACAAGACAATCTTTGAGATCCCTTCCAACTCAAACCATTCCAGAATATTTTTTTTTTGGTAAACTGATTTTTCCATATCCAATAAAACACCTTGCTTTTTAATGGCATCAAAGTGAAGGTGGGTTTTCAGTATCACTTAGTCCCAGGCTAAGCAAATCTAAATATGCTTTTTACAGATTTCTGATGAGAGGCATGTGTTTGTGAGGAGCACTGGTCAGAGGAATTCCTCTCCTTTTAGTCAGCGCTTTGACAAACTCAGTGTGTCCTCAATGCTCATGTCGGCGTGTGAAAGAACAGCCTCACCTTTAAGGACAACTCTGCTACTCTGACATGTTCTTGAAGCAAGCAAAGAGATTATTGTCAATTTTTTTTCAATAACAACTTCATCTCCAGAAGTTTGTCACAGAGACACAGCATCAAAGATATGCAGGCAACGAGTGACCCACTGAGTTGGGCAGGTGGTGGAAATTCAGGTGGGCTTGTTGTGCATGGTGAAAGTACCACGTGCAGCATGATAGGAACACTTGCTAAATATAAAATGATGCATTAAGAAACTGTGGTAATAAATCTCTTTTCTTCCAATACACATTTGATTGGAGACAGTCCTTGACTTGCTGGGAGATAGGATGGACTGTTGGATTATCTCATTGGTTTCTTCTTTCTTATGGATTTGAGTAATCACTTGACAGATTGTATTTGGTAACAAGTAAACTGTATTTCAAAGCCTGGAATAATGCCTGGGTGACATTTATAATTTGAAATCCGTTGTTACATAAGACTTGACATTCAGTGTTATGTTCAGTGGTGTCTGTGTGCAACCTGAAGGGCAGAACAAATTACAATTCACCTCACTGCTTGCCATATACAAAGTAGGACTGGTTTTGCCATGTGCAGATTCAAAATGAGGAGCAACACTCAAAATACCAGTAAGGCTTTATTACAGATGGTGTGTTTTGTGGTTGCCCATTTGTTCTGGGGCCTGTTTCCTGAGGGGTGTTCCCAGGAGGTTGCATCAAGTCGTGGCTGATGCTGGTTTCGGTGCCACTCTGAACCTGTACTGTGCAGAATTTATTCAACCTATTAGAAAAGGGCCAAAAGCTAAGCCCTAAGCCTTTAGATAACTAAAGCTTAGTTTAAAGCTTAATAACTTAATAAAGTAAATGAAGGGGTCAGTTAATGTGGTGGTGGGAGCCATGACCAGTGATGACTCCTTGGACAAAAGGAGCTGCTCTGCTCATCTGGCAGCCCTGGTGCTCTCCAGGCTTTCCCAGCAGAGCCAGTGCAGAGACCCGTGCAGGATTCCCTTGTGCTCATTGCTCCTGCTGTGGTTTCCCAAGGTGAACAAAACAATGATCCTGGTGTTAAAATGGTAGACCAAGTCTAGTCAGGATCCACATGGAACAGGTTGTTCCCTGCAAGTTGGAACAATGCTGATAACATTAGCAGGAATAGCAAATACACATTAATATTTGCATTATGGTAACAGGCAGAGTCTGTTTTGAGGTTTATATTTGGTACCACTTATTCATCCTTGGGTTTGAGATGATTCCTGAAAGGAGTTGTCTGTTTCCTACAGAAACAATCTTTCTTGAATGTCTCTCATTTTTCAAACAGACAGCTTTTAGTCGCTTTATTTTTACCATTTGAAATCTGGCAGTTTTATTGTACTAATATTTAGCTTGACAGGACATTTTAGCACCAGATTTTTTCCTTTGAAAATAGTGAGGGGTTTTTTGTTGTTTGTTTCTTCTTAATTCATATGCAACATTTAAGGAAAGCTTAATTAATCCCAGCATACAAGGAGAGGGGAAGGAAACAGTGCTCAGCAACTGAGAATATATTTAGCTACATTTATACAGAAGTGATTGTATTACCTAAATCTCTTTTTCTTTACATTTGGATGAGTTTGGGGGCTAGGAAGAGAAGGCAGGCACAAGCTTAGTAAAAAGAAGTGGAGGGAGGAAAAATGTTTCCATAGATCTGGAAAACAGAAATACAATTATCTATCTCTGTTTCTGTGTAGAGCTGAAGCAGGTCTTGCTCTTACCAGTCCTTGAGTCAGAGTTTAGATTTCAGTACTAAGAGATCTGCAAAGGATGGTGTGGCAGGTTCAGTTGGAACC